>CM031615.1:53778128-53779517 GCA_018398815.1 Conus ventricosus | reverse complement strand
CATCTGTTACGATCTCACGCTATGGTTGACTTAATAATAATAATAATGTATAGATTTTATATAGCGCAATTCTTGGGATCAACTCATTGCGCTCAACACACTCAAACACTCGCACTAACATGTGTTCACACACACGCACGCACGCGCGCACGCGCGCGCGCGCACACGCGCACGCGCGCACGCGCGCACGCGCACGCGCACGCGCACGCGCACGCGCACACGCACACGCACACGCACACGCACACACACACACACACACACACACACACACACACACACACCTACCGACACAGGCGCACTTATCAAGTTCAACGGTTCAGGCGTAAACAATACAGTTTTGCATGCAGTACATATAAAGTCAGGTCAGAATAATAGACACAGCATTAATGGTTGAAGAAGGCTTTCCTAAAGAAGTATGTTTTTAACTCTGACTTAAATTTAGATAATGTAGGCAGATCACGTAAGCCGTCAGGAAGAGAATTCCAAAGAGTGGGCGCACTAAAGCTAAATGCTCTCTCACCGACTGTCTTCAACGAGCGCCTAGGAATTTTCAGAAGTTTTTGAGAAGATGATCGAAGAGACCGAGAAGTTTGATAGGTGGACAGAGAAGCAGAAACATACTGTGGGAGTGTCCCATCAAAGTAACGATAGGCAAAGACTGCAATTTTGAACTGCCATCGATATTTGATGGGAAGCCAGTGGAGTTCACGCAACAAAGGTGTAATATGCTCGTTTTTACGCTTTTTGAGCACAAGCCGAGCTGCACAGTTCTGCACCCTTTGTAATCGTGCAAGCTGTTCTGAAGGAAGTCCTGCTAACACAGAGTTACAGTAGTCTACTCGGGACATTACCATGGCGGTGATGAGTCTGATTGTTGCCTGTGTGGAGAGGTAAGACCGGATAGAAGCAATACGTCGCAGTTCCAAGAAGCATGCACGACAAACATTCGATATTTGGTTCTGCATAGAGAGCGTTTGATCAATGCTGACACCTAAATATTTCACTGACTCTTTGAATGGTAAAACAACACCATCAATTTCTGCCGACTCAGCTTTAACCATCTTGACACGAGAGGAGGTACCAACAGCCATGATCTCGGTTTTGTCACTATTCAGCTTGAGTTTGTTGCTGGTCATCCAGACTTTTACGTCCCTAAAACATGCGGTAATATCTGATTGAGCACATTGAAAATCGCTGGTGGTTGCGCTCTTAGAGAGTTCAGTGTCATCTGCGAATTTGTGGAAGTCACAGCCATGGGCAGAAATAACGTCAGATAAGGGCTGAGAATAAAGGGTAAAAAGAACTGGTCCAAGGACAGAGCCCTGGGGAACACCATACAGAAGAGGAGAAGGGGATGATTCAGCACCATTAACGATTACCGTCTGTGTC
>CM031615.1:53765628-53768128 GCA_018398815.1 Conus ventricosus | reverse complement strand
AGGTAGTGAACTACTTAGACATAACACTGGATCTCAACAACCATATATATAAACCATACAAGAAACCCAACGATACACCTCTTTATGTACACACCAAAAGTAACCATCCACCATCTGTATTAAAGACCATACCCCATGGCATAAACAAGAGACTATCAAAAACCTGTCATGCAATGAGAGAGTGTTCAACAATGCAGCAGTGGAATACCAGGAGGCACTACAACAAAGTGGATACAATTACAAACTACAATACAACCCGGACAACAACACAAAATAAAAGCAAGAAAAATAGGAAAAAGAAAAATCTATGGTATAACCCCCCATACGACGGGAAACTCAAAACAAACATAGGGAAAGAATTCTTCAAAATCCTAGCAACTTCATTTCCAAAAGAGCACAAACTGTCCAAAATATTTAACAAAAACACTGTCAAACTATCGTACTCATGTATGCCCAACCTCAAAAACTGATTGACACATCCAACAAATGAAAATCAACACAGCAAAGAAGGGTGAAGAAAGGAAATCTTGCAATTGCACGAGAAAGGAGCAGTGCCCACTAAACAATAAATGTCTCCACAACAACATTGTATACCAGGCTACTGTAACATCAGAAAATGAAAAAGAAACATACATAGGGATCACTGAAACCACTTCAAAACCAGATATGCAAACCACAAACAGTCATTCAATAAAGAAAAATATAAAAACCAAACAGAACTGAGCAAATATATCTGGAAACTTAAAGACGCAAAAACAAGCTACAATATATCCTGGAAAATCATAAAAGAGCATCACCATACAGCAATGTTTCAAAAAGGTGCAACCTATGTTTAACTGAAAAATGGTTAATACTATGCAAACCACACTTAGCAACTTTAAACACCAAAACAGAAATAGTAAACAACTGCAGGCATAAATGGAAATCGTTGTTAGTGAACACATCCAAAACAAAAACTGAAAGCCCCAAAAAACACGTGCAGCCAACCCGCACGTGCAAACAACCGCAAACGTGAGCCCACACGCTATATAACATCGGCGGTGGGCAAACCAAAAACCATCCTGATGACAGCGCAACGCCGCTAGAAACAAATTTGTCGAGTTTTAACCTTGAGTTTTAACCTTCCTTTTTAACATCATTGACAAATGTTGCTCCCCAAGGGGTCGAGCACTTTTAAAATCATTTTAGGCTCTTTGGTTATATTCATCTATATATATATATATATATATATATATATATATATATTATATATATGTGTGTGTGTGTGTGTGTGTGTGTGTGTCTGTGTGTGTCTGTGTGTGTCTGTGTGTTTGTGTGTGTTTGTGTGTATGAGTCTCTCTCTCTGTGTGTGTGTGTGTGTGTGTGTGTGTGTGTGTGTGTGTGTGTGTGTGTGTGTGTTCTCTCTCTCTCTCTCTCTCTCTCTCTCTCTCTCTCTCTCTCTCTCTCTCTCATCCATCCTTGTTTAAATTAATCTTCTTAATGGCATCGACAAATGATAAAATAGTGAAACAGTTTGCTGTTTATTTGTACAGAGGTTTTAAACAGCGTAACTCTGTGTTAGCTTAAAGTTGTTAACATCATAAAACTAGAAATGTGTCGTGTAAAGTTGCTCTGTGTACATCCCCTTCTAAGGGGCTATGGCCTATACGAATAAAAGACTTTGTCTTGTCTTGACTTTGTCTTCTCTCTCTCTCTCCTCTCTCTCTCTCTCTCTCTCTCTCTCTCTCTCTCTCTCTCTCTCTGTTTCCCTCTCCCTCCTTCTCTCTCTCTGTTTCTGTGTGTGCGTGTCTATCTGTCTGTGTCTCTCTTTCTCTCCCTCTCTCCCTCCTTCTGTCTGTCTGTCTGTCTGTCTGTCTGTCTGTCTGTCTGTCTGTCTGTCTGTCTGTCTGTCTGTCTGTCTGTCTCTCTCTCTCTCTCTCTCTCTCTCTCTCTCTCTCTCTCTCTCTCGCTGTGTGTGTGTGTGTGTGTTATGTGTGTGTGTGTGTGTGTGTGTGTGTGTGTGTGTGTGTGTGTGTGTGTGTGTGTGTGTGTGTGTGTGTGTGTGTGCGTGCGTGCTATAATTCTGGTAAGACTAAATGTTTTCTCAAAAACATTATAGTCAATTTCACGCAGAATATTAACACTTACAGAAAATACAGTGCCACGCAATTGAAATAAAACCAATTCAAACTCAATGACAGGATATATGTACATACAAATACATAAACAAGCGACACACACACACACACACACACACACACACACACACACACACACACACACACGGGACATGGTCATGCTTCAATCAAATCATAAAAACAAATAAAGGAATCAGTGATGATTCAGCATCCACATTTTTTTTTCAAAATATGACACGAAAAGATCACACTTACAGCAAAATAACTAACTGACTAACTAACTAACTAACTAACTAACTAACTATTATATATATATATATATATATATATATATATATATATATATATATACATGCATATTATATATATATATATATATGTCT
>CM031615.1:53755628-53758128 GCA_018398815.1 Conus ventricosus | reverse complement strand
CCACTCTGCACCTCCAGAGCTACAAGGATGGCCCGCTCAGCACCTCCAGAGCCACATGGAAGGCCCGCTCAGCACCTCCAGAGCCACATGGAAGGCCCGCTCAGCACCTCCAGAGCCACATGGAAGAACCGCTCTGCACCTCCAGAACCATGTGGAAGGACCGCTTTGCACTTTCAGAGCCACATGGAAGGACGTCTCTTCACCTCCAGAGCCACATAGAAGGACCGCTCTGCACTTTGGGAAGTGCATGGAAGGACCGCTCTACACCTCTAGGGCCACATAGAAGGACTGCTTTGAATCCAGAGAACCACATGGAAGGACCGCTCTGCACCTCTAAAACCACATAGAAGGACCGGTACGCACCTTCAGAACCACATGGAGGACCGTTATACATCTCCAAGAACACATAGAAAGACCAGTCAGCACCTCCAGAACCACATTGAAGGATTGCTCTGCACCTCCAGAACCACATGGAAGGACCACTCTGCACCTCCAGAACCGCATGGAAGGACCACTCTACACCTCAGAAAGCACATGGAAGGACCGCTCTACACCTCCACAACAACATGGAAGAACCACACTCGACCTCCAGAGCCACATGGAAGAACCACACTCGACCTCCAGAGCCACATGGAAGGACGACTCTGCACCTCCAGAACCACATGGAAGGACCGCTCCACACCTCAGGAAGCACATGGAAGGACCGCTCTACACCTCCAAGAGCACATAGAAGGACCACTCTGCACCTCCAGAACCACATAGGACCACTCTGCACCTCCAGAACCACATAGAAGGACGACCCTCACCTCCAGGACCACATTGAAGGACCGCTCTGCACCTCCAGAACAATATGGAAGGACCGCTCCACACCCTCATAGAAGGACCTCTTTGCACCTCCAGGGCCACATGGAAGGACCTCTCTGCACCTTCAGATTGGGAAGAAAAATATGAACCACCTCAACCGTCGGATCGCTTGTGATTCGTTCGTTCATGCTTGGCGGCTACAGTACTTAAACTTTGTAAGATGTGTTTAGATTTCCGCCTCCAGCCGCCTCACCTTGCAATCAACCATCGGGCCAAGTCATCTCCTCTCCCATCTCTACAGAAACATCTCATCTCGCATCTCTGCACAAACATGATCGCTAACAATGATCAATGCTCGTGTGGGTTCTGGTACCACTGATCCAATCCCCGGTGTCGCGGTCTTCTGCCACTTCACTGCCCCCAAGGCGCCAAACTTGATCCAGCCCCAAAAGCAAACGGTGGAAATGGGTCAGGGGACTTTCAGTGGACAGCTGACTTTGATCAACACGCTGGTATTCTTTTGCAGTCCTGTCATGCCTTTAATAGTTTAACCCTTTCAGCCTGTCCATGGTCATAGTCCCGCCCTGCCAGTTTCAGCTGATCTGCATTAACAGAAGCGGTACTTCATCTACATTCTAATCATTTAAAATTCATTCTATTGAGAGGTCTACAAGTTCACACAAATACTGCAACATGATAGTGTAGCAACGCATTCACCTTTCGCGTGATCTGATGCACTCTCAATGTGTTGAGGCTCTGACACTCTCAAACGTTATCTTAATCTGTGCATAACTGCGTTTCTGAGCATAAGCATAGAAAAGCACTAATCAAAACATTAATCTGTAAAGTGTAGTAAGCCTGTGAGGGAGGAAGTTCTGTGCAAGTTAAAATTCCCTTTCCAAGCAGTTGGATGCATGCTAGCGAGCTGAAAACCTAGTTTGACTCAATGGGCCACATCGTAGTCGGACACAGGTTGAGAATGGCTATCACTGGTGTCCGTCCGACCAGCACTTGGGTGTAGGAGTTGCCAGACGTGGCCCAGTCCAATGAAACTCAAGGAAACAAGCAAACAAACAAAAACAACAACAACAACAAAAAACAAAGATTTTTGACCGCAAATCTTCTGTGAAAAATGTTAAATGTCTTTGAGGATTCTCCTCAGATTTTGGAATATAAAAAAAAAAGAAAAACAGAACAAACATCAACAACGTTTCGGTCATAGACTGTTTTCAGGACTTGTGACATAGAAGGAAGAACAAATAAATACTTATAGGCAACGTTTTTTTTGTCACAAGTCCCGAAGACGGAGTATGACCGAAACGTTGTTGATATTTATTCTATGTTTTTTTTCTCCCCATTTTAAAATCTTCTGAGAATCATAAAAGACATTCATCAAGGAAACAAAAATCCTATGGAAATCAGTAGGTCACTGCACGGGACTGCTAACGTTGACTGCCTTGCAAGTTGACTGAGTGTGCGGAAGAAGTTGAACCACTTTTCGTTGTCCGCAGCGTCCTCTTACTGACTCAAAAAGAGCTCTCTCTGAAAGGAGCAATTCGTTTCCGTACCTCCGGATTTCAATGCAGCTCCCTTCAACATAGTAGACATCAGCTGCAGGTGAATTTATACAGCGCTAGAGACAAAGAGAACTGAATCAGAGACGGATATTTAGAATAGTTTTACAGAAGAGAGAGAG
>CM031615.1:53743128-53748128 GCA_018398815.1 Conus ventricosus | reverse complement strand
ATTACCTAGACAGGATGTACAGAGGACATCACCAAAACAGGATGTGCAGAGGACATTACCTAGACAGGATGTACAGAGGACATCAACGAGACAGGGTGTACAGAGGAAATCATCTACACAGGATGTACAGAGGACATCACCAAGACAGGATGTACAGAGGACATCACTTAGGATACACAGAGGAGACCACTTAGACAGGATGTACAGAGGACATCACCTAGACAGAATATACAGAGGGCATCAACTATACAGATATACAGAGGACATTACCTAGACAGGATGTACAGAGGACATCAACGAGACAGGGTGTACAGAGGAAATCATCTACACAGGATGTACAGAGGACATCACCAAGACAGGATGTACAGAGGACATCACTTAGGATACACAGAGGAGACCACTTAGACAGGATGTACAGAGGACATCACCTAGACAGAATATACAGAGGGCATCAACTATACAGATATACAGAGGACATCACCTACACAGGATGTACAGAGGACATCAACGAGACAGGATGTACAATAGACATCAACTAGACAGGATGTACAGAGGACATCATCTAGACAGGATGTACAAAGGGCATCACCTGGACAGGATATACAGAGGACATCACTTAGAAAGGATATACAGAGGACATCACTTAGACAGGATACACAGAGGACATCACCTAGGCAGGATGTACAGAGGACATCACCTAGGCAGGATGTACAGAGGACATCACCTAGGCAGGATGTACAGAGGACATAACCTAGGCAGGATGTACAGAGGACATCACCTAGACAGAATATACAGAGGGCATCAACTATACAGATATACAGAGGACATCACCTACACAGGATATACAGAGGACATCAACGAGACTGGATGTACAATAGACATCACCTAGACAGGATGTACAGAGGACATCACCTAGACAGAATATACAGAGGGCATCAACTATACAGATATACAGAGGACATTATCCAGACAGGATGTACAGAGGACATCAACGAGACAGGGTGTACAGAGGAAATCATCCACACAGGATGTACAGAGGACATCACCTAGGCAGGATGTACAGAGGACATCACCTAGGCAGGATGTACAGAGGACATAACCTAGGCAGGATGTACAGAGGACATCACCTAGACAGAATATACAGAGGCATCAACTATACAGATATACAGAGGACATCACCTACACAGGATATACAGAGGACATCAACGAGACTGGATGTACAATAGACATCAACTAGACAGGATGTACAGAGGACATCATCTAGACAGGATGTACAAAGGACATCACCTGGACAGGATATACAGAGGACATCACTTAGACAGGATATACAGAGGACATCACTTAGACAGGATATACAGAGGACATCACCTAGGCAGGATATACAGAGGACATCACCTTGACAGGATGTACAGAGGACATCACCTAGGCAGGATGTACAGAGGACATCACCTGGGCAGGATATACAGAGGACATCACCTTGACAGGATGTACAGAGGACATCACCTAGGCAGGATATACAGAGGACATCACCTAGGCAGGATATACAGAGGACATCACTTTGACAGGATGTACAGAGGACATCACCTAGGCAGGATGTACAGAGGACATCACCTAGGTAGATTTTACAGAGGACATCACCTAGGCAGGATGTACAGAGGACATCACCTAGGCATGATGTACAGAAGACATCACCTAGGCAGGATGTACAGGGGACATCACCTAGGCAGGATGTACAGGGGACATCACCTAGGCAGATTTTACAGAGGAAATCACCTAGGCAGGATGTACAGGGGACATCACCTAGGCAGGATGTACAGAGGACATCACCTAGGCAACATGTACTGAGGACATCACCTAGGCAGGATGTACAGGGGACATCACCTAGGCAGATTTTACAGAGGAAATCACCTAGGCAGGATGTACAGGGGACATCACCTAGGCAGGATGTACAGGGGACATCACCCAGGCAGATTTTACAGAGGAAATCACCTAGGCAGGATGTACAGGGGACATCACCTAGGCAGGATGTACAGAGGACATCACCTACAGAGGACATTAAATACAGGAGATATCATGTACATAGCATATCATCTACAGATACATCATCTACAGAAGACATCATCTGCAGAGGACATTGAATACAGAAGACATTATGTACATAACATATCTTCAGAGTACATTATATACAGAAGACATTATCTACAGAGGACACTGAATACAGAAGATATCATGTGTATGGCATATCATCTACAGATATCATGTATATAGCATATCATCTACAGAAGACATCATCTACAGAGGGCATTGAATACAGAAGATATTATGTAAATAGCATATCATCTGCAGAGTAAATTATCTACAGAAGATATCATCTACAGAGGACATCGAATACAGAAGATATCATGTATATAGCATATCATCCACATAGTACATTATCTACAAATGACATCATCTACAGAGGACATTGAGTACAGGAGATGTCATGTACATAGCATATCATCTACAGAACACTATACAGAAGACATCATCTACAGAGGACATTGAAAACAGATGATATCATGTGCATAGCATTTCATTTACATAGCATATAATCTACAGAGCACATAATATACAGAAGACATCATCTCCAGAGGATATTGAACACAGAAGTTATCATGTACATAGAATATCATATACAGAGCATACCATCTATTACTAAATAAGACATCGTTGCATACAGAGGACGACACGTGCAAAAGAATCAGATAAAGAGGACACACACCGATACAACACATACAAAGGACATTATGTACATAGGACATCATATATAAAATAGATTATCAACAGAAGAAATCACATACATAGTGCATCAAGTACAGAGGACATCACGTTCATAGCAAATCGGTTTCAGATATATCATTTTCCGAGGACATCATGTGCAGAGATATGATGTCCACAGGACAATACGAACAGACAGTTCATGTTCAGAGGAGTAGAGGACATAATCCGCAGAAGACATCACCTACAGAGTGGCATTAGGTACCAGGTCATCATGAGTTCAGGATAATAGATCCAGGTTCTCTCTCTCACTCTGTCTGTCTGTCTGTCTGTCTGTCTGTCTGTCTGTCTCTCTCTCTCTCTCTCTCTCTCTCTCTCTCTCTCTCTCTCTCTCTCTCTCACGCACACACACACACACACACGCACGCACGCACGCACGCACGCACGCACGCACACTGCACACCGCACACACACACACACACACACACACACACACACACACACACACACACACACACACACACACACACACACACACACATCTTGTTTAACTCATTATTTCCAACAGGCAAAAGCATAATTCATTGTTTGTGACTCAGGGGGATTCAGTAATGAGTTTTCTGTCGTTCTAGTTTACAACATGGATATGTCGTAATCCCTAAACATATACAGTGAAATGTATGCCGATGATACTGCTTAAGATGAAAATGATTCGGACGCTTCATCTATTTTTTTTACAAGACAAGAAAGATTCAAGCTCTTGATAAACGTGCTAAAGAAAAATGCAAAAACCTTCAAACCCTTAGCCAAACTTATCAGTACCTCATACTGCAAACCCCAAACCTTTCCGGATACAAAGTTCTAAAAGGAATGATCAGTGACTATGTCTCTACACGCTGTGGTTCACCCAGCGGAATATTGCTTACATTCTGGATTAGCACAAATCAAAAGGATTGCCAACGTAGCCATTCATGAAACAGACTCAATGGCATACTCAGGCTACAAACAGAGAGACATACGTCCCCTTACATCTTAAGTGTCGTTCTTTGGATCCTTAAAGGTACTGCTCTATCTAGTAATTCACTCAAAGACAAAGTCTCATCATCACGGATAATATTATATTTCTTGCTCATCAAGCCACAAGCCACATTATCCTGATGGAGTAATATCATTTCAGATGTAAAATAATGGATGAAATTCAGCTCAATCCAAACCAAAAAAAAAGAAGAAAAAAAAAGAAAAAGAAAAAAAATACAACCCCGTTCTCACTCGGTACGATTCAGTCTCACACTATGACACATACTGAGTCACACACCTAAGACCACTCTCGTGTAGCTGCCCAGTCAGAGTCATACCATGACAATCAGAGTCATACCATGACAATCAGGGTCATACTCGTACCATGACAATCAGAGTCATACCATGACAATCAGAGTCATACCATGACAATCAGGTTCATACCATGACAGTCAATATCATACCATCACAGTCAGTATCATACCATGACAATCAGGGTCATGCCATGACAATCAGGGCCATACCATGACAATCAGGGTCATCCCATGACAGTCAGTATCATGCCATGACAGTCAGGGTCATACCATGACAATCAGAGTCATACCATGACAGTGAGGGTCATACCATGACAATCAGTCATACCATGACAATCAGGGTCATACCATAACAATCAATCATACCATGACAATCAGAGTCATACCGTGACAGTCATGGTCATACCACGACAGTCAGAGTCATACCATGACAATCAGAGTCATACCATGGCAGTCAGAGTCATACCATGACAATCATGGTCATACCGTGACAGTCAGAGTCATACCATGACCATCAGTGTCATACCATGACAGTCAGAGTCATACCATGACAATCATGGTCATACCATGACAATCAGAGTCATACCATGACAGTCAGAGTCATACCATGACAATCATGGTCATACCATGACAGTCAGAGTCATACCATGACAATCAGAGTCATACCATGGCAGTCAGAGTCATACCATGACAATCATGGTCATACCATGACAGTCAGTCATACCATGACAATCAGAGTCATACCATGGCAGTCAGAGTCTTACCATGACAATCATGGTCATACCATGACAATCAGAGTCATACCATGACAGTCAGTATCATGCCATGACAATCAGAGTCATACCATGACAGTCAGTATCATATCATGACAATCAGAGTCATACCATGACAGTCAGTATCATACCATGAAAA
>CM031615.1:53705628-53735628 GCA_018398815.1 Conus ventricosus | reverse complement strand
ACAGACATGCCCATTACTTCATATCTCCCTACAGACATGCCCATTACTTCATATATCCCTATAGACATGCCCATTACTTCATATATTTCTACAGTCCTACCCATTTCTTCATATCTCCCTACACACCTGCCCATTACTTCATATCTCCCTACAGACATGCCCATTACTTCATATCTCCCTACAGACATGCCCATTACTTCATATCTCCCTACAGACATGCCCATTACTTCATATCTCCCTACAGACATGCCCATTACTTCATATCTCCCTACAGACATGCCCATTACTTCATATCTCCCTACAGACATGCCCATTACTTCATATCTCCCTACAGACATGTCCATTACTTCATATCTCCTACAGACCTGTCCATTACTTCATATCTCCCTACAGTCCTACCCATTACTTCATATCTCCCTACAGACATGCCCATTACTTCATATCTCCCTACAGACATGCCATTACTTCATATCTCCCTACAGACATGCCCATTACTTCATATCTCCCTATAGACATGCCCATTACTTCATATATTTCTACAGTCCTACCCATTACTTCATATCTACCTACAGACATGCCCATTACTTCATATCTCCCTACAGACATACCCATTACTTCATATCTCCCTACAGACATGCCCATTACTTCATATCTCCCGACAGACATGCCCATTACTTCATACATATCTTCCTACAGACCTGTGTGTGTGTGTGTGTGTGTGTGCGTGCGTGCGTACGTGCGTGCGTGCGTGCGTGCGTGCGTGCGTGCGTGCGTGCGTGCGTGCGTGTGTGTGTTTATTTTAAACAGGACGAACAAACACAAATCGACTCTGCATGGTGCCTACGTGCAAAAGACATTTTTGTACCGGTCCACAAACGTAATGCTCCCTTCTCCGCGGACTCTGTCTTTCTCTCCCTATGCTCCCTCCTTCCCTCTCTCTCTCTCTCTCTCTCTCTCTCTCTCTCTCTCTCTCTCTCTCTCTCTTAACCATATACCCTTACTTTTTTTAAAGTTCTGAACATTTTTTTAGCTTTTTTTTTTTTAGCTTTTATTCTCTCTCATCGTACATAATATCTCATTCTCACTCATAATGCATAACATCTCATTCTCACTCACAATACATAATATCTCATTCTCACTGATAATGCATAACATCGAATTCTCACTCACAATGCATATCTCATTCTCACTGATAATGCATAACATCGAATTCTCAATCACAATGCATAACATCGAATTCTCAATCACAATGTATAACATCGAATTCTCAATCACAATGCAAAACATCGAATTCTCACTCAAAATGTATAACATCTCATTCTTACTCACTATGCATACCATCCCGTTCTCACTTGTTTTTTTAATTCAAGATCACGTCAACGTTTTTCACACTCGCCATGCAGTTCTGTATGCTGAGTCGCAGTGCTGATGATGGACATTCACTCGTTTGCTTTAATGTTTGTGCGTTTGATACAATACTGTCTGGGTTTTTTTGGTGACCTGATGTATGGTGCGCTGACACAATCATTCTGTAATATCATTCAAGCGATAATGTAAGACATAAATAAGTATTACAGTCCTAAAACAATGTACGGCGTCTGAGTATTTTAAGTGTGTGTGCGTGTGTGTGTGTGTGTGTGTGTGTGTGTGTGTGGTGCGTGCGTGTGTGTGTGTGTGTGTGTGTGTGTGTGTGTGTGTGTGTGTGTGTGTGTGTGTGTGTGTGTGTGTGTGTGTGTGTGTGTGGGTGTGGGTGTCGGTGTGTGTGTCGGTGTGTGTGTCGGTGTGTGTTCAAGTTTGGATTTCCTTTACTACCCTCCCGTACATTGAGCACCTCTCCCTGAGCTGTCCTTGACGAAAGACCAAAAATGACACAAAGACAGCGCGAGAAGTGAACGGAAATGGAGAACCAAAAAAAAAAGGAAGGAAAAAAAGGTGAGAAAAGAACGTTATATATTATTTCACCTGTCGGCAATTTCCCCGGAAAGCTATCCTTGCAACGAAATGTGGCTGCAAGGAAGGCAGGAGGAAAGCTAAGAGGCGCAATAACGAAGAGTTGATGAAAAAAAAATACTTAAAAAAAAAGTGGAGGTTCTGTTAAAAAATTATTTGCAGGGCTGGTAATGTTCTTGTTTTTCGAACAATATTAACTGACATTTTCTTACCTTCTTTTCCTTCCTCATTCATTCACATTCTCGCCAAGCATTATCTGAATTTTCATTGATCGATGGACATTCGCGTCCTACATTTAATTTTTCGACGTGTGATTCAATGTGTCTGGGTTTGTTTTTAATGTGTGATGCTCTGACTCTCTCACTCTGTTGTTTTTAATACACGCATTGATTTTTTAACGAAGAGAAATACAATTGTGTGTGTGTGTGTGTGTGTGTGTGTGTGTGTGTGTGTGTGTGTGTGTGTGTGTGTGTGTGTGTGTGTGTGTGTGTGTGTGTGTGTGTGTGTGTGTGTGTGTGTGTGCGTGCGTGCGTGCGCTCGTTCGTGCGCGCGCGCGCGCGTGAGTCAGTGTGTGACTCTGTGTGTGTGTGTGTGTGTGTGTGTGTGTGTGTGTGTGTGTGTGTGTGTGTGTGTGTGTGTGTGTGTGTGTGTGTGTGTGTGTGCGTGCGTGCGTGCGTGCGCTTGCGTGCCTGTGTGCGCGTGTGTGCGTTTCCTTGTGCCTGTGTGTGGTGCGCTGACCTTATTCAGGTATATATGTGACGTGAATTTTCTTTCTGTCCATTCTTGTTTTATCTTTTTCTGTGTTAACATGACGGATCTTTAATTTATGGCGAAATGTCAATAAACACATGCGAAAGAAGAATTACTGTGTGGTGTGTGTGTGTGTGTGTGTGTGTGTGTGTGTGTGTGTGTGTGTGTGTGTGTGTGTGTGTGTGTGTGTGTGTGTGTGTGTGTGTGTGTGTGTGTGTGTGTGTGTGTTGTGTGTGTGTGTTGTGTGTGTGTGCGTGCGTGTGTGCGCGCGCGCGCATTTGCGCGCATGCGCGTGTATGTGTTTAGACCATTTTTCTAAGTCTTGTCTCTTGTTCAAATATGATTTCCAAGGGGGTGATTGATTTAGTTTTTTTTTCAGTTTACTGATACACATTTTCCCCACTAACAATACCCGATTTATAAGGTCGCACTCTTCCTTTGCGGTCTGAACATCATAACAACCAAGAAGAACAATATTCCTAGATAACGTGACAGATTTGTGTATAAAATCATTGACTCTCAATTCCACATACTTCCAAAATGTATTTAAGAGGGGGCAATCATAGAAGAAATGTTCTAACACATCAAGGGTATCCAGACAGTAATAACAGTTTGGTGAGTTACATTTTCCCATTTTTTGGAGCAGAATATTAGTTGGATAATGATTATGTAAAATTGTCCATTGCAACCCTCGTGGTCGCACTTCTTTTGTGACTTTCGTGGGCATTAACCACATGTGTTTGTTAATTGTAACATTAACTTTTCTTTGCCAAAAGCCGATAGCATGTGTTGTCATTGGCGATTTGTTATTTTTAGACTCTAAGTATCTTCTTATATAATTAGGTTTTCTATAGAAGTGACCCGCTTTTGATTCGTTTACTAGACCTCCATTTGCTTCACCCCTCTCTATCCAATCCACAATATCCTTGTAGAAACATTAACTAGCGCATTATACTGAAAGAGTGTAACAGCTGGATTTTGGTTAATCCTTTCTTGTACGTCTTCTACAGCAAGAAGTCTGTTTTCATTCAAGCTAACGATGTCACTTAGTATTCTAAAGCCTGCCTTTTGCCACTGTGGGAAAAAATAGCATTTTGTTTTCAAACTGAATAAGATGATTATTAAAAAGACTTTGATCCAACATGTTTGCCTGTGAAACTTCACTGAGCGGAATCCTTGATTTTTGACTTAGATATGTCAAGAAAGCTTCCAACCAAAACTTGGTCTTTATATACTCCTTTCCAATAAATTCCTTTCTAGAGCAGTTAATTTTAAAAGAGATTTTGGGAGTCTGATACTCTGCTGAAGTGCCATTTAGGCAAACATGTCCAGTTTTGTTCTTTATTGAACAATCTTCCGATCCATTGCAAGTTAAATACCTGTTCAATTTCTAGCTTATTGACTATTTTAACTCCGCCCTCTACATAGTTTGACTCCATAGTTTTCCGTTTAACCTTTTCAAACGCTCTTTTGTTAGACGCTTTCCGTTGCCAATGAACTTTGTACAGCACGGTGTTAATCTGTGTTAAAACATGAACTGGAAGACCTATTGACTGCATGATGTACAAGAACTGACTTATGAGAAATGTTTTTATTATCACAATTTTCCCCTGAATGCTGAGATCCCTTTTTGCTCCACTCCCTTATCGATTTATGTAGACTGTTCATGCGTGTATGCCGATTTTGCCCGTTGTCCTGAGCCAGGTTATTTTGCCTAAAAACAATGCCTAAAACTTTTATCGTATCTACAAGCTCAAACGGGCAGTCTTGCAAGGGTTGAGCAACACCAACTCTTAGTATTTTAGTTGGTTTTTTTTTATTGTTCAACAGTAACCCACTAAATCTTCCAAGTTGCATAATTATATCCGTTACAATTTTTAAATCCGTTTGACTTTTTTAGAAAAAAAAGGTAGTGTCATCTGCCATTTGTTTTACACGAATGCTTTTTGGGTTGCAGGTTTGTGTACTTGGTAATTTTATTCCGGTGATTGAGCTATTTCTAACTTTACAGGCCAATATTTCTACCGCTAAAATAAAGGCCAGTGGTGAAAATGGGCACCCCTGTCGAATGCCACAGTTGACTTTAAAATACTCAGACAACCACATTCCATGATTGATACAACTTACGTTATTGTTCATTAAAACGGACACCCAACGTATGGCCCAAAACCAAAAACATTGAACGTGTGAAGTATGTCCTAGAGATCGAGTCAAACGCTTTGGCATAGTCTAGCGCAAGCATGTATCCATCTCTGCCTGTTACGTTTAAGTAATTTATAACGTCGTCTATAGTTCTCAACACTGTGGCAATATTTCTGCCTTTCATGTATCCTACCTGGTCGTCACTATTCAGCTTGTGTAAAACTGTTCCCATTCTAAGTGCTAAAACTTTGGAAATAACTTGTAGTCAGAGTTTGTAAGAGTTATTGGGCGCCAGTTACTGAGGAGCTCCTTTTCTAAATCCTTACCTTTATGTATCAGTGTAATGACTCCAAGGTTTTGAGTGTATGCTAAACTCCTGTTGGCGAACGATTCGTTGAAGGATTTAATAATAATACATTTTATTCTGATCCAAAAGAACTTTAGAAATTCAATACTGATTCCATCGCTTCCAGGAGCTTAGCCGTTCTTCATCTCTCTTAGAGCTCTGTGGCTTCAGCCTCTGTGATGAGCCCTTCGCATGACTCGAATTCGTCATTGTGTTAGCTTCAGGAGGTTTTCGTTTTCAATAAAGACTTCGCATGACTCAGCGACTTTATCATCTTGAGTAGTTTGATTATACAGATTTTTGTAGAATAACGCCTGTTCTCTCAGAATGTCTTTCTGATGGTGCACTACCTCCCCAGCGTCTTTACACAATCGTGTCATGATATTTTTTTCTGCTTCTAGATTTTTTCTAAGCTACAAAAGTATTTGCTATTCTTTTCCCCCTCCTCTAACCATCTCAACCTTGATCTCACTTGGGCTCCTTTTGTCTTCTCCAAGTCAAGTAGTTCATATTCATGTTTTGTTTTTAACAAATCAATCCATAGTTCTTTGTTTTGAACGTTACGAAGGATGTTTGATTCGAGATCTTGTATTCATTTTTGTAAATCTATTTCTTTGTTCCGTGTGTTACAAGCAAGACGTCTTCCGAACTCGATACAATAAGTCCTTATTTTCATTTTTATCCATTCCCATTTTTATGAGTGCGGAATGGTACAGTGTTCACTGACAACCAAGGAGGAGCGTAAATCTTGTGTCACTAAGCAATAGTCTAGCCGTCTTGCTATGAAAGGGTTAAATCTATTCCAGGTGTATTCTTTTTCTTCAGGGTGAAAATATCTCCATGAGTCGATTAAGCTTGACTGTGTTAATACCGGCTTAAATTCATTTACCTCTATTTTGTTGTGTGGCTTACCTGATACAATGTCTAAATCGTTATCTCAAACGCAATTGAAATCTCCACAGACCACTATTCTCCCTACTCCCCACTCATCCACTTCGTCCCGCACACCTCGTAAAAAAGTGTTTTTTTTTCTTATGGTCGTTAGGTGCACAAACATTTGAAATCGTAATCTCATAGTTACTATACTCGATATTCAGGACGACCATACGTTCTTGAGACTTGACTAGCGCAACATTTCCTGAAAAACGTTTTGAGATCAGAATTTTTTTTCCTTCGCTGTGATTGGACCCTGGCTGTGCGTATACACTTCCAGCCCACTGCTTTTCCCATGTGTTTAAATCACTTGCTGTGATATGCGCTTCTTGCATGCAAATTATATCTAACTTTTGTCTTTTTAAATATCTGACTATAGATGCCCTCTTCCATTTATTTTTTAAACCCCGACAGTTCAAAGAACGAACTCGCAATTTATCAATGACAATAAGGACAAAATGGTAGGTTTATCTCTGGAGCATCCGTATAACGGAGGATATCCTTTGGAACCCCTTAAGTAACAGAGGATCTGTTAATTTACCAGAAGAGAGAAAAATACCTCGGGGCCAGAGCCATAGCCAGACCATCAGCAAGAAGACGACGTGGAGGAGAAACGCCGACTAGCCCCATACAGACGATGGTCCATTTTCCTCGTCCAGCTCATTGTCCGAAGACTCCTCGCGGTCCTCTCTCCTGACGTATTTCTCCCTCCCTGAACAGCTTCCGACTGGAGAACCATTGGATAGCGCCCTTTTTGGAGTCTTGGAGCGATGCCTGGAATGATCCCTGCGGGACAGATTGGGATCAAGAATGGTCTGTCGAGATTGGGGCCGACCTCTATTCTGTTTTCTGTCGCCTTCCTTTTCTCCTTGCTTCCCATTCTGTTTAGACTGAAGTGCTTTACAGGGTCGCACATCCTTATCATTGATTTTCTTTTTGTTTCCATCGCCCCCCTCCCCTGTCTTCCCTTGTGATTTTCACATACAGCTGGATGTAGCTGGAAATCCTGGTTATTTTCATGTCCCCTCTCCTTTTCTGTTCGTCTGTGACTCTGGTTTGCATCTTCTTTCACGTTATTGTTCTGTAAACTGTTTGGTTTGTCTATGGAAGTTTTGTGAGTGTGCTTATGTTGTCAATCACTGCACACTGTTCACTTCCTTGTTTGTGTCCTGGCATTTTACATGAGCGACATACCACTTCGTAGACACATATGGAGGCATGATGTCCAGTTTGTAGGCACTTGGAGCACGTAACTGTCTTTTGCGCTGACATCTGTTCCTCACGGTAGACCTTTGCTGTGAAAGGACCAACCTTCAGTGAGGAATCGAGTGGCGTGGATGGCACAGTTACAAAGACGAATCGTCTGCCGGTTTCAAATCTTGTCAACTTGTTATCACTGTCTCTGTATCGCTCTTGTCTAATTGTCGAGCGCAATTCACATCCGATTTTCTTTAGACTCACCTCAATTTCGCTGTTTGCCAGTGACAAAGGCAAGTCCGCTATCCACACTTTGGCTGCTTGTTTTTCTTCGCCTGTTGACTCGTGTAAAATGAATGGATTAATGTCCAGAACTTGCAAAACAACCGCGAACAGTGATGCCTCTTACCAGTAGAACATTTCTGGCTTCTCGAGTGGCAGGGTAAAATAGCCTCCTGATATCCTGAGCACCGACCATACTGCCTTGTCCTGCCGTTTGTTCTGCGGACACACATAGCTCCAAGCCAGAGATACGGGTCGACATCGAGTCCGGAATACTGCGGTTTTTCAAAAACACGGGTTGAACAGCATTGTCACTGCTTGTACGGAGGAACAAAAATGCAAAGTCAGTGAACGCGACTCAGAATTCGGACAGTTTGAGAGCGCACGAACAACGTGTCTGCACTGCACGGCGTTCGCTCACCGAATTCCATCTCCCTACAGACCTGCCCATTACTTCATATCTCCCTACAAACCTGTCCATTACTTCATATCTCCCTACAGACCTGTCCATTACTTCATATCTCCCTACAGACCTGTCCATTACTTCATATCTCCCTACAGACCTCTCCATTACATCATATCTCCCTACAGACCTGTCCATTACTTCATATCTCCCTACAGACCTGTCCATTACTTCATATCTCCCTACAGACCTGTCCATTACTTCATATCTCCCTACAGACCTGTCCATTACTTCATATCTCCCTGCAGACTTGCCCATTATTTCATTACTCATTACAAAAATGCCTATTACTTCACGTGTCCCTAAAACCTGTCCATCACTTCATTTCTCCCTTCAGACATGTCCATTACTTCATTTCCTCCTACAAGCCCGTCTATTAACTTACATCTCTCCACAGATCTGCCCATTACTTGATACCTCCCTACAGACCTGCCCATTACTTCATATCTCCCTACAGACCTGTCCATTACTTCATATCTCCCTACAGACCTGTCCATTACTTCATATCTCCCTACAAACCTGTCCATTACTTCATATCTCCCTACACACCTGCCCATTACTTCATATTTTCCCACGGACCTGTCCATTACTTCATATTTCCCTACGGACCTGTCCATTACTTCATATCTCCCTACAGACCTGTCCATTACTTCATATCTCCCTACAGACCTGTCCATTACTTCATATCTCCCTACAGACCTGTCCATTACTTCATATCTCCCTACAGACCTGCCCATTACTTCATATTTCCCTACAGACCTGTCCATTACTTCATATCTCCCTACACACCTGCCCAGTACTTCATATCTCCCTACAGACCTGTCCATTACTTCATATCTCACTACAGACCTGCCCATTACTTCATATCTTCCTACAGACCTGCCCATTACTTCATATTTCCCTACTGACCTGTCCATTACTTCATATCTCCCTACACACCTGCCCATTACTTCATATCTCCCTACACACCTGTCCATTACTTCATATCTCCCTACAGACCTGCCCATTACTTCATATTTCCCTACAGACCTGTCCATTACTTCATATCTCCCTACAGACCTGCCCATTACTTCATATCTCCCTACAGACCTGCCATTACTTCATATCTCCCTACAGACCTGTCTATTACTTCATATTTCCCTACAGACATGTCCATTACTTCATATCTCCCTACAGACCTGCCCATTACTTCATATCTCCCTACAGACCTGCCCATTACTTCATATTTCCCTACAGACCTGTCCATTACTTCATATCTCCCTACACACCTGCCCATTACTTCATATCTCCCTACAGACCTGCCATTACTTCATATCTCCCTACAGACCTGCCCATTACTTCATATTTCCCTACAGACCTGCCCATTACTTCATATCTCCCTACAAACCTGTCCAGTACTTCATATCTCCCTACAGACCTGCCCATTATTTCATATTTCCTACAGAGCTGTCCATTACTTCATATCTCACTACACACCTGCCCATTACTTCATATCTCCCTACAGACCTGCCATTACTTCATATCTCCCTACAGACCTGTCCAGTACTTCATATTTCCCTACAGACCTGCCCATTACTTCATATCTCACTAGAGACCTGTCCATTACTTCATGAATCCCTACAGACTTGTCAGTTACATCATATCTCTCTACAAACCTTCCCATTACTTCATATATACGTATAAATCTGTCCATTACTTCATATCTCTCTACAATCTTGCCCATTCCTTCATATCTGAATACAGACCTGTCCATTACTTCATATCTCCCTACAAACCTGTCCATTACTTCATATATCCCTTTAGACCTGCCCATTACTTCACATCATCCATACAGCGTTGTCCACTATGTCACCGATCTGTATCAGCGTGGAAATCATACAGATGCGCCGACGGCTCTGTATAGATCCGTAGCATCATTCCACGATGGGGATGTAGGCTTACCGGACCATATATGGTAGTTGTTGGGTTCAGGAAGGATGGTGGGGGTGTTGGATACCTGTATGTTCCATTCATATAATATTGGGTGTGCGTTTACTACCATGCACAGGCAGGGAAAGGATAAGTGTGGGGAGAGAGGGGGTTAGCATTCCGTCTCCTGTTTTGGTTCGTGTGGAGTCCCGTTTCACGTGCGGTTTGTGTAGAGTTCAGAACTCAGCAAGGAGTGAGTGCTGAGTCATCAAGCTTTAAAGTTTGGTGGGACCGGGTGGCTAGCACTTCGGTCAAAATACTGGGTGAAGAGCAGTTGGGCTCTTGTTCTGGTGCCAGCGTTTGTGCTGTGAGTCTGACTCAGGTCGACATGGTGAGCCGGCCCTCGTGAGCGTTTTGCTCTTGGTCGTGCAGTCGTCGGTGTGTCCGTGTGCTGCGACCCTGAGGTTCAGGTGCTGGGGTGGCCAGCCGCAGTGGTTGTCGTCGTTCTGTGTTGTAGCAGGTATGTGGAGTTAGTTAAGGTGATAGTAGTGTAGTGTTAAGGATGGCGTTGTCTTGTGCACATTTTTTGTCGACTTGTACAAACGTGTAAATAATATGAGCTCATATTTTGTATCAATTTCAAGTTTTTTAGGGAAAAGGAAGAGGGAGAAAATGGGGAAAAAAAAGGACTAAATCGAAACGGGTTGAGAAAAGTGTGTTGATGGTGAGTTTTGACCAGCGGGTTGTGTTGAGAGGGGGAGACGGGGAAAAGGAAAAAGAAAAGAGGGAAATTTGGTTATGAAGTTTTGAATGGAAATGTAAATAGTTATCATTGGTTCGATCCTGGTGTTAGGATTGAGTTGATACTTATTCGTGACAGGGGGTTCGAACGGAAATGCTTTCGGGAAGCATAGACAGGGTGTGTTGGCACCGAGTGCTGTAGAGATTATGATTGTGCCGGGTCATGGAAGTTAATTAGAAAGGATAAGTATTGTGTAGTTGTATGAAGAGGTACTGGTGTCAAGCAGCGTGGTTTTGTATTGCGTGGGTACCCTAATTCAATAACATAGGTTAATAATATTGTTCCTACATTGCGGGAGATTTGTGGGAGTGTGCTAATGCCTTGGGTGATTGACGAGGAGATATAGCTGTCCTATCCCATTGGTTTTCTTTGGCATTGAGACATGATATTTGTGGTGGATGTTACAATATGACTGAGAATGTGTGTGTGGGAAGGTGTATTATGGAGTAGCTCTGTGTATACTGTAGTGTAAGAGGAATGTAACTTTGTGGTATAAACAACGTGGGATGGTGATAGAGGTATTTATAGAGCTAACAGGCTCTGGGGTGCGTAAAGGAAATCCTGGGAAGGGGCGAACTAAGGGGTTCCCCTAGTGATGTAGGTGGTTATGTATATCTATGGTTAGAGGGTAACAGCAATGTCAAGTGCAGGTGAGGGCGCATTCCCACCATCCTGGGGCCCGGTACATCAGGCGGGTCAGGGCCGTTGCACTTGGGGAGCTGTGGACGGCCAGTTGCTGGCATTCCTGTCCCTGACTGTCCGGCGATCGTCGCAGGTGCCTGCAGTTACCCCACCTGCACTCCCCATCCTGCTGTGCCGGACTCCTGTCCCAGTCCTTACCCCGTCCAATGCTACAACCCTTTTCCTTTCCTCCCCATCCGGCGGGATCTTCACAGCCTGGCCATTAACGGCGCCGTTGCTGGTGTCGTTGTTGCTGCTGACGCTGTTGCTGGGGTCACCGTCGCTGCTGGCGCCGTAGCTGGCGTCGCTATTGCTGCTGGCGCCGTTGTTGGTGTCGCTGTTGCTGCCGGCGCCGTTGCTGGTGTCGCCGTTGCTGTGTTGCCGTTGCTGCTGGCGTCGTAGCTGGTGCCGCTGTTGCCGCTGGCGCCGTTGCTGGTGTCGCTGTAACTGCTGGCGCCGTTGCTGCTGTCGCCGTTGCTGTGTTGCCGTTGCTGCTGGCGCCGTAGCTGGTGCCGCTGTTGCCGCTGGCGCCGTTGCTGGTGTCGCTGTTGCTGCTGGCGCCGTTGCTGGGTCGCCGTTGTCTGTGTCGCCGTTGCTGTGTCACCGCTGCTGTTATCGCCGCTGCTGTGACTCCACTGATGTTGTGAAAGCCAGTGTGTCACTGTCACCTGTCATTCTTGTCTCTGGCAGGAAGATTCGTCTGGTCGCCATCGCTGTCGTCGTGAGACTGTCAACGTCGTTGTGTGGCCTGTTTTTTTTTGTGTTTTTTTGTGTGTTGAGTTTTTTTTTTGTGACATTGAAACACCTGAAGACACTGGGTTTGGGTGTGCATGCATGAAGGATGGATGTTGATTAAAAAGGGGATGACTGAAGGGATGAATGTGCGCAGTGAATTATATGCGAAATGAACATTGCTATATGAAGTTGGTATAGTTTGGTTGTTGTTGTTGTTGTTGTTGTTTTCTTTTGGGAAAATGGTTGTGGTCATGAAAAGGATTGACTTATATTATGCTATGTGTTATATAATGTTGGCCTGAGGAACTCTGAACACTGTAGCTAAATAAGGGGTAAAATAACTTATGGTGGCTGCCTTGGCCGTAGGAATTGTGTGTTCAGGCTTGGGTCTACGATTTGTTATTCATAGAAGATTCCGCTCATTAAATGTTTTGTTGGGAATAAAATTGTTTTCTTGTCAGTTCTTATGTTGCGTGTTATCTGTTTAGTGGGTTAGTTGTGGGAGGGTTTTCTTTTTTTTTACGTCCGGCTTAGCGTTCCGTGACACATTACTTCATATATCCCTACAGACCTGCCCGTTACTTTATTACTCCCTACAGACCTGTCCATTACTTCACTACTTCCTAACGAAATGCCCATTAGAGAACAGCATTTTACCAATCCTGGCTCACTTGCTCCTCCACCAAGTTTTTGGGCGAAAGTGGCCTAAAAGCCGCCTTTCCCTGTTCCTGACAAGTAAGACTTCAATAACCAAAAAATAACGATTATCTACAAACAAACATACTGTGCAGGGTTATCCTTTTCAATACAAATTTTTACTAAACTTTTCAGTTTTTAAATTTTTTGCTTAATCCTATGTTTTTCCTGATCTTTTTTCAATAACATCATTTTCGCGCAAACATTCTTCAAATGAGTCGTCTTTCATGTGAAATAACACTACAGTCTTTAACTGTTCTCTAAAGTCTTTTAAAACCGAGTTTATTTTTGGCATAAAATCCACACACTTATCCCAGCATGTCTTCCGCTGAAAGCTAGTTTCGAAAAAGTGTTCTCTTTTTAACTATGTCTCTTTCTGCCGAACAGTCATCTATAATAAATAGTGTCTGGCGTTCCTTCAAACAGTCTATAAAACTGTTCTAAACACTCACTCAGTTTATTGCTAGGATTAACTAAATATATGTCATCATCGTCCATATAAACCTTCTATCATGATATCTTTGTTCCATTTAAGTGTTGGGCAGAAAAATCACAATAGATAAAAAATTATAACGATAAACTGTTTGTAACAGGTTGAGGAAAAAATATTTGTTTTTCCACAAACCAGTTTGCCCACAAATCAATGAGCAATGAGGAGTTTTTGTCATAAAGTTTAACTGCTCCATAGTTTTATAACAGAGTTAATCTAATCCAGTTATTATTTTTATCATACTCTCTGTAAAAAACTTGTTCAGTATAATAAATCCCTATGAGGCCTAAATGTGTAAGATTAATCCAATTCAGTTCGTAAGTTTGTTTCTATTAAGTCAACATTGTTTTTGTTGCTTGTTGTTATTGATCTTAATATCCTCGCCATTGTGAAGAACGACGATGGTAACGTTAAGACGTTAACATCGAATTTTGGCAGCTAATATTAATTCCTTTATAAGGTCGTCACTAACGCCCACAACCCCATCCCCTCCACATCTTTAAGAACAGAAATTTCAAATATCATTTTGAACGGTCTCCTAATTTTCTGCTTGGAAAGAACTTGTAATTTTGTAGAAGCTCTTTTTACAACTGTTTCTTTCTGTGGAGGTGTACTGCTTTTCCCATACGGCGTTATTTCAATTTCTTTCCGGGAATTGTCGTCCGGCATAAGAAATTACATGTAAAGGGCCAAGTTGAATGGGTTTTCTGAAACTTTTTGACGGCTAAAATATGTAAATGGGCTTATGAAATTTAATTTTATGTCCCATTTTAAATATGGTTCTAAGTGCCATTTGAGGTCCCGGTTTTCGAACTATTTATATTCATACTGGCCAACATATATTTTCCTCTAGATTGCGCAGGTTGTTCAGTTTAGGAAACTTTTTGCTGTCGCCAACCTCTTTGCTTTAAATCACCATCTTTAGTGTACTCAAAACCATACAAACCCTATCTCACCGGGTTTTGTTCAAAGTCCCGCAACGTCTGCAAGGTCTTTTAATTCAAAGTTATACACCCTCACAGGCGCTAATGTAACTCCTGGTTCTTCTGGCCCACGCGACATTTTTTGAACAACTTATTATTTTATTTCCAAAACAATTGTAGGTTATCACATTTCACAACTTTCCCCGCTTTTCTTTGATTTTTTTTATTAAATGATCCGACCCTCCCACAAACTAATCCTTAAACTGTAAATTTGGGAATTGTATAATTTCATAATCGCAATATGCAGCTTTCCCCGACGGGAAAAGCTCTTTAAAACAGTTGAGGGCCTTTCCCTCATATAAAGTTTTCATCAGTGCCTCAGCTCATCCAAATGAACATAGAGTAATGAATGTAATGCAAGATCGAGCGGACTTTCCCCTCATAAGTAGTTTTGGTTGGTGTAACTCTAAATTTTATAATTGTTAGCTGTAAAGCCTAACATTTTAGCTAGCTCTTTATCAAATAGGGAACCTACTCCTTTTTCAGGCTTGAATGTTAACATTTTTTTTAGATTTTGCATTGTTAAGTTTTTAGAGTAATGTCGAAGTTACTCATTGCTTCTTTTTTTGTGAGCAAAACCCGTAATAACCAACAGCTATTGTTAACTGCTAACTAATGTTCCTGCATTATCAATTTTTTGAATCTTATTATTCTTCCTGGATTTACTTTAAAATTAAACCATACGACTTTGTAAAATATTCATGAAGCCCCCAAACCCTTTTGGCCCCGCATTTGTTATCAATAGCATGTTCAAAAACGAAGGACGGTCTTGGGTTGTTATTGTTAAAAAACCCTTTTTAAAAAAAAATTAAAAATGAGTGCTCAATATATACTGATGCAAAATATTCTGTTGGGGCCCCACTACAATCTTAAAAAATAGCAACTGATAAATCTTGACATTGCTGTGACCCAGACTGCCTCTTTTCATAAAAAAGGGGAGCACTCCATTGAAGAGCTATCTTAACCCCCCTATTAAAACGACCACATCAAGAAAGCGTGGTTATTCATCCGATGCCCGTTTATCAGAACCATTAAACTTTTGCTGGTCCATAAAAGTTGGTAAAAAGTTGGTTTTGTTGTTGTTGTTGTTTGTTGTGTTCTTTTGGGAAAATGGTTTGTGGTCATGAAAGGATTGGGACTTTTATTAGGTATGTGTTTATAATGTTGGCCTGAGGAATCTGAACACTGTGCTAAAAAAAGGGGTAAAAAACTTATGGTGGCTGCCTTGGCCGTAGGAATTGTGGTTCAGGTTTGGGGTTTCTACGATTTGTTATTCTAGAAGATTCCGTCATTAATGTTTTTTTTGGGATAAAATTGTTTTTCTTGTCAGTTCTTGTTGCGTTTTTTATCTGTTTAGTGGGTTAGTTGTGGGAGGTTTTCTTTTTTTTACGTCCGGTTAGCGTTCCGTGACACATTACTTAATTTTTCCTTCAGACCTGCCCGTTACTTATAACTCCCTACAGCCCTGCCCCATTACTTCACTACTTTCCTAACGAAATGCCCATTAGAGAACAGCATTTTACCAATCCTGGCTCACTTGCTCCTCCACCAAGTTTTTGGGGGGAAAGTGGCCTAAAAGCCGCCTTTCCCGGTTCTTGACAAGTAAGACTTAAATAACAAAAAATAACGATTATCTACAAAAAACATACTGTGCAGGGTTTTCCGTTTTCAATATAATTTACAAAAACTTTTCGATTTTAATTTTTGCTTATCCTATGTTTTTCCTGATCATTTTCAATAACATCATTTTCGCGCAAACTTTCTTCAAATGAGTCTGTCTTTCATGTGAAAAAAACACTCAGTCTTTAACTGTTCTCTAAAGTTTTTTAAAAAACCGAGTTATATTTTTGGCATAAAATCCACACACTTATCCCAGCATGTCTTCCGCTGAAAGCTAGTTTCGACAAAGTGTTTCTCTTTTTAACTTTTGTCTCTTTCTGCCGAACAGTCATCTATAATAAATAGTGTCTGCGTTCCTTCAAACAGTCTATAAAACTGTTCTAAACACTCACTCAGTTTATTGCTAGGATTAACTAAATTATGTCATCATCTGTCCATATAAACCTTCTATCATGATATGCTTTGTTCCATTTAAGTGTTGGGCAGAAAATCACAATATGATCAAAATTATAACGATAAACTGTTTGTAACGGGTTTGAGGATAAATATTGTTTTTCCACAACCAGTTTGCCCACAAATCAATGAGCAATTTGAGGAGTTTTTGTCATAAAGTTTAACTGCTCCATAGTTTTATAACAGAGTTTAATCTAATCCAGTTATTATTTTTATCATACTCTCTGTCAAAACTTGTTCAGTATAATAAACCCCTATGAGGCCTAAATGTGTAAAGATTAATCCAATTCAGTTCTGTAAGATTGTTTCTATTTAAGTCAACATTGATTTTGTTGCTTGTTGTTATGTTTCTTATTATCCTCGCCATTGTGAAGAACGACGATGGTAACGTTAAGAGGGTTAAACATCGAAGTTTGGCAGCTAATATTAATTCCTTTTAAAAGGTCGTCCTAACGCCCACAACCCCATCCCTCTCCACATCTTAAAGACAGAAATTTCAAATATCATTGTGAACGGTCTCCTAATTTTCGGCTTGGAAAGAACTGTAATTTTGTAGAAGCTTTTTTTACAACTGTTTCTTTCTGTGGAGGATGTACTGCTTTTTCCCATACGGCGTTATTTCAATTTCTTTCCGGCTATTGTCGTCCGGCATAAGACTTACATGTAAAGGCCGGGAGTTGAATGCTTTTCTGAAACTTTTTGACGGCTAAAATATGTAAATGGGCTTATGAATTCAAATTTTATGTCCCATTCAAAATATGGTTCTAAGTGCCATTTGAGGTCAGGTTTTCAAAACTATTTTATATTCATACTGGGCCAACATTATTTGCCTCTAGATTGCGCAGTTGTTTTTGTTTTGGAAACTTTTTGCTGTCGCCAACCTCTTTGCGTTTATAATCACCCTCTTTAGTGTACTCAAAACATACAAAGCGCCTATCTCACCGTTCTGTTCAAAATCCGCAACGTCTGCAAGGTCTTTTAATTCTAAAATTATACACCTCACAGGCGCTAATGTAATCCTGGTTCTTCTGGCCCACGCGACATTTTTTGAACAACTTATTATTTTATTTCCAAAAAAAATGTGTAGGTTATCACATTTCACAACTTTCCCCCGCTTGTTTTTTGATTTTTATATTAAAAGATCCGACCCTCCCACAAACTAATCCTTTAAACTGTAAATTAGGGAATTGTATAATTTCATAATCGCAATATGCAGCTTTCCCTGCGGAAGAGCTCTTAAAACAGTTGAGGGCCTTCCGTCATATAAGTTTTCACAGTGCTCAGCTCATCCAAATGAACATAGAGTAATGAATGTAATGCAAGATCGAGCGGACTTTCCCCCCCATAGTAGTTTTGGTTGGTGTAACTCTAAATTTTATAATTGTTAGCTGTAAAGCCTAACATTTTAGCTAGCTCTTTATCAAAAAGTAACCTACTTCTTCTTCAGGCTTGAATGTTAACATTGTTTTTAGATTCGCATTGTTAAGTTTGAAAAGTAATGTCGAAGTTACTCATTGCTTCTTTTAGTGAGCAAAACCCGTAATAACCATCAGCTATTGTTAACGGCTAACTAATGTTCCTGCATTATCAATTTTTTGATCTTTTATTCTTCCTGGATTTACTTATATTAAAACCATACGACTTTGTAAAATATTTCATGAAGCCCAACCATTTTGGCCCCGCATTTGTTATCAATAGCATGTTCTTAAAAACGAAGGACGGGGCTTGGGTTGTTATTGTTACAAACCCTTTTTAAAAACAAATTAAAAATGAGTGCATTCAAATATACTGATGCAAAATATTCTGTTGGGCCGCACTACAATCTTAAAAAAAATAGCAACTGATACTCTTGACATTGCTGTGACCCAGACTGCCCCTTTTCATAAAAGGTGAGCACTCCATTGAAGAGCTATCTTAACCCCCCCAATTGAAAACGACCACATCAAGAAAGCGTGGTTTAGTCATCCGATGCAGTTTTATCAGAACCAGTTAAACTTTGCTGTGTTTTTTCGCATCCCAAAATGGGTGTGGAGTGGCGTATGCTGATCATTTAAATCACCATGATCCTTTGGTGAGGTCAGTGTACAGATTTCATTTCTATTACACCTTCAGGGCGTATTTTGACTGAACTGCAAGCGCCATTACCAAATGACAAACCGTTTAAAACCACTCAGCAACAGAATAGAATGAAGGCTTTTGAAAGGATTTGTAACGAATCAATATTAACATCAAAACAGGCTTTAGACAAAAGTTGGATCATAATCATGGTCTAGGCGACCTTTATTTTCGGGGCACGCACAGAAAGTATAACTATGACTGGCATCCTCCTTTCAAATCTTTCTTTTTTTGGGACAACTGTTGAGCCCGGGTCCCTACAGCAAGAGCATAAAACAGCATGGACAACATTTATCTTAGACACTTCTAAGGGCCTAACTAGAGCGGGAATAGAACGAATAAACGACTCTATTCGTACTTACGTTTGGTGTTTGCTAGGTTCGCAAGCACAGGCGAGATCGAGCATAACTGATCCTTCTACTGGCTTTGATGCGCAAAAACAATACTTAGCAAATTTAGAGGATGCCATTAATTCTACAGTTGATTTACCTTCAAGTATTCAAAGGTACCAACATGTTTTACAATACGCAAGATCGAAAGTAGACTTTGCTGTTGGCACTGGTTTATACATGCTGCCTTCTGACCTCAGACTCCAGATAGGTACAATAATAAACTATAATAATGAAATTCTTATAGCAGGCAATGAACAGAAGGTTGGGAAAAAACGACATAAATTCTGAGCCAGTAATATTACAAACAATAAAAGAACACCCAAGATTAAGTCATCTAATCCCCGAAGTCCAAACCCCAAAAGTCATTGAAGACTCAGCAAAGCTTGCGGACTCTGTTCGCGATGACCATGAATATGAAAAGACAGCGCTTGTTCTTGGATTAACTGGCATAGGATTACTTGGTCTTTATCTTACTAAATAGTAACCCAACTATTACAAGAACTAATGCCCATAAGTGCTCGGCCATAAAGCCAACTACTTTGCTTGCAGTAGACAAAAGCCAGCTGACAATACTCCCCAATATTCCTGGTAAAGCGTCCACGGCTTTACCAGCTAATTTTTGTAATAAACTTGCAAGATGATCAAGCTGTTTTTTTACCCATGATTTATCAGGGGGTGATGGGGGCGATGGCGGTGGAGGTACTGAACTTTGGCCACCACCGCCTGTAATAGCCAACACCAGTGTACTTATTGCAAATCCTAAGGCTGTTATAACGCTTGCTAATGTGACGCCTTGCTCTCTAAACAGTGTTCGTATTCGTTCTGCTAGTGTCGTGTCTTCATATAAAATTTTTCGGATAGTTTCTCTTATTCTATTCACTTGAGTTCGTAATTGGTCCCGGTTAGTAGTCAGCACTTCTAGTCTTGCTGATCTTTCTTGTTCAAGATCTTTTAGTCTTTGGTTATTCTTTCTTTAATCTCACGCCCTACGATGCGGTCATCAGCCTCAACGAGTTCTTCTTTTTCTCTTTTTATATGCTCATCTAGTTCACCTAGTTTTGCTAAATTGTTTGTTAATTCGCCTCTAATGGTTCTTAAAGCACGATCAAGGGCGCTATTTCTCGCATGGGTAGCGGTGAGTGTGTATAGTCTTTAATGCTGTTTCTTCTGAAAAACTGGTTTCTGTCTCTATTGCATTTATTATTTCATTTGCTGATTGATTTAATTCTTTAAGTTCCATGTTTTGTATTTGGTTAGCTGTTGGAAGTTCTTGCAGCGTGTTTTAAGTTTTAGAAAACGAGGCCTCCCCGCCCTATAATTTTGGGCTAGCATGCCAATAAGAAGCAGAATTTTGAACGCTCGCAGGAGTCTATTTCTAATTGAACCCACGCTAAAAACTTTGATGGAGTCTTTTTTAGTTGTAAGCCGAACACGTTTGTCCTTGAGCGTTTTTTCACGAGACCAAATAGACCATCTTCTAATTCAAAATCATTTTGGGTCTATAAATTCGAGGGGTTTTACTTATGGCCTAAACTTTTGTAAAATGCTGCGACAGTACTTGCTGTTAATTCATGCCGCATCTAGAGCATAGACGATGCTGAGTCAAAGGGATCATTTCCACGCATGACGTCGTCCCAGATCAAAAACACATAAACTTCTTCGCCTTTCAATTCCTGCCATGTTTTTTAAATCACTTAAACTTTTTAATTTTGCTTCATAAAAAGGCACAAGCACATGGCTCGATTCCTTAACCCGTATAAAGACCTGAAAGAGCGCCTCAGGCGTGAAGGGAAAAAAGCGGAATATTACTGTTCCAAATATCCATCTACTATTGATGGCAGATCAAATTCTTTACTGTCATATTTCCAGACACTAGGAGCGGATGAAGTGATTTGTGCAGCTCTGCACGTCCTTACTTTCAAATAGAACTCGGCTTCAAACACAGACCCAAAACAGGAACAGTTGTACAGAATCTGGGGCGGGCCAAATCGTTTAAGAAACTTCTATAAAACTTGAGGGGCAAGAAATATTTTCCTTACACAAATCAAGACATATTTTTAACCTATATCTGATCTATGGCTAACCGAGGGAAATGAAAGGGCTGACTTGGCGTTTCAAGGAATCGAAAATGAAGAACGCTAAAAACATAGAATAGGCGCCGCGCCAGTATATTAAAGACGGCAAAAAGTATGTAAGCTGTAATTTGCGTATAGAAATCGCCTTTTTTTCCATTCCCTTAGATTTGAGTATCAGTAAAAGCGCATGCACCAAACTACTTTCAAGGAGGCCATTAAAAGACAGATTGTCCATATGAACTAACTTTTAATGAATACAAACGGGTTATCAATCATCAGACCCCGAACAAAGTACATCAATTACTGACATCTCGTTAGATTTAGACGTTGTTAAACACAATGACTTAGCAAGGCTGATATAGCAACAAATCAGACTAAATTAGCAATAATATTACGAAAAAGTGAATTCTTCATCAACATTATCCCAGAAGCAGGGACAACACTATATGGAATTTAGTTTTAGACGCACCGCAAGCACATTCGCTTAAAAGGTATTTTATTGCTGTGTGAAGATGAAGAAACGTTCAAAAGACAAGTGAAAAGTTTTTTAATCCTAAAATAACGAAAAAGTGCAATGTAAACATTGATGGTAGTCCCCTAACCAAATCTACGCTAGCGGGCTTAGACCTTAATCATCATTTTGACGAAAATAAGAAAATTGTTTGGGGTGGGAGGGGTAAAATCCAACTGCAACCTAGTGGTCCTAAAGATTTACCTCTTCACAATGTTAGTGCTTGATGATTAATTTAACAACAAAAATACGTTTATGGATTGACCTAAGTCAACAAGAGGATAATGAGTTGTATGGAAGTGCGGGAGAAAAAGATGGGGGACGAAATAAACATTCAAATTGATAAAGAAAGAAGAAGCCGAAAACCGCTTAATTGTACAATTTTTTTTCATATATGATGCGCAGCTGAATATTAAAGAAAACAGATTACATGTACAAAAAACTAAAAATTATTTGTAATTATAAAAAGCAGGTCTGGTTCAGGTTTTAACCAAATGTGCTCCTGACAGCGCGCCAAGAGAAGAGATAGTAAAAGCCCGAACATAAAAACCTTCAGATTAACAAAAACAATACGCAAAGGCAACAAAAACTAGACAGGACCTTTCAAAAAACAGCAAAACCAAACGAAGGTATTCTGCTTCCTTTAATGCCGTTACATAAGTTAATACTGGAACATCGACTATAAGAGCTCAAACCGCAGGAAAAGTGGTTGTCCTCTTTAGCAACGGAGACAATAGGCTCACCCCGGCTTTACCTCTAGGCGGTTTGTCTTTAGCTCTCGGCCTGTGTTCCGTTAGCTGTAGTGCTGCTAGCAAAAAATTAAAAACTACACTCCAAAAGCACACAGCTATGGGTCAACTAATTAACGGCTAAACTTAGTTTCGTTCAAACTGACATAAATACAGCGCTAGTTGACTCAAACATCACGGATGCAGAATTTAATCGTTTTAAGGCCGATTTTGATGAACATAACAAAAGACAAAAGTTTGATCTTCAAAGAAAGTGCGAGGCCAATTTTTTCTCAACAGCCAGGCGCCAGCAGATAAAAAAGGAATGCTTAAAAAAAGTAAACGAGACAATAATAAACTCTGTTCTATGGGGGGGGGGGGGGGGGGAGGTGGGGTGGGGGGGGGGGGGGGGCGGTGGGGGGGGGGGACGGGGGTGCGGGGGGGGGGGGGGGGGGGGGGGAGGGGGGGGGTGGGGGGGGGGGGGGGGGGGGGGGGAGGGGGGGGTGCATCGGGGAGGCTTCATCAGGGTGTTTATACTTTATTTTACAGTCCATGCACAAAAAGACCGTTTGATATTGATTCGAATTAGAATTTTTTTATAATTTAAATAAATAATTTTGAGTTAGAAAAGAAACTTCAACATGGCTAAGATATAGAAGGACAAGACGAATTGGTTTAAGGAATGACTTGAGAGAGAGCGTTTATCAAGACACTGATGATTTGATTTAGAATCATTGCGACCCAACATACGTAACAGCAAGTGTTGTTCATGCTATTTCTCAAGTTCCAGGCAAACTAAACCATAGACCCGCCAGTTAAAGTAATGTTAGGCTGTTTTAAATCGACTATATAACAATAAATGAAGAAAACCTAGAAGTCTGGGTCCTCGACTAAACAACAGACTATTCTTTCTCGTAATGACTTAACACCCGGTTGGGCAGAGACGAACTGCATGCTTAGCAACAGTTTACGCTGCCGCTGAAGAAGCCAAAATGATAGGCTCCGGTTGGTCAAGGGCGAAGTCCTAGAGATCAGAGTAAAACAGACTAAGTATGCACCCGATTGTAGCAGTTCTTACATTCCCACTACCTCGAGAGTTGGTTTCAAAAAAAGCATTTTCTAAAACATAAAGAATACAGACTACAAAATGTATCATGTGGGGTGTTCTCGCAAGGCTGCATTATATCCGCAAAAACGCAGAGAGAGTGTCCTAACTATCCGTCCTTACATCAATTATCTTAACTTTAGTGTAATATCCTTTCCTGTAGCGTGGATTCCCTTAATCAGTTTGAAAGCGAACAAAAACAAACCAATAACTGGTAATGTCCTACACAACATGGGATGAGGAAACAAATCTACAGCCGCTTAAAGTGTCCAAGAACAGTCCAACATTGGCGAACCAGAACCAAAAATCATATTGACTTACTACTGATTTTTTCACCAGCGGGGCTACCGCATTACACAATGATACGAACAATGAGTAAACTAATGCCGCATACTTCAAAAGATGGGCCACAAACAAGAATTCCTGTTAGAAAATGAGTATAACAAGAATGCATCTGTTCAAGCCGACAAGCGAACATAAGAAACATTGTATTGGCCAGTTGACTGTAAAATACAGAACAAATTACGCCCCCAAAAAGGCAGTAAAGTTATTTAAAAACTGGAAAACGGATGCAAAATTCCCCATATGTTGTTTACGCTGCGCGCAGGACTTTGAGTCGCTTATTGTTCCTTATGAGGGCCAGCACGCCACAAAAACTTCGAAAAAACAGTCTTAATGAGATACTCATCAGATTTTGTTCATTGCCTTCATTAATTGTCAGGATTCGGATGGCGCTCATTCAGCACCAGATATTATAAAATAGGGCCAAAATGCCGCAGAATAACTATCTTCGAACGCATGCCAGAAAGTGCGTAATGCTTGTTCTAAATAATCTGAATTTAATCTGAAATCATGATGACGTACCTGAAGACCAACAACATATGCCTCAGACAACTGCCACTGTTGGATTTGTGGTTTAGGCCTCTCATCAGAACGCAGCGAATCCAACAGAAAGAGACATGATCACATTTAGTGGCAAGTTCCAGAAGGCGAGCCAAGCGCACAACAGAATGCAATCTCTTACAACTAAAGTTTGATCCTAAACATGGAAGCTGCCCTATCATTCTTTCAATAACTTGCGACAGGTACGACTCTCATCTTATATTGGCAAGCAGTAACCAATGACGCCATCAGGGTTGGCATGCATTGCAAATCATCAGAAAAGAACGATGTGCTTATAATCTAAATAACATGTCTTTTCTAATGACTCTAATGTACGACTCATGATGGGATCATTAGAGTCACACTGGCTATGCCTTAAAGTCCTGCCCAATAACGGAAAATACTTTGACCCAACTCTCGTTAGAATCAGTCTTGGGAAAGGTTTGATGAAGACACACATCCTCCTAAAGGCGCGAGTCTTTTCTAGTCTTAGAGGAACGGACCACAGCGACTCCGAATTACCACATGCTCAAGATGCTTGGCAAAAGTTTAGATTGTAAAACGATGGGAGACTATCATGAATCCCTATTTATGGCAGAATGTATGTTTGTATTGGCGGACGTCATTTGAAATTAATAAAAGACCTGCATGACACCTTATAGGCCTGATCCCGCGCAATACATTTCTGGTCGCCCGGATGAGTAGGGTGCTTTTCTTAAAGTTTACTGAGTACAGATTGATTTATTATGGCGATTTACCAAGTTCAGAATGATTGAAAACGGGTTTGCGTGGAGGAATTAGTATGGCGTCGCATCATTAACTGTAAATCAAAACAACAAATACATGGGACACTATGAGCGAGTAAAAGGTCTAAACTATCTTATTTCTTTAGATGCAAACAATCGTACAATGGTTGGGCTATGGCGCAATCACTTCCATTACGTAAACCTTTAAAATGTACACAGCGGCGATCCGAATAAATAGTTCAAAAGGCATTAAAGTGGTTGGCAGTTTAACGCCTATCATCAGCGGTGGGTTTATCATTCTAGAAGGTGACTTAGAATATCCTCATGAACCCATGACCTGCATATGAATATCCATTAGAAGCAGAAAGTCTAAAGATGGACCAAGAGAACCACCTAAACTTGTGCCAAATCTTCGCGGCAAAAAAAATTATGTCTGTCCTTACAGACTTCTACAATTTTATTTAAACATGGGTTGAAGTTTGACAGCTGTTTCATACGCATAACTAATCTTTTGAATTCAAAACAGTTACAAGAAACCATACCATCATTGAAGAACACTGACCTCAGAAACTAAATCCACAGATGCTTTCAGAAAAAAGACTATTTCAGCGTTGATGAACAACAGCTGTTTTTGGAAAGACTATGGAAAATCCGCACAAGCGTAAAGATGTCAGATTGGTCACCAGAAGAATGAAGCAATTAAGCTGACTTCAAAACTAATTATCAGACTTCAGAAGATTTCATGATCAGCTTTTTGGCATAAGATGACAAAAAAGAAAGTCAAATGACACACCTGTATCATAATTGGGGTTTACAGTTTAGATTATCAAGCTTTTGATGTTAGAGTTTCTTTATGACTTACTTTAAGCCCTCGTATCCTGAGTCCAGAGTACTTTACCCCCCAGATAACAGAACAAGTTTTCGTATAGAATATTCACTACTAAGACATCTAATAACGACAATGGAAGAGGAAGTAGCTAAAGGCCATGCGGGATGGTTTGATACATCTGAATATCCCGTAAAGATTCGCCATAGGCATTCAATTACAAATAAGAAGTTTTAAGGAAAGATGAAGGATGAATTATCTTGGAAAGTGATTAGGAGTATGTTGGCTTAAGGTCCGAAAATGTACGTATTTCGAGCCAGGAAAAATCATTACGAACGCAACGGAATATCTCCAGCGTTTTGCAGTCAAACATATCACATGACAACTACAAAGAAGCATTGTTTTGGCAATAAGACTTTTCATCATGACAACGTAAAACAGCGATCTAATCTAACATGAGATCAAACACAACAGTATGTAAAAACAAAGAAGTCATTAAATAGAACAAACACAAAACGGGTGTAGTTAATTCCGGAGTTTTCATATGCAAACGGCAAAAAACCTTGGGGGGAAACACGTAAATTAAGTAAAGCGGAACTGAGTCTGGCGGAATATCGCAGTTACTTCTTTCACACAATGAATCTTTGAGGACTGTTGTTTTTGTTGTGTCAGTTTTCTCAGTAAGTAAAAACACAGGCGGATTCATTTTTACAATTCTTATCTTTATTCTCGTACGGGGTCAAAACACTTCCAACTTTGGATCGGTTGCAACCTGAAGCGAAGTGTCCCCCTCTGCTTCCCCAGGTAAATAAAGGTACCTTACTTTCAAATCCAAATGGTTAATAGTTTCCGGATGAAGACTCTCCTTTCAACAACATTTATTGTTTTTCTTTTGAATTGCTTTGTACTATGGTTTTTAGGCCTTTAAATTCTTCATTATTCATTGCGCGCAAACTGAGGGCATCTCTAACCGCCATTCTGTGTTATGCGAGCAATTGTCAATCAGCTCTCCTCTGTGAACTGTAGGAAAAAAGGTCTTTCGCTAACTGTTTAAGATATAAAGTTTCAACTAAAGCCGTTGATCGGTGAACTTACCCGGAATGCCCTTCTAATAGTAACTCGGTGTTTTTTAACAATAATTGCTTCCATGGCAGTAGGCCTTTAAAAAGTCTTTTCCCATCATCGACTTGAATCATGCGAGGATAAGTTAAAAGGTGCCTCGTTGGTATAGATCAGTTTGTAATAGGCAACAGCAACAGCAGAAGCACTCTTTGTGTTAATTGATCTGCATCTATGTACTTGAAGCTTATTCAAGGTGACTGATGAGTGCGTACTTAAATCTTTTTTTCGTCTAAAATCCTATCAGATGGTAAATAAAGAAGATCCATTTTGATGGGTGTCCGTTTTGGAGTTTTGTATTGACAAAGTGTGGACTCTGTATTCGACTAGGCGCTTGGTAATTAAATTTGCACAAATTCAGCTTGTGTTAGATAACCCTCTCCTTTGCTGTTTTGTTCACTGACCCCTACGCCCGCTTGGCTTAGCTTTTGTATTGCTGTGAAACCCTTCAATATCCTTTGGGCGAATAATGAGTTTTGTTCATTTTTTATTCAGCCAATATTAATGGCAACAAAAAACACGACGGTCATACCAAAGACATTAAACCCATATCTTTGCATCTTTGTTTTTTCTGATGGTTGAAAAAGTCACTGAATTTGGTGAGGGCAATGTCTCAGATTGGTTTTGCCTGTTAACAACATATAATATTGTTGATTGCTTGATCAACATTTATAAATGTGTAAGCTGCAATAATGCCCCTGTTTTTTTCAGTGTGAACATTATTAAAATCTAACTGCTTCAAGTCTCATGCTTTTCAAAGGCGTCTTGTTGCAGCTGCTATTTCCTCCATAACGTGTATGTCTTTTTCTCTCGCCGTCATCCCGCAGTTTACTAAATGCCGGGAAATTACTTCCGGCAAAAAGCAAGCGGCAATCACCACACGCCGCCTATCATTAATTGCGAGTGCCGCCATATTTTATAAATGTATTTTTATTTACATATTTTATACTGTCTGGAATTAATTCCTTTGCTTAGGACTAGAAATCAATCGTGGCAAAACCGAGAAGCTCAATGACATAGCAATCAGCTTTGCTTGAATCCTCAAAGTCCTAGTTTTTGCCAAGATCGCTGGTTTCATCTTAACAAGCTTTTTACCAAGCATTCGAGTATCCTCACTTAACCTCCAATAACAGCGATGTATACAAGGTTGGGTAACAGTTTTTTTTCGGTGCCATTATATAAAAGATAAAAAAATTAAAATTATTAAAAAAAACCATGAACAGCGATGATCTACTACAGCTACAGGGCAGCCTAAACCGTCCTGAACTAATGAATGACCAAGTAGATGACCAAGCTATTATGCCCAAAAAGGAGAGGCTGTATTCTTTAGCAGCATGTGGAAAAACAAAACAGTTCCTCGAACTGAATTCAGCATTGAACAGATTCAACAGATGACGCCGCAAGACATTTTAAAGTATCATAACAGGTGTGAAGCGCAGCTGGGGTGTAGAATGGTGAAAAGTGTGGGGCAAACGGTTCTTAGTTTGTACACTAACTAGTCAGTAGATTTGCTCCCATTGATTCTGAACAAGATCTTACGTATGATTTAACGCAAGATCCAGTTTAACAAAGTCATTAGAGTCTCTAGGATGTGATCTATACTATAGATTTGGAACATTGTTATACGCCATTAATCATGGGATTAATAACTTTTAATCATATAGATTTTGTTTCCCTTCAAAATGAACGAGCTGGAAAATCATCAGAACCAGGAAACATGAGTCAGGTGGAGAAAGTAACCAAGCCAGAAAATCAGCAGAAAACACTGAATCAGGTGGGGCCAGTGAAAAGTGTCCTCATCCTGGCGTGTTAAAGCAGGAAAAAATTAGCAGAGTGGAACAGACAAAAAAAATTAATGTTACAGAATATAACTCATCATGAAAACATAACACACACGCCAACGCCAGAACAAGTTGATTCAATGCCGGCTATAAAAAACTCCATGTGATACAAGACCTACAGCGCCAAAGTTTTCATGGAATATTGAACTTAAAACTGTTGCCATTTTTGGCGCCATTGCTGCTGTTGGGGGCAGTTATTACGGTTATAAAATATATACACAATGGCAGCCAAAACAAAAGCAATCAAAAAAAATCTGAACCGCTAAATACAGAAGGCAACAGCAACGCCAGAACCGTCAACAATCAAAAGATCATTTTGATCCATTTCAGATGGAATAATATTTAAGAACTTAATTTTAAATTTTTTTATAAAAATAGAACATGGCGTATTATAAAATGATAAAGTCAATAAATAGAGACATGGAATCTATAAAAGACATTTCCATAGACCAGAATTGTAATCAATGCGGTTGCTTAGGATAGTAAGAACTTCCTTAAGATCTATGCAGAGAACGCTGAGCAAGACATCCTCAACGATGACGCGTTTTTTGAGGCGTGTGTGTACTATATTAGACATCTGCTATTAAGATAAAAACATAGATTGTCTTGTTTTTTGATAATTATAAGATAACTCAAATAAGAACTTGGTTGTAATTAGAGAATGACTTAATCAAGAACTTATCAAGAACTTGATCAAGAACTTAATTAAAAACTTAATCAAGAACTTATTAAGAACTTGAAGTAACTTATTAAAAACTTAATTAAGAACTTGGGGTGACTTAATTAAAAACTTAATTAAGAACTTGGGGTGACTTGGGGGTGGGAGTGTGTGTGGTGTACACAGAGCTTTATTAATTGTCATGTGTAACACCACTTGGTGCAAGGCAGTGCTTGCGTTTTTGTGATGCATTGGCTCTTTTGTTGCAAGTTCAAAGCAGCCACCAAGTGCATTTAACAAAAGCCTGATTGAATAAAACAAGACAATTGTATAAAGTTACAAAAAGGCAGCCTAAAAGTTTGTAACAGGGCGTAGAAGCAGACGTTGACGCAGGTGAAGCGTAGACAGCAAAGCGACAAAGCAGCAAAAAAAAGTCTGATCTCCCTGCTGAAACCTTTTAACCCCTCTAGGATAGAGCGGGGAGCGTTGAAGAAACGGGTTTCCCCTGTGACCTTTGAACCGCTCTAGGTAACGTTGAAGAAACGGCCCTTGACTTAACTGGGGTTTTGGG
>CM031615.1:53694736-53699736 GCA_018398815.1 Conus ventricosus | reverse complement strand
TCCGCCTCCTGTTCAGGGACGCAGACCCTGTGCAATTAAGCCGTTCCTGGTATAAACGGATAATCATCCCCCCTTTTTAGACTCTTCTGTTCAACTTTCAAGATTTAACTCACCTATGACTCTTAGCTAGAGTATGAAGTATTACTTCATACACTAGCTAAGAGTCATAGGTGAGTTAAATCTTGATTCAAAACAATATATGTTTCTTAAACGTAGAACAGTTCCTTGGTTATGAGAAAATAATTATCTTAATGATTAACATTACTGCATTTGACAAATTTACTTAATTTGAAGGACGTCTCTCTGCAAAAAGAAGTTATAACCGAGAAGACAGAACATGGACACAAATATGCAAAGGGTTAAGATTTTTTTTTCAGATATCAGGATATTTGGGACGCTGCCTTATAGAATGAAACTCATTTCCAAATGATGTCGTTGATGTTGTTGTTGCTGCTGTTGATTTTTTTTTTTCAATGTAGGCCACTAACGTAGATCAGTAGTGTTCCTCCATTTGGGAGGTGGTTACTTTTACATCTAAACTTAAAATTTTGAAATAATGATTGAGTTTAGAAATGATATCTCCGTCCCCGCTTTTTGTTCGAATCTTTGCCAAGTTATTAATAATAATGACGTAAGAGTGGTTAGTCTGCACTTGTCTTCTCCCCTACTACTAAAATTTTTCAGCACTCGCTCACCCCACACACACACACACACACACACACACACACACACACACACACACACACACACATACACACACACGCACGCGCGCGCGCGCGCACGCACACAGACATATATATTATATATATATAAACCACACACACACACACACACACATATATATATATATTATTATATTTTATATATATATATATATATTATATATATATATATATATATAGAGAGAGAGAGAGAGAGAGAGAGAGAGAGAGAGAGAGAGAGACAGACAGACAGACAGACAAACAGTAGACGGTAACATAACCACACGGGCAGGCGAAGCATTGCCATGAAAAGAAGCCGTGAAAAACGTAACGAATGGCTAACCATCCGAGACGCTGAACGGTTTCAGAAACTCCAATTACTCACTCCTCTCAACTTCCTCATTCCTAAAGTAGCCATGGTCAGCTCCCGTGTTCATATTTTGGTTTCTGTTTGTGCACTACTGATTCTCATTTGTCCTCGAGAGGTTTTCAATGACAGATTTTGACTTTAGAACTAGAACGAGGAAAATTCCTGCAAGGGGTGCCGATCGACACTCAAGAGAAGCATTGTTGTTGTTTTCCTCCAGCGGCAGCCTGAGGTGTTCACTCGCAATCATGAAGAGAAATCACGAGATATGGAAAAGGGAAAGAATGGTAGGAGAACGAGAAGAATTAAATCATAATTCTTTTTAAAAAAATCCATGAAAAAAAAAGAAACAGTCCCACGCAATCGCTCTAAATTACTTTTTAAACGTTTTGACTTCGGTATGAGAAGCCACACGCACGATTCAAAAACAATCAATTTTAACAGGCGACAGGCGAAAGCATTCCAACAAAAACAGAATAAAATTATTCGTTATTTTTCCTTCAGACTTAAACATATATGGGAAGACTCAAGGATCTACCACTGGCTGGTTACTTTTTAACATGAAGTTAAATGATTTCAACATCAGTACTGTTGGACTGCAATCTGTGTGGAAGAAGGACAACAACACCTCCATGAAGCACTAGCTCAAACAGCGGCGTGCACTAGTACAGTCCATCTTCATGTAGCTCTGTGAGGCGAGAAGAACCCAAGCCATAAAAAGGAGGTATTACCGTCAGGTCCTGAACACCAGCTATACTGATCATATCATCACGGACAAGTACGTTCAACCATCAGTAGCACATCGGGCTGAATAAAGACCACTGACAATCAAGAAGTGAAAGATATGTTGGAATGATCTCTCATGACAGATTCCAACGGTCTTGCCGAAGCAAATTTCCCAGGAACGGTTGAGGGAGGGAGACGTGTGAGAAGACAGATGAAACCGATGGCCTGAGAACAATGCAGAGTGGACGCGGAGAAGCCACGTGCAGAGACCCAGGCCCTGGAACACAGCCCATAGAACTGGAGGAACCTGGTAAACAGCTCTACAGTGCGGCGCCCCAGTGAATCTTCACGCAGTTCAGGGAGACAGAGGAACACCAGGGGGCCGGAATAGCTCAGTGGTAGAGTGCCGGACTCGTAATCTTCCTGATCCTGGGGTTACGGGTTCGAATCTCCACCGGGCCGTTTCGTGGTACAGGGGGATTTTTCCCTCGGAGTTAAACATTTGTTCTGGGAGCCGGAATAGCTCAGTGGTAGAGCGCCGGACTTGTAATCTTGATGATCCTGGGTTGCGGGTTCGAATCTCTGCCCGGCCGTTTTCGTACAGGATTTTTCCCTCGGAGTTAACATTGCTTCTGACTCCATTTCCCATACAGTCCGAATGAAACTATAAACCGAGGTTCCGTGTGTGAACGCATACATAACGTCTTGCACACACGTAAAATTCCATCACCAACTTCGGAAGAGAAGGCCAGTTTGGCCGTTGGTATGGATGACACGTTACACATAGCATACACCTTCCCCGAAGTTGGGAGTATTTGCTGCCTTAATTGCGAGATACAAATCGATCATACACACAAAACTCCACTCCCTTTGTTGGGTTAATGGGAATAATCCTTGCCCGTCTTTATCATAGGGAGTGTCCGCAGGGTATCAGCCTGCGTACGCGGAAAAAAAAGAGGAACAACATATCATTCATCAAACTGTCTCGTCCAGTTTGCGAACGTACCTAGCTTAGTATGAAGATGATCTACCGGTTTGGATTAATGTTAGCCAAACGAAAAAAGCAGGAATGGTTTACATTACTTAAAAGAAATTGACTGACTGACAGAAACCAATTTATTGTCAGATTAACTCATGGTTGTACTGGCCAAAAAAAAAAAAAAAAAAAAAAAAAAATGACAGATAAGCAAATGCACACGTAAAGTGACGGTCTATTCATTTCTGTTGAAAACTATATGCAATTCTTTTCAACCGTTGTGTTCCCTACCCCAAAACTGTGCGTATTTCCAGAGAAAAACAAAGGAAGAAACACAAGCAAAACTACTTGCCCAACAATTACCTTGATGGAACAGAAACTGTTAAGACGATGGAGACTTTGATAAAGATCTGTATGCTGGGTGGGGGGTGGGGGTGGCGGTGGGGGAGGGGAATGATGCAGATCAATACAACTGTTTTTGAGTTATTTTGTGAACATGCATACGCGTGCGCGTGCGCGTGCGCGCGCGCACCACACACACACACACACACACACACACACACACACACACACAACACACACACGACGCAAACACACTCACATAACATATGCACACAGCAGACTGCATATGCATACTCATACACACATATGCACAAATAAATACACGCACGCACGCACGCACCCACCTACGCGCACACACACACACACACACACACACACACACACAAAACACCCACACACACACACACACACACACACACACACACCAGCACACACACATGCACACACACATACAAGCATACACACAAGCACACATGCAAGCACTTTATATGCACACACCCCACCCGTATATACATACGCATACACACATATGAACGAATAAACACACACACACACACACACACACACACACACACACACACACACACACACACACACAATTTTAAGCGCCATTTTGATAGAGAAATCTTCAGTTCCACGAAATTGATATGTTATACAACCGAAAAAGTTTCATTTCAGAAACTCATTTAATTAGAAATCTAGTCGTGAAATGTTAATTGCTAAATCAACTGTTGAGAAGGTGTAGGTTACTTCTACAAATGTTTTCATCCAAAAAAAGTATGCATGGGCGTATTGAAATCAAAGTGCATTTTTCCTCAAACAGTAGTTTTATGAAAACAACAACAACAACAACAACAACAACAACCAACAACAACAACACAACAAATCTTTCCGGGTTTTGACCAGTTGGGAATCCCAATTGATAGATTAGGCGCGCGCGCGCACGCACGCACGCACGCACGCACGCACGCACGCACACACACACACACACACACACGCACGCACGCACGCACGCACGCACGCACGCACCCCACGCACGCACGCACGCACGCACGCACCACACACACACACACACACACACACACACTGTGGAAGAGAGAGAGAGAGAGAGAGAGAGATGAGAAGAGAGAGAGAGAGAAGAGAGAGAGAGAGAGAGAGAGAGATACGGACACAGATGCAGATGATTTAATCATTATAGGCCATGGCCCCTTATGATGGGTGGATTACACATTGACAAAAGTGATATTGTAAAGCATATTGAACAAAACGAAACAGCACATGCTCAAGAACACACTGTGCTTCGGAATTTGATGGCTTTGTGTAGGTACAAGGCAAATTTCTTTTAACAACATCCTCTTTAGTGCAGGCCATAAGTAAGATGAGTCTAAATACAGATGGTTGTCTGTAATATTTAGACGGAACAAACTTATCTCTAAGACCACTCAAGACAGTACACTGCAATACAAAATGAACTTCATCTTCACATGCATTGTTGCATAATGGACAGGTGAGATCAGAATCGTAATGTTGCCTACAACGGAAATGGTGAACAAAGATATCCGATATTCCAAATCGAAATCCTGTCATTATAAATTTTAGATGTCTGTCCATTTTCATTGATAAGTAAATCGGAATGTGGTGCAAGGAGTTATACTGTCTGTACAGATCAAATCTAGTACTATCATTTATGTGGGAATTTCATTCTTGCCACCTGCTGTCAACCAGTCTTGTACGAACCAATCGGATAAAAGCCGGTTCATTTCCTACAACCCTGATTTAACCAGACATATCCAAAGCCCAGTCATAAATTTAACTGTCAACCCTGCAGCCCAGTTTGGTTTTCCTACCAGCATCCAAGTTACACAACATGTTATCAGCTTTCTTTGGT
>CM031615.1:53687020-53691709 GCA_018398815.1 Conus ventricosus | reverse complement strand
GGGTTTGCGTGCGTGCGTGCGTGCGTGCGTGCGTTGCGTGCGTGCGTGGTGCGTGCGTGCGTGCGTGCGTGCGTGGCGTGCGTGCGTGCGTTGGTGTGTGTGTGCGTGCGTGCGTGCGTGCGTGCGTGCGTGTGTGTGTGTGTGTGTGTGTGTGTGTGTGTGTGTGTGTGTGTGCACGCGGCCCCGCGCGCCCGAGTGTGTGTGTGTGTGTGTGTGTGTGTGTGTGTGTGTGTGTGTGTGTGTGTGTGTGTGTGTGTGTGTGATAGTACTTAGAATACAAACAGAGGGGCAACTGGCAAATGGAATGATTGAACCTGAAAATTAACATCTGCGTCATTATAAAAATGTATGGCCGTGGGAGAGACATCCTTGGGAATAAAGTCCTCGGGCCGGAAGTCCATGGGCCGGAAGTCCACGCCCCCGATACTTTTTCATTGTGCTGGCAGGGCACAAACTGACATTCACATCCCACAGATGAACTACGGTCATTGTATGAACCAATGAAACAGAAGTTTTGAAATTCCCGCGAAACACGTGATCCGACACACCTGTTTACCTTTTCTGTAGAAAGCAAAACAAATTTGCGTTCTTTACCATCCGGGTGTGCATGCATCCTTGTATTATGAATGGGAAACGGAATGATGACCCATTTCTGAAAAGTACATGGATGTGAACACACTCATATTTCTTTCACATGAAAACTGATCACTGTTCGTTTCTGTGTGGTGTGATGGGTGTTCACACAGCCATAATTCTTTGAAAAGAAAATGGATTACGATTCGTTTCTGTATGGCGTGGATGTGCACATTCCTTAATCCTTTAAACAAAACAAACTTTTTTTGCTGTATGAAGTAGGTATACATACATCCATACTCCTCGATAAAGAAACTGACGGCTTTTCATACTGTTTAACTGGTTATGTCTTAAACCCCCCCCCCCCCCCCCCCCCCCAAAAATAAAATAAAATAAAATGATGATAATAAACAAGCACTTTTTGCTCAGATCAAAAGATGGGCACTTGCATAGCGATAAACATCATACAGGGTTTGCCAGGTGAAACTCGGGATATGCTAGCATGTCTGGTTGCACAGTTATCCACAACAGACAAGAAATGTTAATCAAAATGAAAGGCAGCAGCAAAAACCAAATGACGACAATTTACAGAGCCTGATCTCACAAACAGCTTCTTTCCGTGTAAAATTAATAATTAAAAAAAACACTCCCCACTTTATCTTGATGTTTTGAAGGTCTAACTACGCACCGTTAATATTTCTTTCTTTTATGCACCACAAATAGTCACACCCGCTGCCTGGTGCCTGAAATTAAAAGAATTCACACTGAAACAGTCTCAATACGGCCCTGTAAGGTTGGCAGGGCTTGACGCCGTCAACTACCTTATTAACCGGCGTACTTTTTCTATCGAAACTTTGCCCCCCCCCTCCTCCCCCACTCCCCCCTCGTCCCTTTTTTTTCTGTCTGACTCAACCACGCCAAGATTGCCGTAGCCGAGCACCCGCAGTCTTAGGGAAGTGAACCACATCAGGTCTCCGCGAGACAACTCACCACAGAAGACACTGCACTGCCACTGATTTACTTCCGTGGCGTTCAGTGGCTCCTGCTCTGATCCAACATATCCACAACACGACCTACTGCTGCTGAAGAAGACAGTAACTGTAGCTCAGTCGCGGAGGCAGCTTGAGTGAGCGATCCGCTTTAGAGGGCGTCAACGCATCCATCCAATGACAGTCCCCATCTGACCAGTTCCTGGCGGCAGATGGTTATCTGAAAGTGATGATCTGGATGAGGCCAGACCCCCCTAAGGACTGTGAGGGGTTCAGAGCCGAAACCCTTGTTTGAAGGGTAGGGGCGAGGGGTACGAGTGGGTGTGCAAGGGGGGCTTCTCTAAAACTTTCTGCTGTGGAGTTCTCCCTGGAGCTTTTTTCCCCCACAACTGCCGACGTTATTAATAAAAATTTAAACACACACACACACACACACACACACACACACACACACACACACACACGCACGCACGCACGCACGCACGCACACACACACACACACACACACACACGCACACGCACACGCACACACACACACACACAAACACGCCACGGACATGGACCCGGCGGAGAGGAAACACAAACAGAGATGACCCCAAGAACAGGGCATAAAGACCAGAAGACCTGCCCCCTGTTTCAGCGGTGATCCACAACTTACCTGAGGTCCAAGAGCTTCAGATTGATCTGGTTACGAAGGCCGCCGTCAGGAATCTCGGACAACATGTTAGCCTTGAAGTCCAAGACCTCCAGATTGGTGAACTCATCCAAGATCACATTGGGGATCTTGAAGAAGCCCACCTCAGCAATCTGCAGTTTCTTGACGGTCCTCAAGGGACGCAGGAAGGAATCCGTGGTGTTCTTGTCCGCGTACCTGACGTAAAGGAGCAGCTTGTACATGTTTGCATTTATGTATATGTGCATGTGTAATGTATGCATGTGTGCATGTATAGGCTATATTCATAAAACATGTATACGTGTGGGTATGCATCTTTTCGCGTCTTTTGTTTAGAATGGTAACTTTTACAGTCTCCTACCATTTCTTTTGTCACATGTGCAATTATAAACATTTGAACACATCATAAGCATTAGCTTGTAGTTGTTCAAATTTTCCACTTATTGTAAAACTATGTATTTGTAAAATGGAAATAAACGTGTTGGTGACTGAGGAACATCCCGTGGTCATTTTCTTCGCGTGCTAATGGGGGAGGGAGGGGGCGGGGGGGGGGGGGGGGGGGGGGGATATCGTGAAAAAGGACGGATTCTTCCGACACAAGGCTGTGCCTTTACTATGAGTAGCCGGTGTGGATCAAGGGAAGGGGAGCGGGACGAGGGTGGGGTGGGGGCGGGAGGGAGGGGCAGGTCTGGCGCGCTGGTTCATGAAGGTCGGGGGGGGGGGGGGGGCGGGGTGCGGATGGGGATTGAGTTGGAGTGGGGGGGGGGGGGGGGCAAAAGAGATGGAGCGGTGGACCATATCATTTTTTACAATAATTTGAAAGTGAAAAAAACAAACAACCCAATCAGAACAAGTTTGGGGAAAAGGAAAAGGAGTTAAATAAATAGATAGGTAGATAGATACAGACAGACACACAGACAGATAGAAAGAAAAAGAAAGAAAGAAATAATAATAATAATAATAACAATATTAATAATAATAATAGTAATAAATGATAATAATATGATGTCGGTGATTATGATGATGAAGATAATAATATTATTACTACTACTACTACTAACAATAATGATTACAACAACAGCAAGAAAAAGGGAACACACACAGGGAAAAGGAGAAGGAAATGCATAAATGAATACTCAGATCTATAAAATAAATACAACAATTATATTAATACCAGTAACAACAACAACAATAAGAACTCCGTCAAATGTGTCCATCAGCTACAAATACTGTGAACAAATAAAAACACCATCTCCTCCCTACCCAAAGCCCCCCCCCCAAGCAACACCACACTGAGCACTCCCTACCTATTTGACACTTTTGGGGTTGGGCGCACTTACTTGCTTCACGGGGAAAAACTCTCTGTCCCACACCACCCACCTCCTCCTCTTCCCTACCTCCTTCCAGCTGGTGAATGTCCTTCATTCGGTAAACGAAACTTTCAGGGGTTGCTCCACCCCACCCCCACCCGTCCTCCCTCCCATCGCCCCGCCGTTCCCTCTTCTCCTTTCACCACTCACTCCGTGATTTGATCCATGATCGTCACACACACACACACACACACACACACACACGCGCGCACGCACGCACGCACGCACGCACACGCACGCACGCACACACGCACGCACCACACACACACACACACACACACACACACACACACACACACACACACACACACACACACACACATTTGCGCGCGTGCACGTACTCACACATGCTTAACATTAGCCTTTGCTTGAACTCATACACTTCATTTCTCCCTCCCCGTTCTTCACACACACACACGCACACACACACACACATAAACACACACACACACTCACTCATAGGCAGAAAATGAGGTCCCGTTCACAGCGCTATATGTCAATGACCAAAGGGTTGAGGAGGGTAACATCTCATAAAGTACTAGGGGCTATCATCGATAATGATTTAACGTGGTACGACCACATTACTGACCTTGGAAAACGTCTTTCTAAAAGGATTTATCAATTATCAAAAATAAAACATTTTCTAAATCTCCAGTCGAGGAAATTATTTTTTCATGCACATATTTTATCTCTCATTGATTATGCGTCTACGTTATGGGATAATTCTAGTGAAACAAATTTGAAAACAAATCAATCGTTTACATAAGAGAGCTATAAAGTTGGTGCAATTAAAATCTAATTCCTTGACAGGTGATGACTATACAAAGTTAGATATTCTTCCATTCAAAGACAGGCTCTTCTTCAATAAATGCTTATGCATGTATAAAGTAGTTAAGGGAATAGCTCCAAAGAAAATTATCCGAAACTTTGAAAATAATGAAAATAGACATGTTCACAAACTTTCGTTTGCTAGACCCCGTAACAATCTTTACAAATCTAGCTTCATATATTCCGGAGGAACGGCATGGAACAATTTATCTTCTACTTTAAAAACATGTCCTTCTAAACTACTGTTTAAAAAAGC
>CM031615.1:53677020-53682020 GCA_018398815.1 Conus ventricosus | reverse complement strand
GATTGTCCAGACACTGAAATTGATAACGCCGTGGATTAATCACAGCGTTAATGGCCAGTAAAAGATGAGTCAGACTGGGTACTACACTCTCATTCTTATCCATCTTTGACCCATTTCTACAAAAATTGGGCACGTATACCAGGGAGTTGTTCTCGAAATTCAGTAGTTTCATGTTTGGCAGCTGAAAATGCTGACAGTAAGCATCGTGGCTGCTCTCCGGGCTGATGCAGGAATATTCCTGAATAGTGTCATCAATGTAAGGATAGTCCGAGTTATCCATCTGCTCCTCCTCATCCTCGTCATCCAGTGAGTCGTTCCTGCTTCTGATTGAGCAGCAGTAGACTCGCTCCACAAAATGAGACTTGATGGAAAACTTGCAGAGCTTTGGCAGTCGAATGGGGTCCAGATCGCTCAGATAAAACCTGGTTTTTCTACCACCTTCCACAGAGAACTGTCTTAAACGTGGAAGCTCTAGGTGTCGGATGAGCCAGGTGATTCCAACTTCCATGCGCCTGGCCTTGGAAAACTCAGTGAAATTCAAGTCAAGAACTTGCAGACTATGCACGCGGTTCACAGCTTCAGTGAAGTTCCATGGGTCAAGTTTTGTGGGAAACTGATTGTAAGCAAGCTCAAAACGTTCCAAGTGCCTCATATTTTCCAGTGAGTCCTTACAAACAATAGAGATATTATTTCTGTTTAAAATTAACCACTTAACCTGAGTGAAATTGTTTAGAAGATCCTTATCCAAAACAGTCAGGTTGTTTGAAGTGAAATTGAGGTATAGAACTGTTTTGTTGTTGTTGATGGTCAAGTCTGGAATAGCATTGAGATTGGCACAGCAGACAGCTGCATGATTACTGCAGAAACATGCTGACCTGTTTTGGGGTGTCCACAGACCGCCGCACGGTTTCCACTTTTTCTCTGCCGTGTGTCTACTGATTCGGCAGTGTCCACCATACTGTGGCCCGTCGTATGGGTTCAGTTTCTCACAGGGCGAGGCGAAGAATGGACTGCAGCGCAGTTTGTTGATCTCACAGTCATCTTCAGTAGCATCTGCTTCATTGTGATCGTCTGTTCCCCTATCCTCTGACTGTCTGCCTGCCAGACCCCCAGGTGCCTGAATGGCTGGGACATTGTGCACTGAATTCACTCCATTTTCTATGGATGGCTCCAGTTTTGAGATACTGGGTGCTCTGTCTGGATCACGGACGTCATTTTTCCTCCCTGGGCGACTGACAAAAAGTTCCTTCCTATTTGCTGCGTCGCGGACCTTAGCTGCTTTCATTTTCATCACATCATTGCCATCAGTGAGGTCCTTCTCGTCTCTTTCCTCTGGATAACCTAATTTATGATTGTTGCTCCTTGCCGAATCATCAACTACGTCTGTCATAAGAGAGTCACGAACATCGTTCTTTCTCATCAGGTTTCTGTTGTCCTGTTCACCCACTGCCACTGGAGCACCTGCACTAGACCTATTGGTATTCAGTGGGGCATTCAGGTCGTCTTCTTTCTGCCACAGTAAAGCTTTCTGACTCTTATTTTCACTTTGCACTGTAATTCCAGGTATTCCAAGCTGCTTTTGGTTTTTGCTTTCAGATTTGTCAGCAGTGTCATTATCTGACAGATCCACCAACAGGCCTGAAGTGCTTGGTGATAAATTTTGTTCTCGTCTATCAGAATCTTTTAGTGAAGCAATAAGTTTGCTGTTTTCATCAGAATCACTGGGACCATTTTTCTTTGTGTCGATTTGGTTGTTCGACAAACTGCGGAAGCCTTTGTTGAAAGATTTGGGCATCGTTTCTGCTTTGCTAGCGAGAGCTTGACCTCGTCTGGTTGGAAAGGGGTCTGTAGGTGCATTGTAACCAGGTGGGTGCTCTTCAGCGAAATCAGCTTGTGATCCTGGTTCTGTCTGTCCCTTCACATTCACTTCCAAGTCACCATGACCAACGCCACCGTTCTCCAACCTGCCATCACTCTCCTTCTCCAGACCGGGTTCCGTTTCCACAGCAGAGTGATCAGTCTGAACACTTGCCTCTGGAATGAGAGTCATCAGCTTCCCATCAACATTCCCCGGTCGTCCCTGAACACAAACGACTGCACGGAAAAGACACCAAACGAAAAAGGCTCTGTTGATCATTGTGCTCGACATGTCGTCCTGACCTCAGCAACGTGGAACGATGTGAGAGAAGGTAGGTATCAGCGGACCCACTAAGCGCGCTGTAATCCTTGACAGTGGGCCTGCACACACTGCGGCCCAACCAGTCCGGCGACACAACTCAGTGCAGCACTTACCACGTGACACGGCCTTCCCTTCCACCCTCTCAAAAGACAGGCGCTTGAATGATTTTGTTGTTGTGGTTGAGTTATTCAGCTGTCTTGCATTGTTTGTGAAAGACGGAGAAAAATAACTTTAGATTCTGTTCTCTCTCTCTCTCTCTCTCTCTCTCTCTCTCTCTCTCTCTCTCTCTCTCTCTCTCTCTCTCTTCTCTGTGCGCGCGCGTGCACGCGCACGTGCGTGCGTGCGTGCTCGCGCTCGCGCTTGCGTTCGCGCGAGTGTGTGTGTGTGTGTGTGTGTGTGTGTGTGTGTGTGTGTGTGTGTGTGTGTGTGTGTGTGTGTGTGTGTGTGTGTGTGCGTATTACACTCAGACCCAGACAACTTCATTTGTCGAAAAACCTATCATAGGAAATGCAGACAGATATCGAGTAAAAAGAACGAAACAACAAAAGTAGTAGATAAATGTAGCAAAATATGTTTCCACAAATGAGTTTAGAGAAAAAAAAAAACTTGCGCATTTTTTGCAAACTGTTAGCCATTCATACACATTTTTAACCACTTATGGTTGAAATGGTTTGTCTTCAATTGGATTTTGGAGACTGAAAATACGCTCTATTACCATAATTTTACGTTTTAAATACTTTTTTTTTAAACTCTCAGAATTAGATTGTGCTCTAACAGTCGTAAGAAGACGATCTCAGTTCATCATGCGTGGAACATTTATCCAGAGCAGGTAGTTCATCTTCCATAACTTCACGACGACAAGGCCGTTACCATGTGAAAAGGCGGCAGCAACGCCCACTCACGATTCCATGTTCATGCGTTCTTAATCGATGGTAGACGGCATAGAGCTATTCTGGATTCAACATTGGTCAAGTTTGGTTGGGAAGCTGTATGAGTTCAGGATAATGTTGTAAAATGAAAGCCTCGAAGATAATGTTGTAAAATGAAAGCCTCGAAGAAGTGAGAAAGCTGGTGTCGAATGTTCGTTTGTTTGTTTGTTTGTTTGTCTGTTGTCTTTTCGAATTTGCGTTTGGATTTGTTTGGTTGTTTACCCATGATGTGGAGAAAGTGAGAAGCGTTCTGAGAGACTGCAAACATTCGACAAAAATGTAGATTGCACGGATGGAGTGATTGTATGATTCAGTAAACGACATTTGGTCGTAATTCACATTGTGTTCAAACGTATATGTTAATTGATATGGATGGACATTATTTGTTAATTGATATGGATGGACATTATTTGTTAATTGATATGGATGGACATTATTTGTTAATTGATGTGGATGGACATTTAACGCGTAGGATGACCAAGTTCGGCTGGGGAGTATCCGATTTAGCTGTGCATTCTTTTCGCCACAGACATCATACATACTCTCAGTTGCCATGGCCACTTTGTAAAGAAACTGATGAATATGAATGGCACTTTGTATTGTGTTGTCCTGTTTAGTTTAATCTCATGAAAGAGTTCATTTAAGCAAAACTATACAGACGCCCTAATGCTTTCAAATTGAGCCTTTTGAGATAATCGTATTATCAGTCATTAAATATCAGTATAGCCTACGTCTATTGAGCCTCTCTCTTCCTCTGTGTGTGAGTGAGTGTGTGTGTGTGTTGTGTGTGTGTGTGTGTGTGTGTGTGTGTGTGTGTGTGTGTGTGTGTGTGTATGTGTGTGCGCGCGCGCGCGCGCGCACGCACACGCACGCTCGCCCTGCGTTTATCTATTTCTTCCACTCGCCCTCTCTCTGTCCACCCCCTTCCTCCCACTTTGCGTGCGTGTGCGTGCGTGCGTACGCGTTGTGTGTGTCAATCATGTTCCCCGTGTTTATTATATCTTTTTCGTTTTGCTAACACACGTGACTGGTCGCGAGCGTCGGAAACATCTCACACTGGCGGGTGGACCGAAGGTCTGTACGGAATCTTCTTCCTTGATGGTCAGCAGGGGGGCGGGCAGCCTGTGGGCCTCTGACCTCACCCATTGTCCAGCCACAGCTTGATAAGCGCGTCCCTTGGACAGCAGAGCTGTCACTGTCCCCACTTACACGTCTCTCACACGTTCCCACTACAAGTCCGTCACACGTTCCCCACTGACACGTTGGAGTCCAGCGATACAAACTAGGATCAAACGCTGTATATGTTCTGTTGCACCCAGCTTTGCCTGTGGAGTGAGAATGCCGGCGGCTCTCCCTGCCGGCCACAACACGTTACTATTTTTGGTTCATGGGGACGAAAGTAATGGCTGAACATACTTCGGAAAGACTTCCTGTTTGACCTCTAACCCTTTCAGCCCTTCATCTGGTTCATATAGAAAATACAGTGGATTTTAAACAGGAAAAAATGCCGAAGTAGTCTCTGGATCGTTTAAACTCCGTCTTTCTTCAAATCTAGCAGGAGAAATGCCGAAGTAGTGTGTAGATTGTTTAAACGGTGTCTTTCTTTAAATCACTGTCTCTTTTATTTATCACATTGTTATATAAGTCCAGCTATGTCATTCGTCCAGTTCTGTGAACATCTCTGTGGCAGAGACTTCAGCGTTCACCTCTGCCACAGAACGAGCTCTCATCCAAACCAACCAATCGCCCAGCCCAGCCTTGAGGAAAACAGTGTGCATGTCTCTGAAGTGACTGCAGTCTTTGGAGGTTTTGATGTTTCAATACGTTGTACATACCCACTCCCCACCAACCTCCACTCTGCCTTTTCCTTCCCTGCATTGTTTTCTTCTTCT
>CM031615.1:53642020-53659520 GCA_018398815.1 Conus ventricosus | reverse complement strand
TGAACACCAAGGAGTGACTGCAGTGTCTTCCAGGCTTATCCTAACAAAAATTAATAATAAATAAAATTGCCGACGTCTGTTACTGATATTGAAATTCACGACAATTTATGTTTAGAAAAATACATTTCAATTAAAAAACAACAAAACTGTCATTAAATCTAATTCATCCTGTTACAGAGTATTTCTGTTCATACACCTCACATACGCACGTCTGTGTTTACATACATTACACGTGCGCATACTTGCCAATGGTTTGTTGCTTCCCTTTATTCCTCGCCGGATTCCTTTCCCTTAGTACTCTCCCTTGTCTATGTATACTTCCCACCAACACGTGAAGAGCTTTTTTGTTCAGTACTAACTACTGGGAGGGTTTACGGATCGCCAAGCATAACTCTGATACGATATTATACAGTTAGGTACAAACTACAAGACAAGAGTAAACATTTAACCAATAGACTTTGAAATTCATCAGACACGTACAGAAAAACGAACACTTAAAATACTATGTTCTCTTTTTTTTTCACGTTAGAGTGAAAAACTGTATCAAAGCACGTTAAACGAAGTGGAACATATGTATAAAAAAAAAGTGACGTTGTTGAAAAAATTATAGCATACTCGACAGAACGCAGATTCCAGTTAAGGCCGAACGGATCTCGGATCTGCCCATCGTTCTGGATCCGCACTAACATGTGCAGCACCGACGAGGGAAAAAAGTAAGATGGATTTACCAGCCCGATATGTAGTTTCATAATTGTAATCGCTTGATCTTGCTCTTGGCAATAAAACACAGTAATGGTGAAAGGACGTAGAGATATACATCGGTACCTGCCTTGCCATCCTATTTCCTTCCTGTTCCCCCTGTTCCTGACTCTCTCCCACATCCATTCTTCCTCTCCCAGCCCTTCTCTTTCTCTCTCTCTCTCACACACACACACACACACACACACACACACACACACACACACACACACACACACACACACACACACACACACACACCTATACTTACGCGCATGTGCACGCATTCTTGTACGTAAACGTTACAGTCCATTCATAACGATTAAAATTTTGCAGTGTTAGAAAACACACGTTTTTCATTCCCATGAAATGAAACCGTCCTATGTAAAACGATGTACATTCCAGATTCTAAATCAACGCACTCATGTATTGGAACAAGCCATCGGTTCACAAACTGGTCTTGTTTCCATTTTTTTTTAGAATAAAGAAAATGTCACATTCCAACAGTAATATCTTTGGAAAACTTTGATACGCCGTGGAAAATACATCATTTCATAGACAGTTGTTCCCCGAAGATGGGAGTATGGCTGCCTTAATGGCGGAATAAAAAAACGGTCATACACACAAAACTCCACTGCCTGTCTATACAGGCAGTGTCCGCAGGAGTATCAGTCTGCGTACGCAGAAAGAAAGAAAGAAAGAAGGAACAGACAGTTCTAAATTCCCAAGCAGTTCCTTCACTGAGTTCAGTTTCCGTGGAACGTTTGTCAGTACCTTGGTGAAGGGATTTCTGGATCCCTTTTAATCCGGCTGGGCACTGTGGATCCATACCCAACATTTTAAAGAGTAGTTCTTTGTGAGTCCGCCCAAAACAAGGACAAACAAGTTACAAGACCACAACGTTGATAATTCCGGAAGGCTGTGATACGTCATGAAACAAAAAGATACCAAGGGTCACATTCCATTTTACTAAAGTAAGTTTTGTTAAAACTGCTTCAGTCGAATTTCCGCAGACTCTCGCTGACAGACAAACAACCAAAGAAAACCAACAGGTGCGCGCGAAAGAATAACTTTCTTAATGGTTCAAATTAAGACATCGGAAACAAGAAACATAGAAAACAAGTTCCATTATGAAACAAGGTACATTATTAGTAGTAACTGCAACAGCGGTGATAGTCAGTAGTAATTAGTTTTGCTTATTTACGCCATTTGTTTACTGTACAAACTCACACATTTTATTCCAAAACAGAGACTGAAGTAATCATTCATTTATGTATGTCACTACCAGTATGGTCAGTATCAATGTCATTTTTGCAAGGGCAAAAAAGGACGATTGTTTTGTGTCCCGTGTTTCTTTCCTCCCTCTGTTATTCCTTTGTGTTCAGGTTTTTCTGGGCTGATTGGCTCGTCATCAGCTTGTTTAATCAGTGACCATCATTCCCACAGACAGACATTTCCTGAATGATGACGTGGTAGGCAGCCCGTTGTGTAAACGAGTGTTGATTGTAAAGCGCTTAGAGCTTGGCCTCTAGCCGAGAATAGGCGCTATATAAGTATTCATTATTATTATTATTATTATTATTATTATTATTATTATTATTATTATTATTATTAATGATGAACATACTAGTAGTAGTGGCAAACTTGAATGAAAAAAAATGACTTCAGTCTCTGGTCTGAGATAAAATCCTGATGGACTTCCGCTGTGTTCTAGTACTAATACTCCGCACTACTCCCACAAATGGACATCAGTGTTCTGGTACTAGCACTGACCACTACTCCTACTGATGGACATCTATGATCGGGTACTTCCACTGATCACTAATCCTACAGATTCATATCTCTTGCGTTCTGGTATTTGTACAAACCACTACCGGATACCTTCGATGACCTGGCGTTGCCACTGACCACTACTCATACAGATGGACCTCTCCCGTGTTCTGGTACTGTACTGAAGTACGGTCATAGGATTAGTGAGGCCAGCCTCAGATGCATGGACGTTGATGCCAGAGAGGGCAGAAGACACGGGGTGGACAGCTCTGGTTGTCATGGCTACGTCTTTCAGATTTTCGTAAGGGTTTTCGACGTGTTGCAGGCCCACTCCAGGAGAGACAGGTGCCGCCTGTCCTCTTTCTGCTGCGGTCACTGTTCTGGATGGTGCGTAAGAAGTTCTGGTGTCTGGTTCAGGATGGAAATGTCAACTGAATATGAACTCTGCCTCTGGATATAAATGTTAGCTAAATATGTGGCGTGCGTGTGTGTATGTATGTGTGTGTGTGTGTGTGTGTGTGTGTGTGTGTGTGTGCGTGCGTGCGTGCGTGCGTGCGTGCGTGCGTGCGTGCGTGCGTGCGTACGTGTGTGTGTGTGTGTGTGTGTGTGTGTGTGTGTGTGTGTGTGTGTGTGTGTGTGCGGTTGAGTGCGCACGTGCATTTGTATGTCTGCTTGATAGTTTAGGTGTTTTTTGTGTGTGCGTGCATGTGCATATATGTGAGCTTGTGTGAGCTTTTGTGTGTGTGTGTGTGTGTGTGTGTGTGTGTGTGTGTGTGTGTGTGTGTGTGTGAGAGAGAGAGAGAGAGAGAGAGAGAGAGAGAGAAGAGAGAGAGAGAGAGAGAGAGAGAGAACGACAATGACAATGACAATGACAATAATGTTTTAATGTTAGTCCTCCAGAGAGAGAGAGAGAGAGAGAGAGAGAGAGAGAGAGAGAGAGAGAGAGAGAGAGAGAGAGAGAGATGATAACTGATTTCGCTCGTTCTGGGCTGCTTACCCTCCTGTCTGTCTCTGCTCTGACGCGACGCGTTCTTGTATCTGCGAGCCCTGAAAGAATATCATTATTTTTGTCCACACTCAATGGTAGGATTTCTCGCTGATCTTACTTCTTTAAGCTCATTTATTTTTTGTTTTATTCTTGTAACATCAGGATGCGGAGTTTAGTTTTTATTTTTTTGCTAGCTGCACCTACAGCTAATGAGCACAGGCCAAGAGCTAAAGACAAACCACCTAGAGGCAAAGCTGCCGGTGCGCCTATGCCCGATGCTAAGAGGCCCACACTCGTTCCTGCTGATGCGGCGCTTATAGTCGATGCTCCAGTATTAACATAGGTAACAGCATTAAAGGCAGCAGAATACCTTCGTTTGGTTTTGCTGTATTTTGAAAGGTCCTGCTCTAGTTTTTGTTGCATTTGTGTAATGTTGGTTAATCTAAAGGTTTTTATGCCGGGGGGTTCTACTATCTCTTCTCTTGGCGACTCCGGTTCTGTAGGCACATTTGGATAAATTTGAGTGGGCATGCTTTTTAAAAATGAAAAAATAATTTAGATATACTACATCTTTAAATCTGTTAGCTTCAATATTTAGCTGTGCATCATATAATAAAAACAAATGTACATTAAGCGGTTTAACAGCCTCTTTTTCTTTATCAATTTGAATGTTTATTATGTCTCTAACATCTCTCCCACTTCCATGCAACTGATTATCCTCTGTTGACCTTAGGTCAATCCATAAACCGTATTTTGATGTTAAATAATCATCAAGCCTAACACTGTGAAGGTGTAGATCTTTAGACGCAAGGTCTGCTGTTGGACTTCTACCCCTCCCACCCCCAAACAATTTTCTTATTTCGCCAAAATGATGATAAGGCCTAAGTCCGCTAGCATAGATTTGGTTAGGACTACCATCAATCGAACATTGTACTTTCGTTATTTTTGGATTAAAAAACTTTTCACTTGCTCTTGCGAATGGTTCATCTTCACACAGCAATAAAATACCTTTAAGCGATTTTACTGCGACACTAAGATTAAAATTCCATATAGCGTCTGCCCTGCTTTTGGATATGTTGAATGATGACGCACGTTTTCGTAATATATTACTAATTGTGACTCATATTGTTGCCCAATCAGCCTTGCTAAATTAGAGTTGCTAACAACACCAAACTCTAACGAGATGTCAGAAATGCTGTACTTTGCTTCGGTGTCTGTTGATCTGATAACACGTTTGTAGTCATTAAAAGTTAGTTCGTATGACAATCTGTCTTTTAATACCCCTTGAAGGTATGGGGCATGCGCTTTTAACAACTCAAAATCTAAAGGAATGGAAAAGCGATTTCCAAACGCATAACTTACAGCTAAAGACTTTTTGCTGCTTTTATCACCTGAGGCAAGTTCGGCGCCTATTCTAAGTTTTAGTGCTTCTTCATTGCCGATTCCTTGAAACGCAAGATCTTCCCTTTCATTCGCGGTTAGCCATAGATCAGAATAGGTTAAAAATATGTCTGCATTGTTTAAAGAAAATACTTCTTTCCCCTCAAGTTTTATAGAAACTTTCTTAACGATTGCCCGCCCCAGATTCTGAACAACTGTTCTGGTTGGGTCTGTTGTTGAAGCGAGTTCTATTTTGAAAGTAAGCCGTGCAGAGCCTGGCACAATCAAATCATCCGCTCCTAGGTCTGGAAATCTAACAGTAAGAATTTGATCTGCATCAATAGTAGATGGATTATTTGGAACAGTAATATTCCGTTTATTTCCCTTCACGCCACGAGGTTCTTTCAGTCTTCTATGCGGGTCAAGAATCGAGCCATATACTTGTGACATTTTTATAAAACAAAATAAAAAGTTAATTATTTAAAAACATGGCAGGCATTGAAGATGAAGATTTTGGTATTCGCGATCTTGGAGGCTCCAACATGGATGAAAGAACTCCTTTGACACAGCATCGCTCAGAGATCTCATTGGAGGATGAAATAGCCGAAGGGGAGCAAAGGCGTGAATTAACAGAAAGTAAAGTCAGATCATTATACCAAAGTTTAGAACTAGAACCTCCTAAAACTATATACCCTGATGATTTTGAACTAAAAGATAACCATTTGTATTTTAGAAACGACAAAGGAGAACGTGTTCCGCTTACGTATAAACTAAACTCATCAAAGTTTGTAAAAATAGGTACAATTATTCAAAAGCTTAGTCCGAGCGAGCGGGATCGCCTTGGCTTTACTAAACCAAAATTAGATGTGGAAGCAGTTGCTGCACTTCAAAACATACAACAAAAAGCCCCAACAGATAACCAAGCGCAAAACATGGAACTTGAAGAGTTAAGTCAAGCAGCGGGCGAAATAAATCAAGCAACAGCAGAACTCACTCCAGAAGAAGAAACAGCATTAACAACTATAGATGATCCGCCGCTGCCCACGCAAGAAATACAGGCGCCTATAAGAGAATTATTAGCCCTTGACCGCACTTTAAGAACCTTCAGAGGAGAATTAATAAACAATTTAGCAAAACTGACTAAAGTAAATGAGAATATAGAAAAAGAAAAAAGAAAACTCTCTGAGGCTGAAGCCGCCAACTTAAGGAGTGATGTTACAAGAATAAAACAAAAAATAAATGAGCTTAAAGAAGTAAGATCAGCGAGAGTAGAAGCGTTGTCTACTAACCGAGAACAATTACGAACTCAAATGAGCAGAATAAGAGAAACTATTCAAAGAATTTTATATGAAGACACAACGCTAGCAGAAAGAATAAAAACACAGTTTAGAGAGCAAGGTGTCACATTAGCAAGCGTTATAACGAACGGCCTTAGGATTTGCAATAAGTACACTGGTGATGGCTATTACAGGCGGTGGTGGAGGGCAAAGTTCAGTGCCTCCATCGCCATCGCCTGATAAATCATGGGTAAAGAAACAGCTTGATCATCTTGCGAGTTTATTAAAAAAATTAGCTGGTAAAGCTATAGACTCTTTACCTGGTATATTAGGGAGTGTTATTAGCTGGCCTTTGTCTACTGCAAGCAAAGTAGTTGGCTTTATGGCGGAGCACTTATGGGCATTAGTTCTCTTAATAGTTGGGTTACTATTTAGTAAGATAAAGACCAAGTAATCCTAGGCCAGTTAATCCAAAAACAAGTGCTGTCTTTTCATATTCATGGTCATCGCGAACAAAGTCCACGTCTTCAACAGTCTTTGGGCTTTGAACCTCAGGGATTGGATGACTTAATCTTGGGTGTTTTTTTTATTGTTTGTAATATTACTGGCTCAGAATTTATGTCGTTTTTTCCAACCTTCTGTTCATTGCCTGCCACAAGGATTTCATTGTTGTAGTTTATTATTGTTCCTACCTGGAGTCTGAGGTCAGAAGGTAGCATGTATAAACCAGTGCCAACAGCAAAGTCTACTTTCGATCTTGCGTATTGTAAAACATTTTGGTACCTTTTTTATACTTGAAGGTAAATCAACTGTAGAATTAATGGCGTCCTCTAAATTTGCTAAGTATTGTTTTTGTGCATCCAAACCAGTAGAAGAATCAGTTTATGCTCGACCTTGTCTGTGCTTGCGAACCTAGCAAACACCAAACGTAAGTACGAATAGAGTCGTTTATTCGTACTATTCCCGCTTGAGTTAGGCCCTCAGATGTGTCTAAGATAAATGTTGTCCATGCTGTTTTATGCTCTTGCTCTATGGACCCGAGGTGAACACCTGTGCCTGAAGAGAAAGATGTGTAAGGAGGATTCCAGTCATAGTTATATTTTCTGTGCGCGCCCCAATAATAAGGGGTGCCTAGGCCATGATTAAGATCCGACTTTTGTCTAAAGTCTGTCTTAACATTAATATTGAATTCGTTACTGATTCTTTCAAAAGCCTTCATGTCTATTCGGTTGCTGAATGGATTAAACGTTTTGTCATTCGGTAATGGCGCTCGCAGTTCAGTCAAAATACGTCTGAAGGTGTAATAAAAATGAAATCTGTACACTGACCTCACCAAAGGATCAGGATGATTTAAATGATTAGCATACGACACTCCACACCCAGTTGAAGCACAAAACACAGCAAAGTTTAACTGGTTCTGGTAAAACTGCATCGGATGACTAAACCACACTTTCGCGATGTAGTCTTTTTTAATAGGAGGGTTAAGATATCTGCTTAATGGAGTACTCACCTTTTTATGAAAAGTAACAGTCTGGGTCACAGCAATGTCAAGAGTATCAGTTGCTATATTTTTAAGATTGTAGTGCGGCCCAACAGAATATTTTGCATCTTTAGTATATTTGAACGCACTCATTTTTATTTCGTTTAAAAAATGTTTGTAACAATAACAACCCAAGACCGTCCTACGGATTTAAAACATGCTGTTGAGAACGATTGCAGAACCAAAATGGTCGCACTCCATGAAATATTCTACAAAGTCCTATGGTTTAATATAACTGAATCAAAGAATAATAATGCGATTCTAAAAGTTGACAAATCAGGGTCCAAAGTTGACCAGGTAATCATACCTGATGGTTATTACGGGTTTTGCTCACTAAAAGAAGCAATGAGTAACTTCGACATTACTCTCAAACTTAACAATGCGAATCTGAAAACAACGTTGACATTCAAACCTGAAGAAGAAGTAGTACATTACCTTTTTGATGTAGAGCTAGCTAAAATGTTAGGCTTTACAACTGCTAATCAGCCTGTTCATAGTTTTAGAGTTACATCAAACAAAACTACTTATGAGGAGAAAATCCGCTCGATCTTGCAGTACATTCATTACTCTATGTTCATTTAGATGAGCTGAGCACTGATGAAAACTTATATGATGGAAGGCACTCAACTGTTTTAAGAGCTTTTCCGTCAGGGAAAGCTGCATATTGCGATTATGAAATTATACAATTCCCTAATTTACAGTTTAAAAGATTAGTTTGTGGGAGGGTCGGATCATTTAATATAAAGATCAAAGACAAAACGGGGAAAGTCGTAAAATGTGATAACCTGCACATTGTTTTGGAAATAAAATAATAAACTGTACTAAAAATGTCGCGTGGACCAGAAGAATCCGGAGTTACATTAGCGCCCGTGAGGTGTATAACTTTAGAATTAAAAGACCTTGCAGACGTTGCGGACTTTGAACAGAACGGTGAGATAGGCACTTTGTATGGTTTTGAGTACACTAAAGATGGTGATTATAAACGCAAAGAGGTTGGCGACAGCAAAAAGTTTCCTAAACTAGAACAACTGCGCAATCTAGAAGCAAATAATGTTGGCCAGTATGAATATAAAATAGTTCGAAAACCTGACCTCAAATGGCATTTAGAAGGATTTTATTATACTGAACAAGTTTTGACAGAGAGCATGATAAAAACAATAACTGGATTAGATTAAATTCTGTTATAAAAACTATGGAGCAGTTAAACTTTATGACAAAAACTCCTCATTGTTTCATTGATTTGTGGACAGACTGGTTGTGGAAAAACAATATTTATCCTCGACCTGTTACAAACAGTTTATCGTTATAATTTTGATCATATTGTGATTTTCTGCCCAACACTTAAATGGAACAAAGCATATCATGATAGAAGGTTTATATGGACTGATGATAACATATTTTTAGTTAATCCTAGCAATAAACTGAGTGAGTGTCTAGAACGCTTTTTTATATTGTTTGAAGGAACGCAGACACTACTTATTATAGATGACTGTTCAGCAGAAAGAGACATAGTTAAAAAGAGAAACACTTTGTCGAAACTAGCTTTCAGTGGAAGACATGCTGGGATAAGTGTGTGGATTTTATGTCAGAAATATAACTCGGTTTTAAAAGACTTTAGAGAACAATTAAAGACTGTAGTTTTATTTCACATGAAAGACAGAGATGCATTTGATGAATGTTTGCGTGAAAATGATGTTATTGAAAACGATCAGGAAAAACATAAGATTAAACAAAAACTGAAATCTGAAAACTTTAGTAAATTAGTATTGAAAACGGATAACCCTACACAGTATGTTTGTTTGTAAATAATCGTTATTTTTTGGTTACTTGTCAGAGGACAGGAAAAGGCGGCTTTTAGGCCACTTTCGCCCGAAAACTGGTTGATCGCGAAAGTGAGCCAGGATTGGTAAAATACTGTTCTCTGCAGTTCTCAGTTCAGTACGCAGCTCAGTGTCATTGCTTAAATCATGCATATCACTTCCCTGTTCTTTGTGCCAGTTGAAACGAGTGTTCGAAGTCTTCTGCCATTTCCAAAGCGGGCGTCAGCGTATATACTCCCTGCTAAGGTTAAAGCAAGACAGCGATCTGTTGTCGGTGTGATTGAGATTTCTTTTCCCTCTGTGAACATGGATGGCATCGGCATTGGAATGGTTTCTGTGTGTCTCTGGATTGTCACGATTCTGGCCAACGGACAGGATTACGGTAACTGCCTTTCTTTGCTATGACTGTTGCTGATATTGTGTCACTGTACTTGAGCGGAATATTTGGCTGATCTTCCTTGACATAGGTCTGAGCTTTAGTTTTCAGTTCAGTGTGAGGTATCTAGAATCTGCTCAACTCTTTATCCGTAACATTGTTGACGTCTGGTAAGAGATTGTTGACGTCTGGTAAGAGATTGTTGACATCTGGTAAGAGATTGTTGACGTCTGGTAAGAGACCTGCCACCAGGCAGACGGAGAACAAACTCGTTCAGCTTCACACAAAGGTAGAAGAGTTTTAAAGAATGTCAGTTGTTGTGCCGATTGCACATGGACCACTCCTCCACCCACTTGCTCTATGACGAAGGCGACGAAGCATTGTAGAGCATTCTATGTACCATTCACTATAAAACATGGTCTAACAGAGTATTGGGGCTTCCTCAGATACGAACACTTTCCAGCAGATTTCGTAAAAATCTTGTTCAGAGATCCCATCCAGTCTGATGTTCTGCTTCCTGAAAGACACAAACATTAGTCATATGCTCAAATATGTTATGGAAGAAAAATTTTAAAACCCATTTTAGCACCCCCCCCCCTCTAGAAAATCTGTTTGAGTTGTGTGTAAAAGTTGCTTTTTTCATATCCGCGTAGAGAGTGACTGTGAGGAGACGGTAGACTTGAGGCGGCTCTCCGCGGTCTGCTAGGTTATGTACAACATGAATCAAATTGTCTGAGATTCTTTTATGTGTACATCAATCGCCAAATAATTGTGTACCTTTATCAGCTGTTTCATACTCTCTCTTCTCTCTCTCTCTCTCTCTCCTCTCTCTCTCTCTCTCTCTCTCTCTCTCTCTCTCTCTCTCTCTCTCTCTCTGAAACTCTCTGTCTCTCACTCTATCTGTCCCTTTCTGAACTCTCTCTCTCTCTCTCTCTCTCTCTCTCTCTCTCTCTCTCTCTCTCTCTCGCTCTCTCTCTCTTTCTCTACCTCTGCAACTCTTTCTCTCTCTCTCTCTCTCTCTCTCTCTCTCTCTCTCTCTCTCTCTCTCTCTCTCTCTCTCTGGAACTGTATCTGTCTGTCTGTCTGTCTCTGTCTGTCTGTCTGTCTGTCTGTCTGTCCGGCTGTCTCTCTCTCTGTCTGTCTGTCTGTCTCTCTCTCTGAATTATGTGTTATCGTAGTAAATGATATGTTAAGCAAATTAAATGTATTGGGCTGCGCGGTTTCATATGTATTTACCCCCTTTTATGGGGCTAAGGCCTTTATGAATCTCTCTCTCTCTCTCTCCATGGAATTATCATAGACGGTTAGTTGAGACAGAAAAACCCCCAGGAATTGAGTTTTAGACCGTGGACTGGTCTGTCCAAGACAATTTTTAAAACAGCAAGACAAACAACAACAACAACAACAACAACAACAACGACAACAACGACAATAACAACAACAGTTAACTCTCAAATGGGCGGTAATAGTTTACATTCCTGGTATGAACAATAAGTCGATGGAGCCGATGCATGCGAATTTTTTTCCCTTAAGATGTAATAATTAAAAATACCCCCCCCAAAAAAAAACAACAACAAACAAACAAAAAAAAACACCACCACCAACAACAACAACAACTGAATTTAAGAATCCAGCCTTGGCGGGTGCACCGCTCCCTGGCGTGATTACGGCTGGCATAAACCATGGTTTTCATGCCTCAATGCAGACTTTCCCTTCCTCCAGCAACACACACACACACACACACACACACACACACACACACACACACACACACACACACACACGCACGCGCGCGCGCGCGCGCGCGCTACTATGCTATGAGGTAAACAATAAAATGGTTTACCAATAACAGATAGAACAGAATTAACTATTATTGTCAACAACCAATTAGAGAGAGAGAGAGAGAGAGAGAGAGAGAGAGAGAGAGAGAGAGAGAGAGAGAGAGAGAGAGAGAAAGAAATATACAAGAATACAGTTTCGCACACCCAAGGTAAGGAGGGGGAGGCTATCTTAGTAGCTACCTTCCCCACTTTATTCTCTCATATCAAGCTGGTGCGTTGCGTTTTATACTTCGGGATAGATCCTGAATGTAATTTTGATACCACAAAATGTTTCTGCTTCGGCGCTTCCACACCCACGCAGCTGAGAATCTGCTCTGCGACTGTGCTAAAGGGCCTTCACTGAACCTCAGACCCCTGGCGTTCAATTGTTCACCCACTCCTACTCTCCCTTCCACGATCAAGATAACGAGATCGGCTGTTACGATCCATTTCAACTCCTTCCGCTTTTTAACCCTCAGGAGTTAGAATTAGCACGTGCCAATTTTAACTCCATGGGAGTTAAAACAAACCACGCCAGAATGACTCCCCCTCCCCCCCCCCCCCCCCTGGAAGGGGGGGGGGGGGGGTAGAGTTAAAATACGCACGTGCCTAAACTAACTCCCGGGGAGTTACTTTCGATCAAGAAATGTTGATCCAGATTCACTCCCGGGGAGTTTAAAAAAAGAGGGGAGGAGTCATTCTGGCCTTATGCCAGGAGTGCCCCCCTCCCGCCCTACCCCCCCCCCTCCACACACACACACACACACACACACACACACACACACACACACACACACACACACACACACTGCAGAGAGACACGTGACACATGACACTTAAAAACTTTACTTGACAAGGATAAAGATCTTAGGCTAACATAAAAGCCTATTAATCCAATCTGTCTTTGATAAACACTAATAATAGTAAACAAAGCTGACTAGAAGCATGCAGAGAGACAGAGAGAGAGGGAGAGAGAGAGAGAGAGGGAGAGAGAGAGAGAGAGGGGAAGGGAGCATGCGGAGAGAGAGAGAGAGAGGGAGAGAGAGAGAGAGAGAGAGGGGGGGAGTAAAAGAAAGAAAGAAAAACAGACAGTCAAACAGACAGATGGGGAGTGGGGGAGAACACAAGAGGCAGAGACGCTGAGATAGATAAACCAACAGACAGGCAGACAGAGAGACAAGCGAAGAGAGAGAGGGAGAGAGATTAAGAGAGACAAACAGAATGACAAGCAAAAAGGGAGACAGACAAGCAAGGAGAGTGAGAGAGTGAGCGAGAGACTGAAAGAAAGTTGGTGGGGGGGGGGGGGGGGAGAGAGAGAGAGAGAGAGAGAGAGAGAGAGAGAGAGAGAGAGAGAGAGAGAGAGAGAGGGAGACAGACAGACAGACATGCAGACAGACAGATTGACAGATTGACTAACACATAAAACTGAATGTTTTGGGGTGGGGGAGTTAATCTAAAACAGGGGGGGGGGGGGGGGGGGGGGGGGGGGGGGGGGGGGGGAGTCATTATGGTGGGGTTTGTTTTAACTCCCGGGGAGTTAAAATTGGCACGTGCTAATTCTAACTCCCAGGTAGTTAAAAAGTGGAGGGGAGTTAAAATGGATGGTTACACCGGTCCTAATACACGACCACATAAAGTGCACGGTTAAAAATCCTAACCGCACACCTCACATAGAAGGATTGAACTTCATATCATCATAACGCGAGAAGAATCTTTTTCCAGGACTGCGTTACCAAAACACTAAAAGATTCTTGGTCCACTCGTCCAAATCAGATACCCAGCAGACCTTTTGAACAAGATCTTCCTTTCTTTCACGAACTCACAAAGACTTACACATTCGAGTGTGACTCAAACTAACTCTTCTGTACTCCCAATCACTCCTCCGCTGTTCAGACATCGTCTCACAGCTCCGCACTTTGAAGAAACTGAATGATTTAAACTGCTGAGCAAGGACGTTCATAAGCTCCGGACGGAATCACATGCGGGCAATGCTTCGGCTTTAAACTTTTACAGTTGATGTCGACTTTTTTTCGCAGATGAATAAATATATATCCGCCATTAATCATCATTTAGGGATACACATCTTCTCTACTTCTCCACCTTTTAAACATCTAGATCAAATAATGCTTAAGAAGAATCACCCCCGACCAAAAATCAGGCATATGCAAGTGGCAACGATTTGCTCCGCAGTAGGTATGAATACGTGCCCTGCCAATACAAAATGTCACCTTGGGAGTCAAATCTGTACCTTGTAGTAGGCCTCCGTCGGTCATAGCTGACCATGGACAGAGTTTATCCGACCTAAGATTTATATCTGTCTGGGCTGTCTGCTCAACCCGAGCAGCGTCGCCTGTGGCTGTAAAGACCGATGCGACAGTGGCAGTCTCTGTCGCAGCGGTCACATCTGTATGTTGACACAGGTTTGTTGGCTGTCATCCCCTTTCTGCGGGCTCGCTTTTCTGCTGCAGCAGCTGTCAGTTTGTCTTCGCCAGTCTGCAGCTGTTTCTTGAGAGTGCTTCTCCAACTGTTGCGGTCTGCTGCGAGGTCCTCCCAAGACTCAGTGTTGAACTCAAGCAAATTCATGTCTCTTTTGCAAACATCTTTGTCTCTCAGCTGTGAGGCCAGCGCGAGACAGGACTTCTGCGTTGGTCACCCTGTCTTGCCAGGAGATGCTGAGTATACGCCGGAGGCTTCTGAGGTGGAAGGAATTGAGCCTTTTCTCCTAGCGAGCATGCGTGCTCCATGTCTCACTGCCATACAGCAAGGTGCTGAGAACACAGGCGTTATACACAGCCATCTTTGTCTTTGTGGTCAGCTTGGGATTTGTCCACACTCTTTGTATGAGATGAGTAAGTGTTGTGGGTACCTTTCCGATCCTCTTGTCGATCTCAGTGTCAAGGGAGAGGTTGTCGGTGATAGTGGACACAAGGTAAGTGAACTGATGGATGGCATCAAGCTCATAATCATCAATGGTGATGGCTCGTGGTGACGGCATGTCTTGACTCATGACATCTGTCTTCTTTAGGCTGATAGTGAGACCAAAGTCTTTGCAGAACCGGAAAAATGCTGTCCATCAGCGACTGCAATTCTGCTGGGTGTGGGTCAAAACAGCGGCATCATCAGCAAACAGCATATCTCTGATGAGGGCTTCGCGGACCTTTGTCCTTGCTCTTAGGCGGGCGAAACTGAAAAGCCTGCCATCTGATCTGGTCCGCATGTAGATACCTTCTGAGCTGTGCTGAATGTATGCCTCAGGAGGAGAGCAAAGAAGATCCCAAAGAGGGTGGGAGCAAGGACGCAGCCTTGTTTGACACCGCTACTTATGTCGAAGGGCTTGGAGAGGTTGCTATTAAACTGCACAGTCCGTTCCATGTTGGAGAGGAAGGACTCAATTAAGCTGTGCAGTTTGGATGGGGGGGGGGGGGGGGGGGGGGGGGGGGGAGGGGGGGGGGGGGGGAGGGGGGGGGGGCGGGTGGCAGCCGATCTGTCGGAAAGCCCTGAAAAGACCATCTCTGCTGACTAGGTCGATGGCCTTGGTGACGTCGATAAATGCGACATACAGGGGCATCGGCTGCTCTCTGCATCGGCTGCTCTCTGCAGTGTAATTACAGGCAGAAGTGTTTGTTCCCTAGAGGTGAGTATCAGGTGAGGGTGCTCAATTTCTTAAAAGGAAAGAGAAAAATTGAAAAAATGTCAGGTAAATGTAACTGACTTATTTGGAATGATAATAATGATTTGTGAATAAGTCGTAATTGATTTAGGGACAATCGCGTGTATTCAAAAGAATTGGGGAAAAAAACATATAAAAGCAATATAAATTTTCTTACCAGCCGCCGTGGCGAAGTGGTTAGCGTCGCGGACTCCCGGCTGGGAGGTCGTGGGTTCAAATCCCATCAGAGTCATGTGGGTTTTTCTGCCCCGACCGGCTCCTACCCAGAGTTGAGTTTGCTGCGGACTCAGTTGGGAAGACTGGGACCACACAGTCGAGTTTCATCCACTTAATGGATGCGTTTCTGAGAGTGTTGCTCAAATTTCATGACCAACACTGCAGGTGCCTGTATCTCTCGGGCCTGGTTGACGCTGGGATATATTATGAAAGGAAGCGTAGAGTACAGCCCTGTCATGTAGTCTCAGACCGGAATGGAAATCCGTAGCATCATCTTAATCATCCTCATTCTCATTGATCAGCATAAAAAATGTCTCACATTTTGTGGCCCTTCATGCCCTGCTCTCATGGTGACCTTAATTCCGATGTCCTCTCCACGTCTGTGGCCTTGGTTTGGTTCTGTCGGGGTCACCGGTATCGGCGAGTCCATAGGGGCTGTCGTTGGACGGACGTGGTGGAGCCCTCCGGAGGGAGAGCTCACTCGCGCCGGCTCCGCGACTAAGCAATTATTGTCGTCAGTAGGGGGCTTAGTAGGTGGTGTCCTGTGTATGTTAGATCAGAACAGGCGCCACTGAACACCACCGAAGTGACTCGGCAGCAGTGCAGTGTCTCCTCCGGTGGGTTGCCTCTTGATGACTTGACATTGACTGCCCCCTGTGGATTGTTGGTGCCGGAGCTGCGGCGGGGCCGACCAGGCTTTGGCTGTGGACGGGGTGTCGGAATGAGCGGCGTGGGTGCACTGCCTCTGAGGTGGCGCAGAGGTTGGGACAGCAAAAAAAAAAAAAAAAAAAAAAAAAAAAATTTCTTGAGAAAATTTCGCTTTTTAACCCCAACTGTAGGTAGGGGCGGCTTGGAGAAACATGATGATTTGTGAGTATCCATTCATGTTTACATGGAATTTTGTGTATGGAAGAGAAGAGGAAAAAGAGAGAAAGGGTAAGAGAAAAGAATTCTTCTAAGTATTAATCACGGGACCTAGGTTTTTTTTCAGAATACCTCAGCGTCCGAGCCCAGAGTGGTAGTCTCCCTGAACAGTATGGACTAAGACCGTTCTTACCTAGGAACAATTAGTATTGAGTGACTGGAGTCATAGTGTAAAAAGAGTGAAAGTGAAAAAGAAGAAAGTATTTTGTCATGATATATTAATTTGGAAAGAGAAGGCTTGAGTTTTATGAAATATTGATTTGATTTTTGTATGTATCTTTTGACAATTATTGTATTGAAAGGGAGCGTTTAAAAACAAAGGTTTGGTCTGGTAGTGTTCCTTTGAATGACTGGAGTAGATGCGTGTGCATGGAGTTAGCATGCTGAGGACGTGACCATTGCTGAGTTCGTGACCATTGCTTAGTCACGGAGCCGGCTCAGTGAGCTCTACCTCCGGAGGGCACCACCACGTCCGTCCTACAACAGCTCCCCCCCCCCCCCCCCCCCCCCCCCCCCCCCCCCGGACTCACCAATACCGCCGGGTGATAGGTAGCTAGCAGTGGGTGACCTTTTCTGTACAGGAGGAATGTCATCATTTTCTACCGGCGACTTTCTTTATACCACAGCTTTGTCCTCAAAGGGTCTGCAGGCCCGTGCAGTTTCTCTGACAGAACAGTGGGTATCGGAACGGGGCCATGGTTAGCTTCTTCACAGGACCAGAAGGAGACGACACAAAGAGGAAGCGAATGTATATGTAGTTCAGCAGTGGATTTGCCCTCTCCACAGGGAGAGAATGTCAAATAAATGACGACACGCAAAGGTTCGAAGACAATGGAGGCACTGGGCTAAAGAATGTACTCTAATAAACCACTGTATCATGCAGCGGCAGCCAGTATGACTGTTTACTTGTGTGATGATGACGTCTTCTTCTTCTTCTTCTTCTTCTTCTTCTTCTTCTTCTTCTTCTATTGACGACAACGA
>CM031615.1:53625137-53634807 GCA_018398815.1 Conus ventricosus | reverse complement strand
TACTTTATTGATTAATTTTTAGATGCGTGACTGGAAACTCGGCGTGCGCCATCATGAGTGATATGGCACATCTTTTGGCTGTCCAACCACAGGCTCATGATGGTGAATCGACGAAAAAACTTAAACCCACTCTTGATCGTTTTCAAAAGCGTTTTTGGTGTGGAGAAAAAGAACTGCTTATCTGGCGTAATGCGCTGCTGTACCGTTACTCTCCGCTATTTCAAACAAGTCTATCACGATGGAGTCGTTCGACTATGACGAAAACGAACACATTCTTTCTTCGTCATCAGTATGGATATCTGAGGCCCAACCACTTCTGGCAAAAACTGTCATACGTATCTATTCCGGCAATCCTGCATCTAAACGTATCACTCTGACTTTATACTTCAAATCCAGCACAGCTTCTGGTACTCTTCTTTGCCGGGGAAAGGACTGTATCCAGTGGGACACAGATGAATGTGAAGTCATCCGACATGTCATTCAAACCTACCAAAGAAACAATGACCATATTACTCTGACAAAATCACTGCTGAACACACCAGTGACCTTTCTAGGCTCGGTGTCCTATGATGTTCAGCTACAAACACCAGCGATGTCAGTTTCAGCTATGGAAAAGCCTGCGTATGTTAAAGACTCTTCTATCCATGCATACTCAGTATCTCCACTGCACGTAACCCATGAAACAATTTTGCCCACTGGTTTTGTACTCCTCCCTCCTACCCACAATTCAGCGGTAAAGAATCTTCTGCTGCACACACTGACATGTCCTCTGAGTCAGAAGTAGGACATCCTGCCATATCAGAAACAAAGCCATCTGAAATGGATACTGACCAGTCAGCCTTTGTGGAGCAACGCAACTCACCAGATCAAGCTGACGCAAAGAACGAGTCCCATGTCCCCTCAACTCCTCCCAGGTCCCACGTCCCGTCATTTTCCTCCTCCCACACTCCAAGTCCCCACTACTCCTCTGCATATCATGAAGATGGGCCGTTCACAAATGAAAAAACTCCGCAAACGTACCCTTTGTTTTACCCCCAGACAGAAAAAGACACCTACCAAAGCATTATCTCTGGCCTTCTATACTGGGAGATTCCAGCAACTGCAAGAGGCTGTTTCAGATCTCCAGCTCTCTCTTTCTGGCCTTCAGACATCATGTCTGAACAGATGGAGGACGTCAAGGTGTGTGCAAAGAATGAAATGCGGACACACATAGCCTCCAACTTTGACGTTCTCCACTCACTTGTTCATTCTCTCGAAGCAAGAATTTGTGACCTGGATAAACAAGTCAGCACATTAAGTAAAGAGAACCATTCGTTAAAACTCAGCTGGGTAATATATACAGCGACGTGAAAAAGTTGACACCAGCCAGATCATGCGACGCCAGTACACAATGTGAAGGTGACGACACAGATTCAAAAAGTTCGCCCATTGATGTGATCTCCACCAGTACACAATGTTTAGGTGGCAAGACAGCTCTGGAAAATACTTCCTTAGATGTAGTCTCCACCACTCCCTACAGCAAGTCACCGAGGCTCCACGAACACGTACCCAGCAAAGAGCCAATCGACCATCATCAACAGGGAGATTCTCACCAACCAACGTGAACGACCATGGAACAAGGCACAACTCCCCAGCTCCTGACTGTAAGCCTCTGTCTACCCGCGGACAAGAAGACAGCCGGTGTCCCAAGAAGACAGTGTTGTGTACTCAGTCCAGACCTCCAATCGATTCAGCCATCTCTCAAATCAAGCTGATGCTTTAACCAATTCTGCCGACATCAGACCTCGAACAACAATCAATTCGGGTAGAGGTACCGACCGCCCTTCTACAATTCTAAAGGAAGTGTCCCGAAAGAACACTGCACGCAATATTTTGTCCACTCGTTCTGTATCTGACGGAGCTTCAGTTCTCCTGATAGGAGATTCCGTCACGAGAGACATCGACCTCCGTAGAATAGCGCCCCGTCAAGAAATTGTGTCCAAAATCCATGTACCAGGTTTGTGTGTTTCTGACTTGACAGAGTGGCTGCAGCACCAACGTGGTTCTCCCAGTCTCAGAACAGTAGCCATACATGTGGGGATAAATGACTGCAGATCCACAGGAGAAATCACTAAAGAGACATGGTGTGACTTAATCCATTTAACTTCTCAGGTATTTCCCAACGCTAGAATCATCCTCAGCTCAATAATACCTGCACGAGGCAAACACCACTTAAATACTGTGATAGAACCATCCAATCTGAACATGCAAAAAGCCTGTGAAACCCTGAACTCGGGCTTCATTGATAACTACCCCACCTTCACAACTAGTACAGGTAAACCCAAACTGGCTCTGTACGCCAGTCTTATTCATCCCAGTGAAGCAGGCGCTGCTAGACTTGCACTGAATCTCAAGAAAACCTTTTTCCACTATCAAGCCTTTGAGTCTAAATCAAAACCAAAAGAACATGTCGCCCCGAGATTTCGTGGTAATACATACCCAAACAACTTTAAAAACAGCTATCAGTGTCCACAGAATAGTCTAGGGAATACAGACTCAGAATTCAGTCAGCATAGCAATATCCCACCCCGTGACTGTCCTCCTATGGAATCAATGAATCACTAGGCCTATCCCCCTCTTTTTCACAGAGAAAACCGCTTACCACAACAGATGTCAAGTACCTCTGCTAGAACGTTCCAGGGCCCAACCTCCCACCCTTCCCTTTCACACATAACGAAGTTCCAACAAGTCAGTCCAGTGAATCCCAATCATATTATCCCCACTACTCTGGAACAAATACAGTTCCCTCTGTTCAAGGTGGAAGGATGCATGAACCGATCTTGAGACCCGACATTCCCGTTAACATGACACAAACAGTCCCTGCTATTCCATACGACCAGTTTTTTGAGATTGATGGCATAAATACATGAATTCTCGCCAAATTTACCAGCGCCCATTTCCGTGTTGAGAACACAATGTGTGTGAGTATGCGCGCGTTGCGCGTGCGCGCGTGTGTGTGTGTGTGTGTGTGTTCGTGCGTGCGTGATCGTGTATATGTGCACGTGCGTGTGTGTATGAATATTGCAGTTGCTGGACTTGAATGGAGCCCATCATTCTTTTGCAGACTCCTCCTTCGATTTTTTGCTGGATTTGTACTGACGCTTTTTTTTTTTTTTTTTTTTAATTGCGTAGCGTGTCATAAGTGACGTGTGCGTGCATATACTTTTTCTCCTAATTACAAGTAAAAGTGTTCTTTTGTATTTTAGGGTATTCTAAATTACTGTTGTTGCGTTGGTTGAACAAAGGCCCGTTTTCTACAGGGTTTTTTTTTTTTTGTTGTGTTTTTTTGGTTTTTTTTTCTTCAATTATATACAAAATTTTAATTGTTTTTTTTTCTCCTTTCAGGGGAGCAGGAAAAAAACATTTTTTTGGCGGACAGCCTATCCATATCTGACAAGGGTTTCACGCTTTCTGTTGTGTTCATGGTTTGATCATAATTTTATATTGTTACCACTATACTTTTCCTTTTTTTTCCCCTTTTTTTTGTGAATATTTTTTTCACCGGCAATTTCTGCACTTACAACTACATGATCTGATGTATTAACCGCCTTTGATTTGCGATCGTAAGAACTGCGTGTAATGCACCTTTATGTTAGTATACGCAGTGCACTTAAATAGTAATCATGTCATCTACTTTAGATACATGGCCTTCAAAAGAGGGACTTCGCATCGGTTATTTAAATATAAACAGTGCCAGAAACAAGACAGATGAAATCGCTGCAATACTTCACAACAATGGTAAAGCTTTCATGTGTTTTGTATTGCAGAGTCTTGGCTAACCGATATGATTCCAGATTCTGATATGTGCATGCCAAAATTATGATGCAATCCGATTAGACCCAAAAGCACCTAGAACAACAGGTTTACTTCTTTACCTTGCTAAATCATTAAACCTTCAAAAGAAAAGAGTATCTTGAAAAATACAACGTAGAATCCGTCTGGATAGAATTAAATCTTAAACACTGTAAGCAGTAATGGTAGGATTCCTATACAGAAACCCAGCAGAAACCACTGATTGGTTCGATAGGTTTAATTTAATTATGGATGCCGCAATACTGGAATCAAAGGAAATTATTCTTTTTGGAGACTTTAACATAGACTTAACTGTGCCTGGAATAAATGGAGTCATACTTATGCAATGTATGGGTTGGAGCAAATAATCGATCGTCCTGCTCGAATCACTGAACAAACGGAAACTCTTATTGATCACATTTACGTCAACACTAAAGATAACATAGTGGAAATGTGTTCTGTACAGACAGGCTGTAGCGACCATTGTTCAGTTTGTCTAACATGGTCAAAGAAAGGTGTCAAAATTCCTAAGTCTGGACATAAGGAAATTTTTTATAGACGCTTCACGCATTTTGATAAAAATGCCTTCCTAAAATGATTTGCTTCACTCTGAATTAGATTACATTTATCAGATTAGGAACCCTGACGATGCTGTGAACTTTTGGATCAGTACATTCAATTCAGTATATGATAAACACGCGCCGTTTGTAAGAAAAAGAGTGAAACATGTCATTAAAACCCCCATGGTTAACAAAGGAGATAGACAATGAGATATACAAAAGAGAGCTTATCCTCAAGTCAAAGGATAAATGTGTCGTTCAGAAAACAAAGGAATAAAGTAAATTCCATGAAGAGAAAAGCAAAGAAACAATATTTTCAAAACTTAGTCTCGTCTTCTCAAATTCAAACTTAATTTGGAAAGCGTCAATCTCTTGACTAACAATAATTCAAGAATGCAAAATCCAATAAAAGAAATATCACCAGAAGACTTCAACTTTCATTTTGCAAAAATCACTAAGGATGTTATTGTAAATGATAAAACAAAGTACAATGATCTATGTATGTTAGAAAAATACTGTCGATGTAAAAAATATTTCTTCGTGTTTTGACATACCACCATTGTCATTACATGAAGTATTTGATTATTTAACACCACTTAAAACAGTCAGGGACAAGGGACTTAGATGGAATTGATGGCAAGATACTAAAAATCGCTTCATTGACCATTGCTGAGACACTCACTTACGTTTATAATTTGTGTATTGATAAAAGCCACTTTCCCTTAAGATTTAAACAAGCAAAAGTTATACCTTTATATAAAAAAGGTGAGCCCACCAATCTCTCAAACTATACACCTATCTCAATATTATCCCTGTTGTCTAAACCACTCGAAAAAACATGTTCAAAACACACCTATATTCTCATCTTAAATATTACGATCTGATTCATGAAAATCAATCTGGTTTTCGAGAAAATCACTCTTGTCACACTGCTCTTGTACAACTTATCGATAGATGTCTTACGAATATTAACAATAATGACCTTACTGGAATTCTTTTTGTAGATTTTGCAAAAGCGTTTGACGTTATAAACCACTCCCTTCTAATAAAAAGCTTATGTGTTACAAAGTATCGAATACAGCCTTAAATTCTTTACCTCGTTTCTCACTGATCGTCAACAGCTTGTTGAAATCAACTCCAAAAGGTCAAAGTTACTCCCTTTACAATTTGGTGTCCCTCAGGGGTCAGTATTGGGACCCCTACTCTTTTCTATTTATATAAATGACTTACCCCTGTTTATAGAATGTTGTTGTGAAATGTTTGCTGATGATACCTCATTACCATCTCACAGTAGTAACCCTACTGAACTGGTAAATAACCTGCAGAAAATATCAACAAGCTAATTACATGGACAGAAATGAATCATAATGTCCCTCAATGCTAGTAAAACCAAATGCATGTATGTCACTACACGCCAGAAACGAGGAGGAGGAAAAAACCACTGAAACTAGGGGGGTCCGGGGGCATGCTCCCCCGGGAAATTTTTTTAAAAAACCGAGTGTAAATCTATGCCATTTCGCGCTTTCTGGACATAATTTCAAGAGTTATTTAGTGCATAAAATTGCTGTAAACACATAATTATTACAGGAAGACATATTGGGACAGGGGAAAAGGGTTAAACACATAATAAAATGAACACTCCCCCTTTAACTTGAGTGTTTTACAGGTGTTCACCAACTATAGTCTTTGGATGAAATCTCACTTCTGGGGTTGCTCAATAAGTTTCACTTTTCAGGTTTAAATGATCACACAATATCAAGTTTGAAGTTGGTGCCACAAAGTCAGTAACTGCATCAAACACTTTAAAGTTCAGTCTCATATAACAGAGATCAACTTGCGGAATCAGCACATTTTGAAAGTCACAATATCCAAATTTTGATAAATGAGAAACTTGTGGAATCAGCACATACTGAAAGTCAAATTTTGAAGTTCCTAAATTATAATAAACACTGAAATACAGGATTTCACAAGGACACACACACACACACACAGCTTTGGTGTTTGGGTGGTGGAGCATTAAAGAAACATAGCAAGGAACTCTGTTTCTTCTTGCTGCTTGCATTGTCTGCACTGTCTTTGCCATCCACCTTCTTGCTTACTTGAATTTCAACCCTATCTTTGTCTGCTGTTTCCTTGCTTTCTCCTGTCTGGCTTTCACACTCTACAATTTTTATTTCATTCTCATCCACCTTCTTGCTGACAACTTGACTTTGATTAGTTTGAACCCTATCTTTTTCCTTGCTGCCTCCCCCCTGGCTTGCACTCTCCACATTTTCTATATCACCCTCTTTTTTCCCCACAGGATTGCAATGTTCTATCCTGGCACGTTTTACTGCTGCTAAAGTGTCTTCAGTGACCTTTCTTGTAGTTCCACTCAGCGCCTTGACGTTTGACACGTGCTTCGCTGAACGAATGTGATCAAGAGCTTTCTTCCGCGACACCGTAACACTTCCCTTAAGCACAGTTTGCACCAAGCTAAACCTGGTGCAATAACTTTGCGAAGAAAGTCTCCAATGACTTCTTCGTCAACTTTCTGAAGCGTCCACTCCCATTTCCACTTGTTTTTAATTGCAGATTCGTCAAAAGATCGACCCGCATGAACAATGCGCGCTGGTTTTTGAGTGAACCAGTATTTTAGGAAGAAGAAGAATGACTGCGCGCTCCGCCATTTTGTTTTTTCCGGAAGTCCGACCGGAAACTTCTTCCAAGAATAATCAGGGGCCATAACTTGCGCACAGTTGCTATGAACGCTTGCAAGCCGATCACGGATACCTTGCTCCTGTCGGTTTTTTTTTTTTTTTTTTTTTTTTTGACAAACCGAAATCGCGGAATTCCGCCCAGACGCGGAACGTTTAAGAGGTTACATCGCATAAAGTTTTAGGTGTTATCATTGACAACGATTTATCTTGGTCTTACCACATTGCGGATCTTGGAAAACGTATTTCTAAGAGAATATATCAACTTTCAAAGATAAAAATTTTTCTAAATCTTCACTCCAGAAAGATATTCTTTCATGCGCACATTCTTTCTCTTATCAATTATGCATCCACGTTATGGGATAATGCCAGTGAAACTAATCTGAAACTAGTAAGTCGTCTGCATAAAAGGGCCATTAAATTAATTCAGTTGAAATCCAATACCTTGACAAAGAGTGATTACAAAACTTTAAATATTCTTCCATTTAAAGACAGACTCTACTTCAACAAATGCTTGAGCATGTACAATGTAGTGAATGGATCAGCCCCGAAGATAATCTTTGAGAGCTTTGTCTTCAATAGTTACAGACATACACATAAACTGTCTCTTCCCAGACCTCGATGTAATCTTTATAAATCAAGTTTTCTGTACTCTGGAGGGACCGCATGGAATAATTTGCCTTCCTCCATAAAATCATGTCACTCAAAATATACATTTAAAAAAGCACTAAAAATGCATTTGATAGAAACTCTGCGCTTCAATTGAAGTCATTTCCATTAATACAATCCCCTTATCCCAGTCTTTCTCTCTCTCTCTCTCTCTCTCTCTCTCTCTCTCTCTCTCTCTCTTTGTGCTTGAACTTGAAGTTCCAACAATAGTTTCATGATTGTTTCAGATTTCATATGAGAGTTATGTATTTGCATGAAAGAATTGTGTGTTTTAAAAATGTTTTTTGAGCTTGTGGTTAATGTTCAATTAGTTTCTTTCTTGTTTATGAGGGCAGGATGTAAAAAAGCTGGAAAGCTTATTCTTTAACCCTCAATAAAGATAATTTTGACTTGACTTGACTTGACACACACACACACACACACAACACACACACACACACACACAACACACACACACACGCACGCACGCACGCACGCACGCACGAACGCACGCACGCACACACACACACACACACACACATACACACACGCACGACACACACACACGCACGCACGCACACTCAAACACACACACACACACACGCCTGCGCGCGTGCGCGCATCTAAAAAAAAACCCCAAATTGATGGTATCACGGAGGAGGAGAAGGAGGGGGGGGGGGGATCTTAGAATGGGAAAGAAATGTTGACTAGCAAAAAAATATCCATCCACTGAAACGAACAAGAGAAGCAATGCCTATTTGACTACATGGGACGAACACAGGATGCAGGATTATAAAGCATTGTGGTCAGGTTGTCGGGACAAACAGGAAAAGGGAAGGACATACACCAACAATTTCAAGTCCACGGACAGACAGACAGACAGACAGACAGACAAACAGATACACCGATAGACAGGAAAGAGAGAGAGAGAGAGAGAGAGAGAAAGAGAGAGAGAGAGAGACAGACAGGCAGACAGACAGACAGAGGACAGACAGAGGGGAAGGTGGGGAAAGAAGAGAGAGAGAGAGAGAGAAGGGGGGGGGGGACAGAGAGAGAGTCAGAGAGAGAAAAGGGGAACGATACAGGGGGAGAGAGAGCGAGACAGCGGGAGTTGGGAGGGAGAGAGAGAGAGACAGACAGACAGACAGACAGACAGAAAAAAAAGAAATGCCCTAGCCGTTCCGCCATTCAGTCACCTGTAGGTATACTTGTTGTGAGTGGACATGGTTTTTACTGGTCCAGTGGGCCCTTCGCTTATCGGCGGCTGGCACGAAGCTGAAGGTGCTGCTGAGAGTGGCTAGGTACTCGTCTTTGCCCACCTCGTCGTCCTTCACCTTCACCGCCAGCATCACCCGCTTCTCCTGCCAGATTAGCAGAGTGTCAGACACCTCTCTCATGTGGCATAACATCTGGCACACACGTCAAATCCCATCACCAGCTTTCTGGAAGAGAAAGGGCCAGTTTGGCCGTTGGTACGGATGACACGTTACACATAGCAAGCACCCTGCGTGAGAAATGGAAAGAATGAAGGAAGTAAGGAAATGGAGTGATCGATATTGAACGATATGGACACGGGAAACGACTGAATGAAGCGCCAGCTGGCAGCTCTTCAGTCGGCACTACCCAGGTAGGCAGCCCGTCGTGTGAACGACTGTGGTTTGTAAAGCGCTTAGGGCTTGGTCTCTAGCCGAGAATAGGCGCTATATTAGTATTCATTATGATGATAATAATAACGTCTAGGCTTGGAATGAATGCATTGGATGCCTTATTTCATTAAAAAAAAAAGAAAAGTCTTTCTGCGTACACCGGCTGATACTCCTGCGGACACTCCCTGTAAAGACAAGGCAAGGATTAGTCCCATCTATCTACCCAACAAAGGGGAATGGAGTTTTGTTGTGTGTATGACCGGTTTTTTGTTTTGTTTTTTATTTATCC
>CM031615.1:53607637-53610137 GCA_018398815.1 Conus ventricosus | reverse complement strand
AATCTGGTGAAATACATTTTAGATTTGTAAACCGTTAAATAGGTCAGACACGGTTCTGGTTGTAAAAGAGACTTAAATGAATAATAGGTGTTGAAGCGATCACTTGAATTTAATTTGCTAACCCAGTCTTGCTGAAAACAATCTACCATCCTTTGCCTAAAACTCTTCTTAAACATATTAATATTTCCGACCCCACCCATTAACCACACTTCAGAAAATCCATATCTATCAAGACAACATTTTATATCATATGCCCAATTATTTTTTATCGTTCTGTTGTCAGTGTTGTTCATAAGGCTGTTAATCAAGGAAAGATATGCTTCCTTGGGTATTCTATTCAGTTCCATCAGTTGTAAAGAGAACCAATAGGTAATGGCTCTTAGTGTGCTGTCTATATAAAGACTATAGCGACCAGAGACAGAGAGAGACAGAGAGAGAATGGCAGACAGACAGACAGAGGGAGTGAGGGAGACAGAGAGAGAGAGAAAGAGAGAGAGAGAGAGGAGAGCGGGTGTAGGGGAGAAGGAGGGAAGATGAGGGGGGGCGTAGGGGGGTAGGCCTTACACACACACACACACACACACACACACACACACACACACACACACACACACACACACACACACACGCGCGCGCGCGCGCGCGCGCGCGCGCGCACACACACTAGCATAAAACCTCAAGTTTAACGCACTTTCACACACTCACAAATTCACACACACACACACACACACACACACACACACACACACACACACACACACACAAACACACACACACATATTGTGTGTGTGTGTGTGTGTGTGTGTGTGTGTGTGTGTGTGTGTGTGTGTGTGTGTGTGTGTGTGTGTGTGTGTGTGAGAGAGAGAGCGAGAGAGAGAGAGAGAGAGAGAGAGAGAGAGAGAGAGATGATGATGATGTCATCATGTCAGTCATCACATATATGTATAGCCCTCACCATCACCCCACCACCACCCCCCCTTTACGTTCCCTTCCCACTCTGTTCCCCCTCTCCTACGTGGAGTGGTCTGACGACTTGTCACAACGAAGGACAACAGTATGCGTGGGCCGAACAGATATGTAGCAATACATCTCTCTCTCTCTCTCTCTCTCTCTCTCTCTCTCTCTCTCTCTCTCTCTCCACATACACACACACGTATATATATATATATATATATATATATATATATATATATATATACATATATATATATATATATATATATATATATATATATATATATATATATATATATATATATATATAGATTAGTGTGGTTAAAATACCCAAATGATTTTGATAGTGCTCGACCCCTTGGGGAGCAACATTTGTTAAAATAGGTTTTTTAAAATAGAATCTACAAATTTGTTTCGAGCGCGTTCCGCTCGAAACAAATTTGTAGATTCTATTTTAAAAAACCTATTTTAACAAATATATATATATATAATTATATATATATTATATATTTATATTTTCTACTTTTCACAAGAAAATGAAGCTTGTTTTGTTCTTTCATGATTTTCTTTTGCTTCTTAGGTGGCACCTTTGGTTGGTTTTTTGAAAACTCAACAAACATACTACAGTATTGCACACCAGCCTTTTCTGGGATAGCATTCTTCTTAAAACCGAAGAGGCAGAGGAGTCAAATTACCACTTTCCGCGGTCACTGAGGAGAAACAACCAGGTTTCGAAATATTGGTATATGACCAGGAGTTATGTGTTAGTGAGTTTCCTCCCTTTTGGAGATTATAAGCTTGCTGAAAGCTCATTTTGAGAGCATTTATTTTATTTTTCCCCATCCACCCACACTATTAGTTAGGCAGTATCAACTACCACTGCAGATATGAATGCTTATCTCCCCCTATTTCTTCAATCTAAGACATAAGAGCAAGCTTTGTTTATAATTGAATATATATATATATATATATATATTTTTTTTTTCTCTCTCTCATTCATATTTCTCTCTCTCTGTCTCTCTCTCACACACACATCCTTCTCTGTCTCTCACACATATACTCTCTCTCTCTCTCTCTCTCTCTCTCTCTCTCGTTGTTTAATGCACAGCTTCATTTTCCAATACATCTTCGTCATCAACAGCAACGACAACACGACTACTCTTACCAGTGCTACTACTACTACAACTCTAATGATGATGACGATGATGAGGATTTTTGTTTATGACGACGACGATGATGATGATATGATGATGATGACGACGACGATGATGATGATGATGACGACGATTCAGGTTGTTGATCTTGACAATCCAAAATACAAATATATAGACACAAAACAAACTGAAGACTCGTGCTCATCATAGGAAAGTCAAGTAAATTGTTCATAACCGTTTTGTTTACAAGGTATACTGTCAGGTTGAAAATGAACGACACAATTCTTCTCAGCATGCCTATCCTTCGCCTTTACGGTGTAGTCCTTCAGTCTGTTAATATTTTGGTAGCAGTAGTAGTAGTAGCAGTAGTGGCAGTAGTTGCAGTAGAAGTA
>CM031615.1:53587637-53597637 GCA_018398815.1 Conus ventricosus | reverse complement strand
TCATCCGATGCAGTTTTATCAGAACCAGTTAAACTTTGCTGTTTTTTGCGCATCAACTGGGTGTGGAGTGGCGTATGCTGATCATTTAAATCACCATGATCCTTTGGTGAGGTCAGTGTACAGATTTCATTTTCTATTACACGTTCAGACTTTATTTTGACTGAACTGCGAGCAGCCATTGCCAAATGACAAACCGTTTAATCCACTCGCAACATAATAGACATGAAGGCTTTTGAAAGGATCTGTAACGAATTCAATATTAACATCAAGACAGGCTTTAGACAAACGTTGGATCATAATCATGGTCTAGGCGACCTTTATTTTCGGGGCACGCACAGAAAGTATAACTATGACTGGCATCTCCTTTCAAAACTTTCTTTTCAGGCAAAACTGTTCAGCCTGGGTCCCTACAGCAAGAGCATAAAACAGCATGGACAACATTTATCTTAGACACTTCTAAGGGCCTAACTAGAGCGGGAATAGAACGAATAAACGACTCTATTCGTACTTAGTTTGGTGTTTGCTGGGGTGCACAAGCACAGGCAAGATCAAGCATAACTGATCCTTTACTGGCTTTGACGCGCAAAAAACAATACTTAGCAAATTTAGAGGACGCCATTAATTCTACAGTTGATTTACCTTCAAGTATTCAAAGGTACCAACATGTTTTACAATACGCAAGATCGAAAGTGGGGACTTTGCTGTTGGCATGGTTTATACATGCTCCCTTCTGACCTAGACTCCAGGTAGGAATAATAATAAACTATAATAATGAAATTCTTATAGCAGGCAATGAACAGAAGGTTGGGAAAAACGACATAAATTCTGAGCCAGTAATATTACAAACAATAAAAGAACACCAAGTTTAAGTCATCAATCCCGAAGTTCAAACCCAAAGTCATTGAAGACTCAGCAAAGCTCGCGGACTCTGTTCGCGATGACCATGAATATGAAAGACAGCGCTTGTTCTTGGATTAACTGGCCTAGGATTACTTGGTCTTTATCTTATAAATATTAACCCAACTATTAAGAGAACTAATGTCCATAAGTGCTCGGCCATTAAAGCCAACTATTTTGCTTGCAGTAGACAAAAGCCAGCTGACAATACTCCCAATATTCCTGGTAAAGCGTCTATAGCTTTACCAGCTATTTTTTTAATAAATTCGCAAGATGATCAAGCTGTTTTTTTACCCATGATTTATCAGGTGGAGGCGATGGCGGCGGAGGCACTGAAATTTGCTCTCCACCACCGCCTGTAATAGCCATCACCAATGTACTTATTGCAAATCCTAAGGCGTTATAACGCTTGCTAATGTGACTCCATTTCTCTCTAAAACAGGTTCGTATTCGTTCTGCTAGTGTGTGTCTTCATATAAAATTTTTTCGATAGTTTCTCTTATTTATTCACTTGAGTTCGTAATTGGTCCGGTTAGTTAGTCGTCACTTTAGTCTTGCTGATCTTTCTTGTTCAAGATCTTTTAGTCTTTGTCTTATTCTTTCTTTAATATCAGGCCTAAGTTGGGGTCATCAGCCTCAACGAGTTTTTCTTTTTCTCTTTTTATATGTCATCTAGTTCACCTAGTTTTGCTAAATTGTTTGTTAATTCGCCCCTTTATCTTCTTAAAGCATGATCAAGGGCCTCTATTTCTCGCATGGGTAGCGGGGGTCGTGTATAGTCTTTAACGCTGTTTCTTCTGAAAAACTGGATTCTGCTTCATTTACATTTATTAATTCACCTGCTGATTGATTTAATTCTTTAAGTTCCATGTTTTGATTTGGTTATCTGTTGGGAGTTCTTGCAGTGTGTTTTGAAGTTTAGCAACTGCATCCCTATCTATTTTGGTCTAACAAGACCAAGGCGATTTTGATCTTTTACACTAGTCTTTGTATAATTGTATCTTGGCTAAAAAACTTTGATGGGTTGGTTTTTGTTGTAAGCCGAACAGATTCTCCTTGATCGCTCTTTACAAACAAATGACCATCTTCTAATTCAAAATCATTTGGGTCTATAAATTCGGGAGGTTCTTGACCTAAACTTTTGTAAAATGCTCCGACCGTACTTTCTGTTAATTCACGTCGCATTGAGAGCGCTGAGCGATGCCGTGTCAAAGGGATCATTTCACTCATATCGTCTCCAGGGTCAAAAACTCATAATCTTCTTCATCTTCAATTCCTGCCATGTTTTAAATAATTAACTTTTTATTTTGTTTATAAAAAAATGGCACAAGCATATGGCTCAGATTCTTGACCGTTAGAAAGCTGAAAGAACCCTTGGCGTGCAAGGGAAATAAACGTATATTACTGTTCCATAAATAATCCATCTACTATTGATGCAGATCAATTCTTAAGGTTTAGATGTCCAGACCTAGGGAGCGGATGGATGATTGATCGTGCCAGGCTCTGCACGGCTTACTTTTTAAATAGTACTAGCTTTTCAACACAGACAACCTGAACAGTGTCCAGATTTTGGGACGGGCATTCGTTATAAGATAATTTCTGTAAAACTTGAGGTGCAAGGAAGGTAGATGTATTTTCTTGTAAACAATCAGACAGATTTTTTTTAACCTATTTCTGATCTCTGGCTAACCGCGAATGAAAGGGAAGATCTTGCGTTTCAAGGAATCGGCAATGAAGATAAGCAATAAAACTTAGAATATGGCGCCGCCGAAATCGCCTCAGGATGCTAAAAAGCAGCAAAAAGGCTTAGCTGCAAGTTATGCGTATGGTATCGCTTTTCCATTCCATAGATTTTGAGTTGTTAAAAGCGCAGCCCCATACTTTCAAGGTGCATTAAAAGGACAGATTGTCATATGAACTAACTTTTAATGAATTACAAAACGTGTTATCAAATAACAGGACACGAAGTCATAGTACAGCATTCTGACATCTGTTAGTGTTTGACGTTGTTAGCAACCTGATATAGCCAAAGCTGATTTGGAATCAATATAAGTCCCAATCATATATATTTACCGATAACGTGCCGTCATCATACAACATATCTAGAAGCAGGGCAGTCATATATGGAATTTAGTTTTTGCGTCTCAGCAAGAATCGGTTAAAGTATTGTATTGCTGTGTGAAGATGAAGAACCATTCAAAGAGGGAAGTGAATAGTTTTTTAATCCAAAATAAAGAAAGTACAATGTTCGATTGTGGGCAGTCCTAACCAAATTATGGCTCTAGCGGACTTAGACCTTTATCACATTTTGGACGAAATAAGAAAATTGTTTGGGGGTGGGTGGGGTAGAAGTCCAACAGCGACCTTGCGGCCTAAAGATCTACATTCCAGTGTAAGACTTGATGATTATTTAACAAAACAAATATTCGGTTTATGGTTTGACTAAGGTAAAGGTGGATAATCAGTTTTCATGGAAGCGGGTGACTGTGAGAGCGTATAAACATTTCAATTGATAAAGAAGAAGAAGCTGATTAATCCGCTTAATGTAACATTTGTTTTTAATTTATGATGCGCAGTGGGACTATTGAAGGTAGCAGATTAAAAGTGTACTATACCTAAATTATTTTTCATTTTATAAAAAGCATGTTCTGTTAAGGTTTATCCAAATGTGCTAAGCGGCCGCCAAAGAAAGGGATAGCTGGCAATTCGCTGGTTATAGAAATCCCTGAAGTAAAAACCTTCAGATTATCTACATTACACAAATGCTACAAAAACTAGAGCAGGACTTTAAAAATTACAGCAAAACCAAACGATGTATTTTCTGCTTGCCTTTATTGCTGTTACATATGTAATACTGGAGATTCGACTATTAGGTTTAGAGCTGCATCAGCAGGAACGAGTGTAGGTCTCTTAGCAAAGGAGTTGGTGCACCCGCAGCTTTACTCTAGGCGGTTTGTCTTTAGCTCTTGGCTGTGTCATTAGCTGTAGGTGCTGCTGGCCAAAAAATTAAAATAAACTCCAAAGACACAGCTATGGTTCTAACTAATAAACGCTAACTTAGTTCGTTTAAACTGTACAATTAATAAAAGCGCTTGTGACTCAAACATCACGGTTGAAGAATTTAATCGTTTACAGGCCGATTTTGATGGACTCATAAGACAAAAGTTTGAATCTTCAAAGAAAAGGCAAGACAAGTTTTTTCAACAGCCGACGCGAGTCAGATAAAAAGGAATGCTTAAAAAAGTTAAACGAAACATTAAATCTTATTTCTAAACAGCTCACTTTAACAATGCCAAAGGGGCGTTTTACTTTTAGTTTATGAGTCAAGCGCAATAAGACCGTTGATATTGTTTGATTAAAGTATTTTTTTTTTAATTTAAATAAATACTTTTGAGTTAGAAAAGAGACTCAAAATGGACTAAGGATATTTGAAGGACAAGTCGAATTGTTTGAAGCCATGCAGAAATTTTGTCAGAGCACTGATGATATTGATGTAGAAGTCATTGATCGCAAGCGTACGGGCATAGTGTTGGTCATGCTATTTCTCCAAGTTCCAAGTAACACTAACAATTGACCCGCCAGTGAAAAGTAATGTTAGCTGTTTTAATTGATATGTAACAATAATGAAGAAAATATAGAAGTCTGGGTCTCAACTAATCAGCAGACTATTCTTTCCTCTATGATTAACGTTGGTTGGGCAGACGAACTGCTTGCCAAGTTTGACGCTGCTCTGAAGAAGCCAAAGTGAGGCCTTAATGGTTGGTAAGAGGGCGAAGTCTAGAGATCAGATAAAAACAGTCTAAGTATGCGCCGATTGTTGGCAAGTCTCACATTCTTCTACCTCCAGCATTGTCGCAAAAAAAAAAGCAGTTCTAAACATAAAGTAATACGACACTAATGTTTTATGTGGAGTGTTCTTGCTAAGGCTGCAGTACGCCGCAAGAAAGCAGAGTGTGTGTCTAACTATCGCACTTTTCATCAATGATCTTATCTTTTGGGGAATATCCTTTCGTTAGCGTGGTTCCATTGATCTGTTTTGAAGAACAATACAAACCATAACTGTTATTGTTTTACACATGGGATTGAGGAAAAGAATTTGGTGCCTATTAAGTGTCCAAGAACAGTCCAACAATAGGCGAAACCAGACAAAAATCATGTTGACTTACTACTGTGTTTACCTGGGGGCTACCACCATTACACATTAATACGCAAATGAGTTGATTATGCGGCATACTTCAAAGCATTACCATAAACAGAATTCTGCTGAATAAAGAAATGTTTAACAAGATTCCATTGTGCAAGCCGCGAAATGTAATTCGTGAAATATAAACCAATTTAAAAGTTCTGTGATGTTTACAAACTAACTACGCCCCCGCCAGGTTCTAACGTTAGTTTTTAAGAATTGGAACGCTGCAAAACAAAGTCATAGTAGTTTACGCCAGACTTCGAGTCGCTTATGGTTCCTTATGAAGGGCCAGCACCACAAAAACTTCGATAAAAAACAGTCTTAATGAGTAATCATCTGCATTTGTTCATTTGCCCTACATTTTTGGTGGTCGGATGGCGTTTATTCAGAGCCAGGAATTATATAGAGGACCTGATTCTGCAGAAACATTCTTAATAACGCAGCAGCAAGTGGCGTAATCGCCTGTTTAATATTCTAAACTTATCTGAATTCATATTTGGCGCCTGAAGACCAACAACAGTATGATCAAGCTTCGCATTGTTGGGATTTGCGGTTTATTTTTTGAGCTAAGCCCAAGAGGTGTAAACCCACAGTTATGAGACACGATCACATTAGTGGGATGTTTAGAGAGTGCAGCGCACAGTAAATGCAATCTTCAACTTAAGTTTGTGATCCAAGATTGGAAGTGCCTTCTTCTTTCGTAAACTTGCGAGGTTACGACTCTCATCTTATATTGCAAGCCAGTAACCAGGCCTTCAGGGTAGCATGCATTGCACAGTCATCAGAAATGTACATGTGTTTTCACTTTTTTATAACTTGGCTTTCTACGACTCTATGCTACACTGATGGGCTCATTAGAGGCATGGCTATGTCCTTAAGTCCTGTCCCATTTACGGAATAATTTTTTTGTACTCAACTCTCGTTGACAGGGTGTTTACTTATGAGTACATGAACAGTTATAGGGAAAGGTTTGATGTACGTCTCATTCGCCTAAAGGCGGTTTCTTTTCTAGTCTTAGAGGAAAGGACATCAGTGATTTCTGATTACCAGCATCGCTCAGATGCGTGGCAGAAGTTAGATGTTTAAATCGATGGGAGACTATCATGACTCCTATTTATGGCAGATGTATGTTTGTTGGCGGACGTCTTGAAAAGTATAGAAAGACCTGCATGTAACATTACAGTTTGGATACTGCGCATTATATTTCTGCACCCGGTGAGCTGGGTGGACTTCTTAAGATTACTGGGAGTACAGATTGATTTTTTGTTGAACTACCATTGATACTGTGAGATGATTTTGAAAACGGATTGCGGGGAGGAATTAGTATGGCGTCGCATATTACTGTAAAGCAACAACAAATATTGAGTCATTATGATCGAGTTAAAAGGTCTAATATCTCATGTATTTAGATGCAAACAATCTGTATGGAAAATGGGCAAGGCGCATCGCTTCCATTACGCAACTTTAAATTGAAAAATTCGACGATCTGAAAAATATTCAAGGGGTATTAAAGTGGTGAGCAGTTTGATGCCGTTGTCATCAGCGTGGTTTTCATTCTAGAAGTTGACTTAGAATATCTCAGGAACTCCATGACCTGCATTATGATATCCATTAGCAGCAGAAAGTTCTAAAGATGGATCCAAAGAGAGCCGCCTAAACTGATGCATAATCTTCGTGGCAAAAAAATTATGTCTGTCATTACAGACTTCTACAACTTTTATTTAAGACATGGTGAAGTTGACAGCAGTTCATCGTATAATTGCTTTTGATAAGGAACAGTTCATTGAAAACCATACATCATGAGAACACTGATCTCAGAACTAAATCCACAGATGCTCAGAATAAGACTTTTTCAAGTGGTGAAACAAACAGCTGTTTTGGAAAGATTAGGAGATTCGCACAAGCGCAAATATGTCAGATTGGTCACAGAGAGAATGAAGCAAATTAAGTGACTTCAAAACCTAATTATCAGGACTTAGAAGGGGGGAAAAATTTTTTTTCATGATCGTTTTTGGCATATGATGAAGAAAGAAAGTCAAATTAGACAAACCTGTATTTTATTGGGTTTACTTTTTTAGAATTATCAAAGCAGTTTTGATGTTGAGTTTCTTTATGATACTTTAAAGCCCTCGTATCTTGAGGCCAGAGTACTTTACAACAGATACAGTCAGTTTTGTTATAGATATCCCTACTGAAGAACATCTATAAAGACATGGAAACCGAAGTGGCTAAAGGGGATGCTGGATGTTAATTGATACTTCTGATTACCTAAGATCGTCTTTGCATTCATCGTTAATAAAAGGTTTTTAGGAAAGTTGAGGTGGAAGTATCTGGAAGGTTTTGATCAAGGAGTATGTGGGTTAGATCGAAATGTACTGTATTTCGAGCCAGGAGAAAATCATAAGAAAGCAAAGGGATTATCTCGCAGCGTTGTGCATGTCTAACTTATCACATGACAACTACTAAGAAGCATTGGTTGGCTTTTAGACTTTTCAGCTTGACACGTAAACTGCGATCTAATCTACATGAGATCTCACAATGTTGTAACAAAGAAGTCATTTGATAGAACTCAAACACAAAAACGGGTGTGTTAATCGGAGTTTTCATATGCACTCGGGCCTGGAGGACCGCTAACAGGGGGTTTTATATTTTTCAATCAACTTTTTATTATAAGATCAATCATAGCTTATCCAATCATTTAATTTTTTCTCATGTTTGCTTGTCGAGTTCGAATTTTTTTATTATTTCAAGATATTCTTTTTCCAATTTGGGGGTTTGTGTTGTAGGTGGATATGGATGATTTAGCAGCATTGATTAATCCCGAAAAATGTTTCCTTAATAGCATTACACGCATGAAATGTTCCCGTATCATTTTCAAGGTCTCTTCCTTTACCATTCTTGTTTCGTTCTGCACTTCCTTCTGAGCTTCCATTTTAAACTCAAATATATTTACGTAAATTAATTAAAGCGGAACTGTGTTTGGCGGAATTATCTGCAGTTCTTCTTTCACAAAAGATCTTTGAGGAGCTGGTTGTTTTGTTGTGTCAGTTTCTCGTAAATAATACACGGGCGGATTCATTTTTACAATTCTTTTTATTTCATATGGATCAACACTCCAAACGGGATCGGTTGCCCTGATGCGAGTGTCCCCTTCTGCTTCCCCCGGTAAATAAAGGTACCTTACTTTTAAACCAAATGGTAATAGTTTGCCGGATGAAGACTCTCCTTCAACAACATTTATTGTTTTTCTTTTGATTGCTTGTACTGGTTTTAGCCCTTTAAATTCTTCATTATTCATTGCGCGCAAAACTGAGGGCAGTCTTCTAACCCATTCTGTGTTGCGAGAATTGTCAATAAGCTCTCTGTGATACTGGTAGGAGAAAAGTCTTTCGGCTAACTGTTTGTTAAAGTTTTCAACTAAAGCCTGTGATCTGTGAACTCCCGGAATGCCTCTTTAATGGTAACTCTATGTTTTAACAATAATTGATTCACTTGTCCTTTAAATTCTTTTTCCATCATCGACTTGAATCATGCGAGGATAAGTTAAGGGCCTCGTTGGATATATCAGTTGTATGGCAACAGCAACAGCAGAGGCACTTTTTGTGTTAATGGTTCCGCATCTTTGTATCTTGAAGCTATGTCAATGACTGTGAGTGCGTACTTAAATCTTTTTCGTCTAATCCTATCAGAGGGTAAATATAGAAGATCCATTTGATGGGTGTCGTTTGGAGTTGTGTTCACAAAGTGCGGTCTCTGTATTCGTCTAGGCGCTGGTAAATAAAATTTGCCAGATTGCTTGTTTAGATAACCATTCCTTTGCTGTTTGTTCACTGACTCCTGCCGCTTGGCTTAGCTTTTGTATTGCCGTGATGCCCTTCCAATATCCTTTGGGCGAATAATAGATTTTGTTCATTTTTTATTCAGCCAATATTATGCGCAACAAAATACACGACGGTCATACCAACGACAATAAACCGATTTCTTGCATCTTTTGTTTTTCTGATGGTTGTAAAAGTCACTGAATTTTGGTGGGGGCAATGTCTGGACTGGTTTGCCTGTTACTAGATAATATTCTTTTATTGCTTGGTCAACATTTTTAAATGTGTAAGCTGCATGCCCCTGTTCTTTCAGGGTGTCATTAATAAAATCTAACTGCTCAAGTCTCTGCCTTTCATAGGCGTCTTGTGCAGCTGCTAGTTGCTCCATAGCTTTGTTATGTCTTTTTCTCTCGCTGTCATCCCGCAGTTTACTAAATGCGAAATTACTTCCGCTAAAGCAAGCGCATTCACCACAGCGCCGCCTATCATTATTGCGAGTGAAGCCATTTTTTATAAATGTATTTTTTTTCTTACATATTTATATTGTCTGGAATTATTCCTTGCTTAACTAGAAAATCTTTCGTGGCAACCGAAGCTGCAATGATAGCAATCAGCTTTGCTGAATCCTCAAAGTTAGTTTGCCAAGATCTGCTGGTTTAATTCTTAACAAGCTTTTACCAAAACATTGAGTATCCTACACTTAGGCCTCCAATAACAGCAGAATGGTATACAAGGTTAGCAACAGTTTTTTCGGTGCTCATTTTTAGAAAATAAAATAATTATAATTTAATAAAAAACATGAACAGTGATGATCTACTACAGCTACAAGGCGGCTAAACCTTCCTGAACTTATGAATGACCAAGTTGATGATCAAGCTATTATGCCCAAAAAGGAGAGGCTGTATTCTTTGGCAGCATGTGGAAAACAAAACAGTCCTCGGAACTGAATTCAGCATTGAACAGATTCAACAGATGTCGCCGCAAGACATTTAAAGTATCATACAGGTAGAAGCGCAGCTGGGGTCGAGAATGGTAAAAGTGTGGGGCAAACGGCTCTTGTTTTTACACTAAATGTCAGTAGATTGCTCATTGCGTCCAT
>CM031615.1:53574902-53579902 GCA_018398815.1 Conus ventricosus | reverse complement strand
GTTCCAGACAGACTGAGGACAGATGCATTCCTCCTACAGCGGAGGTAATTCTGCATCTCACCCCATGGACAGTCGGTATGAGACGGTATTGATTGCTTTGACACCCACACACACCCTGCAAGCACAGATGACGGTCTGTAGCGAGATTGTCATCATCGACTGCTTCAGTGTGGACCGACTATTGGCATCAACAGAGTGGGAAGCTGAAACTGCCGTCACTCCAATATGCTGTCCATGACCTAAGCGTTCTCCAAGATGATGGCTACGTTGCTATGAAGCCCACGAAGTCGCTCCAAGAAGACCCAAATGTTCATATGTATTGTCCTTTCTGGTTAACTGTAACAATGATAATGATAAGAACGATAAAAATAATTAACAATGATAATGAAAATATAATATTGATGATGATAATAATAACAATTATAACAGTAATGAGAATGATAACAGCAACAACAATAATGATGATAATGATAATAACAACAACAATGATAATCATAATCATGATGATGATGATGATAATAAAAATGATGATGAAAATAACAATAACACTACTACTACTACTACTACTACTACTACTACTACTACTACTACTACTACTACTACTACTACTACTGATGATGATGATAGTGATGATGATGTTGATGATCTGTATAACTATGATGATAATGATGATAATAGTAATAACAAAAATGCTACTACTACTACTACTACTACTACTACTACTACTACTACTACTACTACCACTACTGCGACTGCAACTGCTACTACTGCTACTGCTACTGACGATAATTATCATGACAATAATAATATTTAAAATAATGAAGATGATGGGAGCAGTTTTCTTCTCGCCTTGTCAGGGAGCTCACAGCTCTTCACAATAAAGGTAATACACATTAATAAACGTCACACACCAACACATAAATTCACATCACACACCTACCGATAGGAAAATAAACTACCACAGAATAAAACGAAGACGACTTTTATGTATTTTCTTATATTCATTCACGCGCATGCTCCTCTCTCTCTCTCTCTCTCTCTCTCTCTCTCTCTATCACACACACACACGCACGCACGCACGAACGCACACACACACACACCACACACACACACACACACACACACACACACACACACACACACACACACACACACACACACACACACACACTTAAGGATACGTTACGCTTTATAGCTAAACACAGTGAAGCCGGAGTATCAAACCTACATACAGTTTCAAAAAGAAACGTCTTAAAGACCAGATAAAGGGAAAAACAAAAGCATAACAATGAACAAAACCGACGTGGAATGAATTCGTGAATACACAGCACACAACTCAGTGGTCCATGTCTCTCTGTTCGAGTCTGTGTCCAATTCAACTAGGGCTATACAGCAGCTACCACTGATCTTGAGGTTTCTGACACCCACTGTCTTCCAGAACTAAAACCGCAAACCTTTACCACTGCACTAAAGGGATCTTATTGTCATTGTTATTAAGAGTACTTATATAGCGCCTATCCCTGGCCAGAGACCAAGCTCTAAGCGCTTTACAATCTGCATTCTCGTTTACACAACGGGCTGCCTACCTGGGTAGAGCCGACTGAAGAGCTGCCTGCTGACGCTTCATTCAGTCGTTTCCCGTGTCATTCAATCAATATCGTTCATTCGATGTAACAATTTTTTCTTTTTTGCCATTTTTCACGCAGGGTGCTTGCTACGTGTTACCATCCATACCAACGGCCAAGCTGACCTTCTCTTCCGAAAGTTGGTGATGGGACTTTATGTGTGTGCAAGGTGTTATGTGTGCGTTCACACACGGAACCTCGGTTAATAATCTTATTCGGAGGACTCTTTGGGAAATGGAGTCAGAACCAATGTTAACTCCGAGGGAAAAATCCCCTTGTACCGAAGACCGGCGGAGATTTGAACCCGTAACCCCAGGATCACCAAGATTACGAGTCCGGCGCTCTACCAACCGACCTATTCCGGCCCCCTAAATCAAACAGCTAACAAAAAATCAAAGAGCTATTCTGTGACGAAACTTCAGTGAACGTAGAAAGCGGACGGAGGGGAAGGACAAGAGCGATGTTTGTTCTGCGAAGACGCTTCAGTGGTGCCAGAAAGCTGACAGCAGGGAGGAACAACAGCTGGTTCTGGTCTCTGGAAACACTGGAGTGGAGGTAGGCAAGATGCTGCTGACACCGGACAACAGCTGGTTCTGTTATCTCCATGAATCAGATCCAGACTGAGGAGAAAGATTTGACCCCTGGTAACAAAACAGTCTTCACGTGTAGCTGAAGCATCACAACTCATACACATATGACTGTTAACAACAAACAGTCTTCACGTGTAGCTGAAACATCACAACTCATACACATATGACTGTTAACAACAATTCCCAAACACCCAATGGGTGTTGCAGCACTCCCCGAGCCCCGCTTATAACTGAAGCAGGAAGAAACGAAAATAAGCACTACTCGCTGACGACCTTGCCTGATAGAGCCACTTGGTTTGGTAATGTGCCCCATGCACGTTACGAATCGTACCCAGGAACACGTGCTCAGTGGAAGGAAATTGTGAAGCCAGATGAAAATAATAGAGATTTGTCACATTTTTGGAGCGTGCGCAAACATGCTCTCAACTGATATTTTAAATATAAGAAGGTACTGCTCGTGTTCTTCTTTTCTTTCAAACAGGAATTACAAAAACGTAACCACGGCCACAGAGTGAACTGTCCCAACACATTGCGGTGTGTCTCATCCTCCTTCGCCAATCATCAGCCATGAACCGTACTGAAGAAGAGGCAAGCCAGACCGGATTATATTGTTCCATCACTCCTAAAGGATTCTGGCCTCTGTACTGCAAGCTTACTTGCTTTGTCTTGTTATCGGTCTTTTCGTACACTCTCCTACGCAAGAAAGCTGCTTTCTGTTAAGAAAAATAACAACAGCAACAACAACATTGTAGCTGAAATATTGCTTTCATCGTCTATTCGCTAATCATATTATTGCAAATTCTGCAACCAAACTGCCCGTAGATTTCGACGAAAGGCTGTGGCCGTGTTGAGGAAGTCAGGAGAGATCATTTATTGATGGAAAGAAGCTCAAGGAATGAAGTAAGGGAAGACAATCAACTGACGAAGAGAAGCTTCTGAATTATTTCTTAAGCTCGTTTCCGCTCATCGATTATCCTGTCTTTGCTGTGACTCTGCACCCACCGCCTTAATAAAAGAAACGTTCGTACTTCCCAGAGGAGGAACAAGAACAAAGAGAGAAGAGGGGTGGGGTGGGGGTGGGGGTGGGGGTGAGGGGTATGCGAAAGAAAATGTATCTGTTGTTTTCATTCTCTTGATCCCACAATCACCAGACAGTTTCTCCTGGGTGTTGATACTTCAGTGAGGGTTTAATCAACACCTCTTTGTTAATCGTACAAGTGTGTGTTGCGTTTCGGCGCATTGTTTCGTAAACGGACGTAATATGAGTACGATCCGCGCTCTTTTGCACACAAAGCTTGATCTCTCTCTCTCTCTCTCTCTCTCTATATATATATATATATATAATATAATAGAGAGAGAGAGAGAGAGAGAGAGAGAGAGAGAGAGAGAGAGAAGAGAGAGAGAGAGAGAGAGAGAGAGAGAGAGAGAGAGAGAGAGGAGAGAGAGAGCGAGAGAGAGCTTTTTCACTTCTGCTTGGAGTCGTGCAAACTGCAGTTTCTCTAAGCATGAGTAAATGTGAGTTTGCGGAAGATGAACTAACAGTTCTTGAACAAAAACTGAAATATTAAAGTGTGTGTGTGCGCACTCGCGCAACCACCCACACACGCACACCCAAATGCCCCTCCCCTCCCCCCCCCCCCCCCCCCGCGCGCACACACACACACACACACACACACACACACACACACACACACACACACACACACACACAACACACGCACGCACGCACGTACGCACGCACGCACGCACGCACGCACGCACGCACACACACACACACACACACACACATACACACGCGCGCGCGCTCGCGCACACACACACACATACACGCGCACGCACGCACGCAAACACTCACACACACACACACACACACACACACACACACACACACACACACACACACACACACACACACACACACACACACACACACACACACACATATACACACAAGCACAATGAGCAATTTTGGAAAGTAGCATTTCTTTATTCAATGTATAATGCACATTTCAGTTCACACAAAACCCTAAGCTTAAAAACAAAGTGAACGCATACGTTCTTCTGCTCTGAGTCAGTCAGTCAGTCAGTCCGTCAGTTAGTCCGTCAGTCAGTCGGAGAGAGAGAGAGAGAGAGAGAGAGAGAGAGAGAGAGAGAGAGAGAGAGAGAGAGAGAGAGAGAGAGGGAGAGAGAGAGAGAGAGAGAGAGAGAGAGAGAGAGAGAGAGAGAGAGAGAAGAGAGAGAGAGAGAGAGAGAGAGAGAGAGAGTCAGACGGACAGACAGAGAATTGATACGGGTACAAAAATGTCATCCGCAAACATTTGCAGTTACGGACAGTTTCAATACCTCTCCACACAAAATGACCATTACCTGACTTCATTGCACGTTGCGTCCACCTTGCTTGAAACTATACAGGATCTGCACAGCACTATATCATTCAACAGTTATGCATGTGGACTGGGAAAGAGGCAACTGGTTACAAGGAATAACGCAGAGAAAAGAGAGGCTGTGAATGGACACGACGTCACTTCAAACAGGTAAAATCCATTCAATGGATCTTCAGAATTTCACACAGTAATATCCATACAACACATCGTCAGAATTTCACCCAGTAATATCCATACAACACATCGTCAGAATTTCACCCAGTAATATCCATACAATACATCTTCAGAATTTCACCCTGTAATTAAAAAAAACCCCCACAGTTTGTAATAGAGGACTTGGGTGTACATTGACAGGAACGGGGAGTTGAGAAAAATGCTTTCGAAAGATCTGTCTTCGGGAA
>CM031615.1:53542580-53571491 GCA_018398815.1 Conus ventricosus | reverse complement strand
GATCCCATGCCAGAGTCATGAATGTCGGTAGGAAGAACGTCTAGGGAGAGCTTCGCAGCAGATGGTCTTCAGGGAAGAAGAACGCCTCTCTGATAAGCGTTTCGGCCCTGAACTCCTTACACTCTAAGGGGGCCGGGGCCGTATCCAGGTCATGACTCGCGGATCCTTCCTTCCTCCCCCTCCCCCCTTTAAAAAAATTTTTTTACTGTTATTTTTTTTAGTCGAAAATCCACTGGGGCAAAAGTCGATGGACCATCTGCACATGGGCTGAAGGAATGTATGGCTGTCTGCTTTTGTCTCGTCTTTCCTCCTCCGCAGGACAACCAGAGAGAAAGATCATCTTCAGCTCATTGCTGTCAGCTCCATCTCACAAAATCCTTTCTGCCAGGGGAGAAGATGAAAAGGCAATGCTCGCCTTTTTACGCTTTAAAATGGAAATCCATCGCTTTAAAATGGAAATCCATGTGCCAAAGGGAATCACAGTTGAGATAAAGTCAACAGTCCGAGAGAATTATTTCAACAGATTCTGAAAGTTGACCTTTTTTCTGCATTGCAAGTACTAGATTCAGGAAGGTTTGTCAGATTAATTCTGAACAAAACAAAGCAAAAAGCAAAACAAAACAAAACAAAACAAACAACAACAAAAAAAGAAAGAAAGAAGAGATTTGAAAAAATCTTGAGCATGGTTTTCATGTAGATGAAGCGAGACCGTTCCAGCCTTCTTCCACTCCGCTTATAACAAAATGCCTGACTGATTTCCTCTCCCACTCCGTTTATGACAAATGCCTGATTGATTTCCTCTCCCACTCCGTTTATAACAAATGCCTGATTGATTTCTTCTCTCACTCAGTTTATTACAAATGCCTGATTGATTTTTTCTCTCACTCAGTTTATTACAAATGCCTGATTGATTACCTCTCCCACTCCGATTATAACAAATGCCTGATTGATTACCTCTCCCACTCCGTTTATGACAAATTCCTGATTGATTTCCTCTCCCACTCCGTTTATAACAAATACCGGATTGATTTCCTCTCCCACTCAGTTTATAACAAATACCTGATTGATTACCTCTCCCACTCCGTTTATAACAAATACCGGATTGATTACCTCTCCCACTCCATTTATGACAAATGCCTGATTGATTACCTCTCTTACTCCGTTTATAACAAACACCGGATTGACCCACTCAGTTTATAACAAATGTCTGATTAGAAACAACAACAACGACAACAATAGAAACTACAACAAAACTTTCCCTCCATTATTTAGGAACAAAGGCAGTAAAATATTGAAGTTAAACCACGACGCTGAAAGAGATTTTTTTCTTATTCAAAAGCCACAATGAGGTCATTTATTCCCCTCCTTCATTTCTGGAACCAGTGTTGATTCTCTGCGACGATGTTGCTGGATACTGGACAGTTGTTCTCTAAAGGTACTGCAAACACTAAGTCAGAAAATGTTTCCCACCTTCATTTCTTGATTCTTTGCGATGATGTCACGAAATATTGGACTGTTTTTTCCTTGAAATAAGTGCAAACACTAAGTCAGGAAACGTTTCCTCCTTAAGTTCTTGATTCTTGCGTCGATGTTACTGGATATGGGCACTTGTTCCTTCAGGTACAGTAAATAATTAGTCAGGAAAAAAAATGTTTCCTCCCTGATATCTTGATTCTCTGCGTCGATGTTGCCGGACATTGGACATCTTTTCCTGATACAACTGCAAATACTAAGTCAGGACAATTTTTTTCCCTTTTTAATTTCTTGATTCTTTGCGACGACGTTGCGAGATGTTGGACACTTGTTCCCTTTAGGTCACGACAAATACCACGTCAGGCGACTTCCATTCCCTACTTTCTCGATGTGATGAAGTCACTGGATATTGAACTTTAGTTCCGCTAAAGTAACTGGAAATATCAGGAAATACTAAGTCTGGAACGTTTTCCTCCTTAAATTCTTTAATTGTCTGTGACGTGTTGCTGAGATATTGGACCATTTATTCGTGTAAAACTCTACTTAGTCTGGAAACATTCCTCTCCATATTTTCTGATTCTCTGCTAGAAGTTGCCTGGTAGTGGACGCTTGTTCCTTGAAGTAACTGCAATACTGAGTCAGGTACATTCTCTCCCATATTTTCCCATTTCTTTTTTTTTAAAAATAAAAGTAATTTATACTGGTTCTTGACGACGATGTTCTGAAGATATGGCCGCAGTTCTCACCATATGGGGTCCCCCAGGCAAGCAAGTGCAGGCAGGGTATTCCAGACTTTCCTGGCACCCCCGCAGTTTATCATGCAGAGGCGCAGAAAGGTGAGATCTCACACACGTGGAATGAATGTGACGTGTCGAACACGCAACCCCAGTAGAGCGCATATGGGCAGCCGTAGATGATGGCAGCAGGTTGTAGCCGCACCGCCTTGGAGCAGTTGAAGAGGTGGATGCGCAGACCACACGCAGCGAGGCTGTGAGCTCCGTCAGGTTCGCGGAACACGTCCTCGGAAAGACCTCTGCAAACACGTGGGGCAAGTGGCGAGGATTCCGGAATCAATGAGATATACAACTGGCCTGGCAAAGTTCGTCTCCCTCCAACGTGTGCAGTACGGTCGAGGAAGTGAGTCAGGATCATGAGGGACAACAGGCCTGCCCCAAAGTCTTCTCCCTCCTAACGTGCTCAGGACGTCAGGAGAGTGATCAGGAATTCATGGCATAAACAACTGGCCTTCAAAGGTCGCGCCCTCCTATCGTGATCCAGTTAAAAGGATTGGGTTCAACAGTCAAAGACCGTAGTATGTCCTCAAAAGTTGCCTGCAATGACGTGAATGGGTGAGAAGTTTTATGAAAATGATAATTGCCAAAGGCCATAGGCAACCTGCATGAACTAGTTGAAATAAGTGTATTTCCAATTTGCCATCACATCCACGCTTAATAACTGTGAATGTCAAAATTTGAGCAGCATGCAACAAATTAGTGCTTTTAGCGAGTGTTTTCAAATGCGTGCTAATAAACATATGTGGTAAAGTCAATTGCAGGAGACCAAAAGTTGCTATTCTAAATGGAAAACGCAAAGCATATGTATACAACGCCACGTCTATAGATAGTATAAGATAGATTATTGATAAGCTAGCTATAGATATATATATATATAATTATATATATATAAATATAAATAATAATATAGTATATATATAATAGAGAGAGAGAAGAGAGAAGAGAGAGAAGAGAGGAGAGGAGAGAGAGAGAGAGAGAGAGATACCATAATATATGAATATATCACATGAGCTAACCGAGCTAAAGAATCATATCAACGATATATTGATATAAATAGGCCGCCTACACAAAGGACCATGCGAGTAAATAAGGTAAAGACAAAACGCAAACTTAAAAGAAAAACTACTTTTTCACTGAACGAAAGAACCAAAGAAAAATAACAGGCAGACACGACGCGTTTTCGACCTACTTCCGGTCTTCTTTCGGCGAGACCAACCATAAGTTCATGACAAAAACTGAAACTGAAGATAAAACATATTTGAAAACTAAATGACACACCATCGACGAAAGGCACTCTGTACACTTTAAAAGATGAGTGAGCACGCGAAGACTACTGATGTACTACTCTTCGGAGTGAAACGGCACAAACGAGATGGCAAGAAAGACAGGAAAACATTGGACCCACAACACGGTCCTCAAATTTCACACTGCATCAAGATGGTATTTCAAGTTCGCCTCATTCCCCCCCCCCCTCTCTCTCTCTCTCTCTCTCTCTCTCACACACACACTCACACACACACACAAACCACACACACCCACACATACACACACGTGCGCGCACACCCACACACCCACATCCACACATAGCCCTCCCCTTCACTCCCATCAAGGCTGTTTTGTTTGAATCTGGTTATCCCGATCGTTTGGAACTTCACACTCATAAGAGAGAGAGAGAGAAGAGCAAGATGAGAGAGAGAGATAGAGAGAGAGAGAGAGGAGAGAGAGAAAGAGAGAGAGAGAGACAGACAGAACATAGACCAGAGACAGAGACAGACACAGAGACAGAGAGAGACACAGAGAGAGACAGAGACAGAGAGACAGAGAGCCAGAGACCGACACCGAGAAAGAACATACAAGTATACGGAAGGAGACAGAGGACAAAGGCAATTGAAGGCAGACAGAGACAACAGACAAACAGACATGGACAGACTACGAAAAAACCCGGCAGATAACAGGCAGACAGACAAAACAGAGAGATAGAGAGAGAGAGAGATAGAGAAGAGAGAGAGAGAGAGAGAGAGAGAGAGAGAGAGAGAGAAGAGAGAGAATCAGACATAGCCGACACATAGAAGGCAGACAGAGACCAGCTCTGAGTGGGATGGCGGAAACACACAAAACGACCAACTACCAATGTGCCCCCAGGATATGTTGAGAGGAGGTGGTGGGCACCCGCCCAGTTTAATCCCATCTTCAATGAAATGAACTAACGTCCGTTGTTCATGGGTTTTTCACCCACAGTTTAGGGCACATGAAATAGCAGTGCACATCAACCAGTCTTCTCGGAGTTCACGCTTAAACCCAATTCATCTACCGCTAGTTAAAGCTACATTTGTCTCAAGAAATGAAGCATCAAGACGAAGCAAGAACTGTAATCAACAACCAAAATACTCTCATATGCATAACTCAGTCTGTGACCTGCTTGTCCTCGACAATTCGCTACTGGCAACAAACAGAAAACAAACAAACAAACAAACTAAAAGCAAAAAAACGAGGGAAAAAATGAGCACGAGAAAGAATCAGGCCCCTATCTTTCATTCCTCTCCAGTTTGTTAAGTCAAGCGTGAGGAGAAAGAACATTGAACGTCGAATAGAAGGCTGTCCCGAGACAACACTCAGCCTGCTAATACGTGGAAGGACAGATACATGTCTACTTCACTCGTCGTGAATGCCATACGGGGAACGAAGGATGCTTGGGCTTTAGATTAATGGCTTGGGAATTAGAATCCATTGTGAATTTTTTGGTTCTCCGGTCGTATTTTTACTCCTTTTTCTGCTTGTCTTTCTTCTTTCTTTCTTTTTCTCAATCTTTCTTTCTTTCTTTCTTTCTTTTTTATTCTCTCTAAAACAATTTTAAAGAGTCGCTTTGCTTTTATGTTTTTATTACTCCTCTTTCTGTCTTTCTTGTCTTTCTTTCTTCTTTCTTTCTTTTTTTTCTTTCTTTCTTTCTTCTTTTAATTTCGTTTCTTTCTTTCTTTCTCGTCTGACTTTTAATTTTCTTTCTCTCACTCTCTCTCTCGTCTCTCCGATCACTCTCTCTCTCTTCATCTCTCTCTCTCTCTCTCTCCTTTATAACCATCGTTCTGAGAGATTTACACAAAGAAAAACGACTTAACAGACTGTATAGTTGCAAATGTTTGTTGTCCGCCAAGACTATTTATGTCCAAGTTTTCCCTTTTAACATTTGAAAAAAAGACGTTGCGCAACCAAAGCAAGAGAGAGAGAGAGAGAGAGAGAGAGAGAGAGAGAGAGAGAAGAGGAGAGAGAAGCGAGAGAGAGAGAGAGAGAGAGAGAGAGAGAGAGAGAGTGTGTGTGTTGTGTGGTGTGTGTTTGTGTTTAAAAAGTGATGAATCCTCCAGATAACCTAAAACGTGTTTTCGGAGTAGGGATCGCAGTTTTTACCTTTAGATTTTTATGCTGACAGAAACATCGCTTGTTGTCTTTTTACGGGGTTAATGTTCGATTTTATTGCTTTGTCTCTTCTAACCATGTTGCTCTATTCTTATGATATTACAACGTGTTGACAGTAGAAGGGCGTGCTAGGAGTCATGACCTTGAGACCCCCCGCCACCCACCACCTCCCCCCCCCCCCCCCCCCCTCTTTTGAAGGTTAAAGGAAGTTCAGGTCAGAAGCATGGGTTTGAGTGGGAGACGGGGGGTAGGTTCTTCTCTCATGAACCTTCTGCTGCTGAACCTTCCTCGAGAAGCTTCTTCCATTATGATCTGACACTACATTGTGTAATATTACATCATGTTACGTTACAACAAACAACCGTGCAAAATTTATGTAATGCTCTTTTTTCATTTGTTGCAATTCACTGTGCATTTACATTAGACACTGCCTGACCTAACAGGATTGCTCTATTCAAACGGGTAGCCATTTTCACCTTCAGCTTATTTGAATCAAGACGTATGTCTTGATTTTTTCAAAAAGTGATGACAAACTAATCAGTCAATTTTTGCCTAGTTCAGTTCCTCTCCATTGCTTGTGATCCTCCCTGCCCCCCCCCCCCCCCCCCCCACTCCTCTCTCTCTCTTCTGAGTCCTGTCTGTCGTCGGTCCGTCTGTCGCTGTCCGTCGGTCTTCTGTCTGTTTGTCACTCACTCTCTCTCCTCTTCGTCGTCTCTCTTCTCTCTCTCTCTCTCCTCTCGTCTCTCCTCTCTCTCTCTCTCTCTTCTCTCATGTGTATATGCGTAAGGATCTGGTGTAAGGAGTGGGCATGGGTTGGTGGGTGAGGGGAAAAAAAGACGAAGAACATGTTTTGTCGTTAGTTAGTTAGTTAGTTAGCTAGGTTAACAGTTATTAGTTAGTTATTGGACGCCGACTTCCAGGTCAGCGTGAGAAAGGTTTGCAAAAACCGAAAGCGCTTCTGTAAAAATGCTTTGGTGGTTTGTTGTTTTTTTTTTATTTGAGTTTGTTAGTTAGTTATTTAGTTAGTTAGATAGTTAGATAGTTAGTTAGTATTGAGTTAGGTTTTTATTAGTTAGTTTAGTTACTTAGTTTACTTAGTTAGTTAGCTAGTTAGGCAAGTTTAGTTAGTAAGTTTAATTTTCTTAGTTAGTTTCTTACATACTTACTTAATTACTCGCTTACTGTACTTAGTTTTGTGGGTATTTTTTCGTCTTGTTGATATAAAACTGATCTCGGTTATTCCTCTACAGATTCAAACAAGTGGAGTATCTGTTCACAGCAAAAAAAAAGAATGAAAAAACGAAAACAAAACATACACACAACCCCCCCCCCCCCCCCCCACTCTACCTCAAACCATGTGGAAACCCCTTACCTCAGATGGTCATTGATGTCGTTGGGGTCGCGATTGACCATAGCCAAAACCGACGTCTGCATGTTTGGAAGAGGAGGATGCAGAAACCTACTTAACTGACCAATTGTAGAGAGAAATGGAAAGGAGCACCACCAAGATGGTTTTGCAGGTCGCGCCAAGATTAAGAGAGACGGTGCCGACATCCCACCCCAGAGTCTGCTAGAGCAACGGTTCTGGAACCAACTGGACACAGTGAGGCTGACAGGAACAACGCCTTTTCCTTATACCCCTCTGAGGGGATCAGCTGTGCCGGGCCCGTGCCTCTCTTCACCACCGCCCCCCCCCCCCCACCTCCATCACCAACCTCCTCTCAACCCTCACCTCCCCCCTCCCACGTCTCCTCCACATAAACCTCCACAATGCTCAAGGTCCCGTCCTTCTATCTTCCTATTTTGTCCATCACCACGTCCCAGTCCCCCATCTCCGTATCCCTGCCTCCCCCCCCCCCCCCCCTTTCTCCTTTCCCTCCACCTTCTCCTCTCTCCCCCCTTCCCCCCCCCTCCCTCCCCCCCCCTCTCCCCTCCATCGCTTGGACCAGTCCCTCGCCTGTCCTGCTCCGACAGAAGTCGCGGGCCGTCAACGCATCACGGCTTCTGACCAGAGAGAGAGAGGAGAGAGAGAGGAGAGAGGAGGGGGGGTTTGGGGGGGGGGGGGGGTTTTTTCCCCAAGGAAGAGGATGACCACGTGTGGTGTGGTCCTTTCTTGCGCGCCTCTCTCTCTCTCTCTCTCCCTCATCTCGCTCTCCTCTCACGTTCTCATCTCTCTCTCTCTCTCTCTCATCCTCTCTCTCTCTGTCTGTTCGTCCCTGTCTGTCTGGTCTGTTTGTCTGTCTGTCTGTCTGTCGTGTCTTCATCTCGTCGTATAACATGTAGCACTGCAGGCCCCTACGGACGTTTTCAATTTGCGTGGAATGGTTGGTGTAAAGAGGTTCACGGTCACAACGGCGTTCATTGCCGATACCAATGTTAAAGCAAACAACAAACACACTAAATACAAACAAAAAACGAATAAATAAGCGAACCGAAAAACAAAACAAAACGAACAAAAACTAACGAACACCCAACCAACCAAACAAACGAAACAAACATACAAACGAACAACAGATTAACGAAACGAGCCTGGCACTCAACAGAGCAAACAAGTGGCAAACAGAAGAAACAGACAAACAAATAAACGAAAAGAAATTGTCACGACAAACAACCAACAAACCACATACAAACAAACAGCGAAAACAAAACAAACGAACACCCATAAAGACCCCATATCCTAATGCTGAAAGGGGCAGTGAACTGTCAGGAGATTCACCGTGTTGTGGGCATGGCTTGATGGAAGGCGGTGCCCATACCCACTCGACCGCCGCCGCCTTAAACCTTCCCCTGAACGAATCCGACACCCATTTACTGCTGGGTGTCAGGTAAGAGTTTCAAATCGTAAAAAATAAATGTAAAATAAAGGAAAAATCCTATTCTATCTTTTGCGTTCGAACCTCGACGACGCGTCAGCCGGCGAGGCCAACGTTCCACCAACCACTTAACCACAGAGCCCTCACTGTGCTACACTTACAGCTAATAAACTTTCAGTATTCATCATTCAAGCGTTGTGTAAGTAAAATCCTTAAAAGTTCCAGATTTCCCCCGCCCCTCCCCTTACTCTCCCATTGCTACCACGAGAGCAAGCGTCTTGGAAGCATCTGAAAGGAGAGAGAATTGTTTATAGGGCTTGACCATCCCCGGGCGGCTGTTTGTAACAACACTTGGCGGAATGAGTTCGCACAGGGAAAATTTCAAAAGAATAATGAATGACTGGTGTCCTTACAGGAATTAACCCATACAAGAGATTGTCATGTCGAACCACAATCATTTAATCATAGAGAAAAAGCGGTTCTATACCATACTATCGTTTGTGACGTAAAAGTGACCGAGAAGGTCGATCTCCTGCTAAGATGAAAGACGTTGCATTATTGATCATGAACTGTTATGAAAGTGCTTGACCCGTTGCTCATTAACACTAGATACATTTCGTTTGTGAAAGTGTCATTCTTTTATGGCTTTGGCATTCAAAAACTATCTGTATGAAACGAAAACACAGAGAGAGAGAGAGAGAGAGAGAGAGAGAGAGAGAGAGAGAGAGAGAGAGAGAGAGAGAGAGAGAGAGAGAGACAGACAGACAGACAGACAGACAGACAGACAGACAGACAGAGACAGAGACAGAAAAAACTTAGACAGAGAGTCAGAGAGAGAGAGAACAATTATGAAAATTAATACACAAATGAATGATCAAATAATTGAATGAATAAATGAAAGTTCATTCAAATTGGTTTCAGCACCTCAAAAAGAAGTATGTGCGCAATAGATAACGATTCGCAATACTATAACACAAAGAATAATCCCATCATATTATGCAACATATGAATAGCAGTTTCTCTGTATATGTAAGCTTTATGTAGAAACAAGAAAAGCTGGCTATGATATTGATCAAGTAACACACCTTTGACTACCTAACAAAGAAACAAGGCTGTTTGTAGTATTTAGTCTCCAGATTTCTCTTACCTCCTACAGTCTCTGTAGGCATGCATATCATCTTCTTAAGCCATCTAATATAATACACGCATCAAATCGAAGTAAATACAAGATTTGTATGTGAACCGACCACACAGTCACATGAGATATAACCATTCTAAACCTAGTTATGTGACATATTAGGTTTTGGCCCATATTTGTTTGCATATATTGCTTAACATAATGGTGTTACAGGATTCTCAGCCGAATTGAACAAGCAGCCAGGTACAAATTCTTAAGCTGTATCTGCAGCCCACAACCGTCTTTGACACAAAACAAGCAAGCAAACAAACAAACAAATGAATAAAACCATTGTCAGCTAACAGATGGATGAACAGCTCACGTGCGCAACATTCGAGTAAACATTCCCTGTTATCTGCATTTATTACTTCTGCCGCATTTTTATGAAAACAGAGAGAATACACAGAATACTTGCGTCTCCCTGTTTCACTCCTGCTGTGCGTCCAATCTAATCCGAAACTTTAGTGGCCTATCTCATCATACATTTCATGTTTCATACATACCACTAATACATTGAATAACTCGCCGTTGATACAATTTTAGCAACACGGACCAGAATAGATTTCCATTAATGAAATCAAACGCGTTTTTAAATGCTATAAACGCTGCACAAAGCTTGTGATAACACGGAGGCTGCTTTGTGTGTGTCACGCACGAACTGACACAGGTCGCCTCGGTGACAATTGTGGAGTGTGACCCGTCCATTGCCAGGTGGCAGTGACCGTGAAGTGCGTGAATCCTGCCGGAATTTTGCTTACCTGTTAACTCTGGAGGGGGGAGGGAGGAGAGTGTCAAGCTCGTCGGAATAGTGAGGTTTACGTGTGTAAACTAACGCTCGTGAAACTGGAGTTCTTCGATGTGTATGGGGAATTCCGTGAATGTGAGTGCTGTCTTGTGAGTTTCCGAGGTGAACTCGGAGTGTCGTGGTGTGTCTGCAAGTTAGTACGAACTGAGGCGTTATCCGCGAAGGTTGGGTTGGCCTCGTGCTCAGGTTGTTCCTGCCGTTGGGGCAGGGGTTGGTGGTATGCCCTCGACCGACTTTTGAAGGTTTTGGCTACCAGTTGAAGACTGTCGATGTTTCGGTGTTCAGCGACGGGTTCTGCACGTACCAGGGCGTTGCTGTCTGGCAGTGTCCCGGCGACTGAGGGTGTCGTCCAGTGTGTCGTCCGCGTCTTGACTGTCGGTGTCTGGTGTTCAGCGGCGGGTTCTGCACGTACCAGGGCGTTGGCTGTCTGGCAGTGTCCCGGCGACTGAGGGTGTCGATCCTTTGTGTGTCGTTCCTGTTGTCTAAGGTGAGCGTGTAAAGTAATGGAAATTCTGGAGGGATGTGTAAGTTGTTGTTTGTAGATATCATGGTTTCATCAACTTTGTGTTTCAGTTCTCGGAACGGAGGATTTTCCTTTTAAATTTGATTTTTATTCGCAAAGATTCTTTTTATGTGAATTTGGCTAAGAGGAGGAGATTTAAATGTGCGGAAGTTTGAAGAGAAGAAAAGAGATATAACTTGAACTTAAGGTCGGAGAAAAAACCGTACAATGTGGGAATGACATAATGTGCGTTCGGTTCTACACTGATATAGAGAGGTGGTTGTGTACAGCGGCATTGATGTGCTAAGACATATGTTTGTATTTGGTAGTGGTCGCTGGTGTACAAGAATATTGGTTTTAAGTTTGATAAAGATTGGTATATTTTCTGAGTGTACGTTGGTATCGGAGGACGGGAACTTTTAATATCAAAAGGAGACTGTCACACGGCAGTGCCGGGTACGGAGGGCAGACTGCATGTGATGTGCTGGGCGCGTGTGAGGTTTACGATAGGTGACGGTGGTGGTATCTCGGATAGACACGTCTTGTAGAAGTTCACTTTGGCGTTTGCACTTGGAACTAAACCGGGTTGGATTGGCGAAAGGAAAATTAGGGATAGTTAATATTAATAAGAGTTGTTCTTTTGTTCAATTCTTAAAGATTTGCGGGTGAATTCATGATTGTGTTACTTGGTATAGGTTATTATGATTGGAAAATAAGAGAAAAAATAGCAGATGATAAGAATAAAAAGGTGTTTAAGATATTTAGGAATTGTGCCTCAGAAGCCTACAGTTGGTGTATATGTATATGGTTTTAGTCGACTGTGGTGCACCAGTATTCAAAGATGTTTTCCGCAGCATTGTGGTGTCAGTAGACAATGTATAGCAGCGCTCGGAAATCCTTGTCGAGCTTATGTAATTGGTGATTATCCTAGCGCTTGATAATTTCTGATGACATTTATAGGTTTGATGATTGTTCCTGCTAGGAAATTGGGATACCCAGGTTCAATTCTATTATTTTGGTTTTGCTTGAAATGTGTTTGATTCTATAAGCATGTTACTGAGTAATTGAACATGAATTGTGACCGGTACTGTCGTCACTGACGGTCGATTGTTCGTTTGCTCGTTGCAGTGAATATGATTTATAATCTTATTGAATCATTGTCTTGGAGACCTCGATGGGAAATGAAGTCGTGGGCATGTAATTCAGATAGTGTAATCACTTTATGAAGGAATGGTTATAATTATGTTGTGGCTGTTGATGGAAGTGGAAAGTCAATGAAATTGGTTTACTGTGTAATGGAACATTTCTGGTGTGAGAGAATTTTGATGTCAAGGTGGCTGGTTGTATAACGTCATGATTTAAAAATTCCAATTAGCTGTCGCACTTTGGGTTGTGACATGTAAACACTGAGAATCATTTACTTTAATGAAGCAACAAATAAGTATAACTGTATTCTTCTGTGGTAGTAAGACATTTCCTTTTGCACAGGTTCCGGCGAGTTTGGTGTACCTCCCCTACACGGCAAATCCGTGAGGGTCGGCCTCTCAGGTGGTGGAGTTGGCACCGCCATCCCCACTGTCATCCCTGCCCACTTCTCTGCCGGAGTGGGGACGCACCCGAGCCGGTAGGATGCGTTCCGGTCGGGACGTCATCCCTCTTCTACAGTCCGAGGGTGTGGCAACTGTCCTCTTCAACTGTCTCTTCAGGGTGGCAAGCGTCTTGAGGGCCCACCGCAGTATTTCATCAGCGTGTGACTCGCGGGTGTGGTTGGTGCCCGGTAGGGAGGGAACTGCTTCTTCGTGTCACAACGTTCCTCTCCTATCAAGCGCTTCAGTGAAGGTTTTGTGTTTTGGCGGTGCATTAGTGTGAGCGCCGTCAAGCAGTCCGTTTTCATACCAATCGGGAAACGCTGTGTTGCCGTGGTTTTTTTTTTTTTGTGTGTGTGTGGTTTTGTTTTGTTTTTTTTGTTTTTTTTTGGAGAAGTTTTTTTTTTTTTTTGGGTTTTGTTTGGCCTGTGTCAAGTACCCGCCAGGGACTTGGGATGAAGTATTGAAAGTACAACATTGGTGCGGGTTACTTGAACAATTGGTGTTGAACATTTGGGGTTAAGCTTTTGTGTCCGGGTGGTTTGACACCGGCATATAAAAATTAGCAGAAAGAATACATTTTGGAAAAGAGACATCGCGTGGGCATCTCAGGTTTATGAGGTATCAACCTTGTTTTGGATATTTCAGCCTGGGGTTACCAGGGGATGTGATGAGTCACCCTTGTTCCTTCGTATTAGCCTTTGTGTGGCTGAGTGTGTGTTTTGTGCCTCCTGAGGGAAAGGGTTGTTATATGTAAACGGCAGCACATGCGTGCACGGGTATGCATAAGGGGCCAAGTGTTGATGGTCGAGTATTGATAGTATTGTTGGATTCTTTTTGGGGTTTGTTTGTTTTTTTTGTGTGTGTAATGTGTGGGGAAAACTGCCTGTGTCGGATATATAAAGGTATTGGTGTTTCATCTGCCATTCTGTGGGTGAGAGTGCGTGTGTGAATGCAAATAAAGCCTTCTGTTTGTGCACTGTATTTTCTTTTGTGTGTTTTGTTGTGTGGCGTTCATACTTAATAAAAGAGGGAAAGGGGTGGTTATAACGGGGGATATAATTAATACATATATCCCTGTCTACTGTCTTATACAGTGACAATATGGTGGAGATGCGGGGTAAGACATTAGGATTATTTAGGACATAATTTTTTTTGGGGAAAAAAAAATATATAGGGACCTGTTGTGTGTTTAGTTGGGGGATAGGAACTTGATATTGGAATAGTAATTGTAGCGCGTGGTGGTTGAGGGAGCGCGCCGTCAGTAGGGAGGAAGCGCGGTTACTTGGCAATCCTAGTAACATAGTTGCCAGGTAACGTTGTCTTGTGTTGTCTCGGTTGGTGCAACCGAGGTATGAATGGTGTGTTTGTGTTCCTCTTTCTTTTCCGATTACATGTGTTTATGAGTGATGGAATGTATTGATGGTTACAGTAATATTTGACGTGAAATGTTGAAATGAAATGTTTCAAATGTTGGTCATCAATGTGCTCAGCAGTTAACCGTGCCTAGGGTGTTGGAGACAGGTGTTTGGAAAAGACACTGTGGTTGCCAAGTACTAATGGTATTTATTTAGCCTGTGGACGATCAAGATATTCGCTTTACGGTTGGGAGAGAGTGAATGTTCTCTTGCGGAAGGTTCTGAAGTTAAAGAAAAAAAAAATTCTTTTTGGGTTTCCTTGGGTAGAGGCTTGATAGTCTGTGGTAATGGCGTCTGGAACCGATCGCAAGTTGAGGTCTCAAGGTACCGTAAGTCCAGTTGAGTCTGTCAAGGAGAAAGGGGATGTGTCAACTCCTGAGAAGCAGCCAGGGGGTACTCCCATGTCCCGTACCTTTGCGGCTGGTAAGCCTGGGTTAGGAGAGTCTCCGGGGGTGCTGCTAAGTTTGTGTCGCCTAGCAGTCCTGCTGTTCAGTAACTACTCACGCCTGGGATAGAGCTAGGATTGAGTAAGGTGGAATTGGCCCAGTTCATTGCTGACAATGTACAAAGGATGCAGAAAGAAAGGAGGACGCTATCGTTAGAAGGGCACAGTGGCTCGGGAAATGTCATGGAAGGAGAGGAAGGAGCAGGAAGAGTTAGCCGTGTTAGCAGCCAGGCTTAGGAGAGAGGAAGAGGAAGCTGCTGCCAGGAGAGAGGAAGCTGCCGCCAGGAGAGAGGAAGCTGCTGCCAAGCTTAGGAGAGAAGAAGAGGAAGCTGCTGCCAGGCTTAGGAGAGAGGAAGAGAGGCTGCTGCTAGGTTGGCTATCCTTTTTGCAGAGAAGAAAAAGAAAGAGGATGAGATTGCTTTCCAGAAGACGAAAGAGGTCCAAGAGATGGCTACCAGACAAGAGGACGCGGATGCTAGGAGGAAAGTCGACCAGGATGACGTAGAGTTAAGGAGATTAGAGCTGGATCTCAAGCAACGTCAGGCGAGTGAGATCGTGTCCTTGAAACAGGAAAAGTTGAGACTGAAAGAGCAAGCGTTGAAGGAGGCGAGAGAAAGGGCTGAAGACGAAGCGACAAAGCCATGTAGCAATTGACCGTTAACAGATACTGATGACGTGGACATGTATTTGGCTCATTTCGAGCAGGTTGCCACGTTGTGCCGCTGGAAAAGAACCTCGTGGTCCACTAGACTAATGGCTCTTTTGAGAGGGAAGACGAGAGATGCCATTCTGCGATTGAACGCCGTTGACCTCGCAAGTTTCGACCAAGTGAAGAAAGCGCTTCTAGAGTATTTCCGGTTAGATGCTGAGGCATACCGAAAGAAATTCAGGGGAATGAAGAAGGAAGTAGGAGAAACATTTCAGCAGTTTTTAGACCGGCTAAAGTCTTGTTTGGTATGTGGTGTACTGCAGCCGGGAAAGACGAAAACAAAGCTGAGGACTTGAAAGATCTTATTTTCGAGGAGCAGATGTATGGAACTTTTACTCCTGACTTTGTCACGGAGGTGCATCGAGCTTGTCCGAAGAATGCTGAAGAAGTGGCCTTGGAAGCAACTCGGATAGCAGAAGCACGACGGATAGGGCGAGAGAGCAAAAGGCCCATCTGTGATAAGTGACGCTCACGAGGTCAAACCAAAGCACCTAGGGTGTAAAAAACCAAGGAAATTCCAGCGAAAGGGACCAAGGGACAGCGGGAGAGAGTAAATTTAGTGGGGCTCAGCCAGCGATCATTGCTGCACCAAAAGGGACACCCAGGCAGGCGGTGATTTGCTATGCCTGCAAGCGACCAGGCCACATCCAGCGTAATTGTCCGAATCTTGAGAGTATAGCTATCCAATATGTGTCGTGTATTGGAGAGCCAGTATACTCGGAGGCTACCTCTACGCTGTGTGTACCATGCTCCAGGAAACCTTTCAGTCCGAGGTGTAGCGTGAGGGTCGGAGAATCATGGGCAAGTGGTATCAGAGATACAGGAGCTTCGCAACCGTGATCGCGGCGAGGCTGGTACCGAGCGATGCCTATACAGGGAGGACTCGGACAGTTGTATTGGCTGAATCCAGTGTCGTAGCACACTACCCGTGGCCTGTTGTACATGGACACGCCGTACTTTGAGGGAAGGTTGAGGCTCTGGTGATGGAGGATCCAGTTGTAGAAGTGCTGGTGGGAATTACATATGCCGTGAGGAGAGCACCATCCTGAGAGAGTTCCAGTATACCCCATCAGGGAGACAACTCTTCGGATAATGACAGCGAGCAGATACAGCCTCAGGTCGATGTGTTGACTCGTGCGCAGGTCAGAGCCCAGGACAGGCCTGCTCAACCTTTATCTTTAAAGGAGCAAGTAATGGCTGTCTCGAAAGACGACTGATTCAGGGACAGGAACAGATGATAGCCTTGCACGTGCTAGGAGAGCTGCAGAGGAAAAGCTAGTGTTCCATACCCATGGAAATAGGGTCTCCTTTATGTGGAAAGACCGAGTTCTTGTACGTAAGTACGAGAGTGAGAGCGGAACAACAACCCAGGTTTGTGTGCCGAAGTCCCTAAGGAAGACCGTACTCGCTCTCGGACACGATGTTCCTATGGCTGGACACTTGGGGGGGGGAACAAGAACAAAGAAGAGAATATTCCCAAACTTCTATTGGCCTGGAATGTGCGGTGACATAGCAGGTATGTGAGGTCATGCTTAAAGTGCCAGCGTACCTTAGGTAAAGGACGAATCAGCCTCGCATCGTGGTGTGGAATCCGGAGTGTGAGGGGCGTTCCAGAAGCTGATAGATTGTTTCTGCACGCTGCCCGTGTGCCATTTACTAATTCCAGGATGTCTTCACAGACTTGCTATGTCTGCTACGTTGGGGCGTGCAAAATCAAGCTGAATTCAACCATTCTAGTTTATAGTGGATGCAATTCTGGGACGTGAAATGTGGTTGCAGATTTCTTGAGTTGTATGGAATAAAGGTTCTGTGCCGAGAGCTTAAAAACAGCAGAGGAAGAGAGGATTTATATTTTCCAAGTGGCGTAACACTAAGGACTTGTTCGTGCGTTCTTTCAGGTTTTTATTTAAAGGTATACTTTAAATCTTGGAAGGGTTATGTCACGCACGAACTGACACAGGTCGCCCGGTGACAATTGTGGAGTGTGACCCGTCCAGTGCCAGTGGCAGTGACCGTGAAGTGCGTGAATCCTGCCGGGAAATTTGCTTACCTGTTAACTCTTGGAGGGGGGAGGGAGGAGAGTGTCAAGCTCGTCGGAATAGTGAGGTTTACGTGTGTAAACTAACGCTCGTGAAACTGGAGTTCTCGATGTGTATGGGAATTCCGTGAATGTGAGTGCTGTCTTGTGAGTTTCCGAGGTGAACTCGGAGTGTCGTGGTGTGTCTGCAAGTTAGTACGAAATGAGGCGTTATCCGCGAAGGTTGGGTTGGCCTCGTGCTCAGGTTTTCCTGCCGTTGGGGCAGGGGTTGGTGGTATGGCCCTCGAACCGACTTTTGAAGGTTTGGCTACCAGGTTGAAGACTGTCGATGTTTCGGTGTTCAGCGACGGGTTCTGCACGTACCAGGGCGTTGGCTGTCTGGCAGTGTCCCGGCGGACTGAGGGTGTCGTCCAGTGTGTCGTCCGCGTCTTGACTGTCGGTGTCTGGTGTTCAGCGGCGGGTTCTGCACGTACCAGGGCGTTGGCTGTCTGGCAGTGTCCCGGCGACTGAGGGTGTCGTCCTTTGTGTGTCGTTCCTGTTGTCTAAGGTGAGCGTGTAAAGTAATAGAAATTCTGAGAGGATGTGTAGTTTGTTTGTTTGTAGATATCATGGTTTCATCAACTTTTGTGTTTCAGTTCTCGGAACGGGGAGATTTCCTTTTAATATGATTTTTATTCGCAAAGATTCTTTTTATGTGAATTTGGCTAAGAGGAGGAGATTTAAATGTGCGGAAGTTTGAAGAGAAGAAAAGAGATATAACTTGAACTTAAGGTCGGAGAAAAAACCGTACATGTGGGAATGACATAATGTGCTTTCGGTTCTACACTGATATAGAGAGGTGGTTGTGTTACAGCGGCATTGATGTGCTAAGACATATGTTGTATTTGGTAGTGGTCGCTGGTGTACAAGAATATTGGTTTAAGTTTGAAAAGATTGGTTATTTTCTGAGAGTGTACGTTGGTATCGGAGGACGGGAACTTTTAATATCAAAAGGAGACTGTCACACGGCAGTGCCGGGTACGGAGGGCAGACTGCATGTGATGTGGCTGGGCGCGTGTGAGGTTTATCGATAGGTGACGGTGGTGGTATCTCGGATAGACACGTCTTGTAGAAGTTCACTTTGGCGTTTGCACTTGGAACTAAACCGGGTTGGATGGCGGAAAGGAAAATTAGGGATAGTTATATTAATAAGAGTTGTTCTTTTGTTCAATTCTTAAAGATTTGCGGGTGAATTCATGATTGTGTTACTTGGTATAGGTTATTATGATTGGAAAATAAGAGAAAAAAATAGCAGATGATAAGAATAAAAAGGTGTTTCAGATATTTAGGAATTGTGCCTCAGAAGCCTACAGTTGGTGTATATGTATATGGTTTTAGTCGACTGTGGTGCACCAGTATTCAAAGATGTTTTCCGCAGCATGTGGTGTCAGTAGACAATGTAATAGCAGCGCTCGGAAATCCTTGTCGAGGCCCCCATGGGCCGGCCTTCTCGTGGCGGGGTGTTTCTTAACCAACCTGTGCCCACTCCCTTTTTCTTGTCTTTCCTAATGTCTGCCTACCATGTCTTTTGCTATCTCTTTTCACCCATAAAGTCTCCCCACATCATCTGCAGCCTCTATGTCGTCTTGTTTCTTCCTTCCCGGTTCTTCAGTCTGTTCTTTCATCTAATTTTTCCAGTTTTTCCTTTCAATGCTTTTTTTTCTGAGACCTATGGGAGTGGTGGCCCTAAGTCACTCGCAATCTAAGGTGCTGACACTGGCCGAGAGATGTATGGCTCTGCTTATTGAGTCGCTACAGCATCCTGTCTGGTTTTTGGGGACGGTATCAGGCAGATGGACGCCCTATGAGTTCACCTCACATGTCCTTCGTAGGCCCATCCATTGTCCTTTCCCTAGCACGGCAGCTCTCCTAGGGTGACTGTCAAATTTCTGCCACCATTGAGCCTACCCCCTATGAGCAATCAAAGTCATTCCAAACGACAGAGAGAAAGAGATTCAGATTCAGATGAAGAGATACGAGAAGTGGCAAAGAAAAGGGTATCCAAAACACAGGGCCAAGCTTCCTTATAGTGGAAGCAAGAGATCCAAAAGAATCCATTGCTAGGATTTCCCCATCTCGCCATTTGTAAGTGGTTTGAGGGTTTTTTCATCCACAGGATTCAAAATGATAAACGACTAAGATCTGAAGTTACCTTGTTAACTGTGCTACGGAAACGGCGTCACGATTGCTGCTGAAAAGAGATGGTTCTCAACTTATGCAGATCACAGTTAAGGTTTCTATTCACCCATATCTCAACTACTCGAAAGGGGTTATTAGATGGCTGATTTGGGCTGGAGTTGCTTGAAACAGAAATACGGACTGAGATGGAAAGTCAGGTGTTTCTACAGGTCCATAGAGTGAAAATATCTAAAGGAAAAGACTGATTGAAACTAACACCTATTCTTGACTTTCGCTATGCCATCTCCCCCAGAGTTTATCAAAGGGGGTTATGTCCGAGTGAAAGTTACGCCTTTTGTACCATCCCCTTTTGGGCGTTTTGTTTAAAGTGTCAACGCTTGGGCATTCCGTCAAAGCTTGTCGGGGGTCAGGAGATCTGTCGTGATTGTGGTCAGAAGAAGCATGATGGGTCTTGTACAGATGCTGTATACTGTGTCAACTGTAAGGGTGACATTCAGCAAATTCAAAAAGTTGTCCAGTGTGGAAAAAGGAATGCGAGATTCAGAAAGTAAAGATTGAGAGGAAATTTTCCCTTTTCCTGAGGCTAGAAGGTTAGTGGAGGCCAGGACTCCTTCGGGTGCACTTATGCACAGAAGGTGGTTAACGATTCTACGAACCAGTAAACAGGTGATAATCTGGGAGCACTCCCATTCCTGCTGTAGAGAAGAAATTGACAAAATTTTTTGTCATCGGTTTTGGATGGGCTCACCATACTTGAAAAATCAGTTGAGGTTTTGTCTCAGAAATACAACATTTCCCTCCCAGCAATGTACAACAGGCTTCAGTCCCGCTGGTGAGGGAAGAAGTGTTTCAGTTGTTCAAAGTGCTGTGGATCAAGGTCAGGGTGAAGATCGGAAGAAAGAGACGTCCCCTCGTTCACAGACCAAAACAGCAGTACAGACAGGCACGCAGTGAGGAGCGTCCTTTGGGACTCCAAACCCTCCTGGGGAAAATCTCGAAGTCGGGTATTTGGTGCAGCAGGTTTCAGTCCAGAAAGAGCAATTCAAACATGGTAACAAGCAACTTAGAAATTTATCAGGAGCATCGGCTTCTGATCTTGTTTTGAAGAATCGTTTTAGTTCTTTGGTGGACAATGAAGTTTCTGGAAGAAGAGGATGATAGATATCTTTTAAAAACTTAACATGGACATACTCCAGTGGAACATAAGGGGATTAAAGCAAATTGTCGAGACCTTGAGCTATTATTGACAGAGTATAGATCTTCATTAATTGTCTTCAGGAAACCCTTTTAACTGCAAGTAAGAAGCAAGAGATTCCGGGTTTTTTCTCCTGTTTACTCAAGCCAGCTTCTGCAAAATTTTCAGGGGAGAGGCGTTTCTCTTTTACATTCATAATTCGGTACTACATACAGAAATTCCACTTCAGACGGAATGGGGGCAGTGGCAGCTCGTATCTCGTTAAACAAAGTTTTTTTACGATATGTTGTCTGTATTTATCTCCATCTTCTGTGATTTCGAAAAGTCAGTGGATGGTTTAATTTCTCAGCTCCCTAGCCCATTCTTTAATTGGGTGACTTGAATGGTCATTCTCCACAGTGGGGAAGAAAACCGCACAAATTCCTCAAGGGAAAGTTCTTGAAGATTTTATTTTCGGACCCATGATCTCTGTCTTTTAAATTTCAGGCTCACCGACCTTTTGTTCTCCTTCTGGTTCTTTGACTCACTTGGACTTGTCCCATTTGTGACCCTTCCTTATTTTGGACTTAGAATGGCAGTTCATACGGACCTAAGCGGGAGTGATCACTTTCCGGTTTTTATTTCTTTTACGAAGCAAATGCAGGAGTCCCCCGGGAAACATGGAAGCTTCGCTCGCAGATTGGAGTCTTTATCAGAAACCAAATTTTAAGTAGACTGCCTATGAATCTGTTGCAGAGTTATGATGATCCTGTTTTACAGTTCACTAAAGTGATAGTAGAGAGTGCTAAGGAAGCTATTCCCAAGTCTCGTAAAATAAACCAAATGATGTTAAGACCCCATGGTATATAAAGAGTGCAAAATTTGAAGGGTAGAGAAAAGGTGCTCAAAGTTTTTTTGCTAAGTTTCCTATGGTGGGGAAACAAAGTTAAACATCAGGCGTGTGGGGCTAAGTGTCGGTATACTTTTAAAACTAAGAAGAAAAAAATTTTTGAAAACTTTTTGTTCAAATCTGTCCTTTAAGGTTAAATTCAAGGAAAGTTTGGAAAAAAATCCGTAAGTTTAAAGGGGAAAGTCGGCTGCGTCAGTTTTAAAATGTTTGCAAGTAAATGGATCGATTATTACTGATAAAAAGGAGGTTGCTAACTTGCTAGCTCTACTATTCATCAAAATTCTTCAGCTGATCATTATTGCAAGGAATTCCAGCGTATCAAAAGATCAGCAGAGTCAAAATCTTGTTCCTTCGAGCCAGATAGTCCTGAGGATTACAATGCGTTTTCAGCATGGATGAGTTAAAGGACGCCTTTTTAAAAGCCAACAACTCAGCTCCTGACCAGATGACATTCATTATCAATTTATTCAACATTTGCCGCTGAGGGTTTTAAAAGTGTTGTTGTCTCTGTTTAATCATGTTTGGTATTCAGGGTATTTTCCACCTTCTTGGACAGAGGCGGTTGTTATCCCTATTCCTAAACCAGGGAAAGATCATTCGGATCCTAACAACTATCGTCCTATAGCTCTCACTGTTCCCTTATAAAAACTATGGAGAGAATGGTATATTCTCGATTGTTATGGCAGTTAGAACGCCCTGGGGGCCTTAGAGTTTCCCAGTGTGGATTTCGAACAACCGCAGTACTACGATCATCTGGTTCGTTATGAGTCTTATCAGGAATGCTTTGATAAATGGAGAACATGTAGTTTCTATTCTTTTTGATTTAGAAAAAAGCTTATGACACAACATGGAGGCATGGAATTCTTCAGGACTTGAAGGCACTTAGATTTCAAAGGTAATTTACCAAATGTTTAAATTGCTAATTTTTTGTCAAACCCAGGCATTTCAGTGTTAGACTTCATTCGACCTTTCAGACCCTTTTTGAGCAGGAGATGGGTGTCCCTCGGGGTAAGCATTTTTTCTCCACTTCTGTTCAATCTGAAGTTTAAATAACACGTCCAGTCGTAAATCTGGAATCGATAAGTCATTATTTTTTGGGATGACTTCTCCTCTCGCCAAGGGGAAAACTTTGGCTGCAGCTGAGCGTCAACTTCAATTGTGTGTTAATCGTGTTCAAACAGTGGGTTACTGAAAATGGATTTAAGTTTTCAGCTACTAAGACAGAGTGTATTCATTTCCATAGGGAAAAAATCTCCAGGTCTTAGAACCCGCTATCAGTCTCAATGGTCAGGGAATTTAAAATTTCCAAACAAGGAAATTTTGGGGGTTATTTTTGATAATAAACTTTCTTTTTTGCCTCACATTAAGTACATTTAAAAAATCTTGCCAGTCAGGTTTGAATGTTTTGAAGGTTATTTGTCACACTGATTGGGGTGCAGACAAGCGAACTTTGTTGCGAAAGTATCGAGCTTTGGTGAGACCAAAGCTAGATTTGGGGTGTGGTATATGGTTCTGCAAAAGAAAGTCTACCTCAAAACTCTTTATCCAACCAATCATCAAGGACTGCGGATTGCTCTGGGAGCACTTCGCACATCTCCAAAAGAATGTTTGTATGCTGAATCGGGTGAACCCCCTCTGGAGCTAAGGAGGTTGCGTCTTTCCCTGAATTACTACCTGAAATTGAGGGCTAATCCAGAAAACCCTGCCTATGTATTGTCATGAACCCGCTTTTAGAGCCAAATATGACTTAAAGCCAAAAGAGATTCCTCCACTGGGTATTCGTATTTTTCCCCATTTCGGGCAGCTGGCATTGACCTTGATGCTGTTGATGATGGTTTCCCTTACAGACTGAATTAACCCCCTTGGAAAGTCGCCAATCCAGAGATTAATTTATATTTAACTCAATTTCGAAAGGAGGTCACCCGAGTGTTGCATATAAACAGCTTATCTTGGGCAATGTGAACTTTATAAAGATTTTTTTCCCAAAATTTTTACTGAATGGGTTTTAAGAAAGGTGAGAGGGCTGCAGCTGCCAATTTGGGTGATAACGATTTTCAGGAGCCTACTTTGCTAAGATTGCGGGATTGGTCATCTGTTTACACTGCTGAACTGAAGGCTTTAAATCTGGCCCTCAGTGCGGTGTCCAGATCAGATCAGAATGATTTCCTTATTTTATCGGATTCATTGTCGGCATTGTCGGCTTTGTCGACAAGAAAGTATCACATCCAGTAATTAGCGGATATTCATGATCTTCATAATCAGCTTGTCTCTTCGGGGAAAACATATAGTTTTCTTGTGGGTCCCCCGTCCATGGGAATCTATGGTAACTCAGTGGTGGACAAAGCAGCCAAACAAGCTCTCGGTGCAAGTCTTTCCAGGGGGCCTATGCAGTTTGTTCCTCACTCGATCTACTCATAAATCCAGTTTGTATTGTCGTGAACTGTGGCAGAGTGAATGGGGTAATCAAATTCAAATAAATTGTTTAAAATTTGCCCAGATTTAACCAATCCTTTCCCATCGGTGGTACGTAACCGTAAAGAGGAATCGATTTTGTCACGGTTACATATTGGGCACAGCTTAAAAAACGCAAGTTGGATATTCAGAAGGGAAGACCCCCCATGGGGTGTTGCGTGTGACAGCTTGTCAGTGTTAATCATTTTTTGACAGAATGTGCTGATTTGATGGGGTATCAGAGAGAAGTTCTTTTCCCCAGTGATTTATCGGTTCTTTTTCGTGAGATTTCAGTGGATCTTATTTTTTTTTTTTGAAAGAGGTAAACTTATTTTATAAAATATAGGGTTTTATTAATGTATACAGGTGCGAAGGAGTTGAAAAGATAATTGTGCTTTTGTCCTCAAAATTTTAAGTGATGTGTTAATACTAGTTTTGAGTATTGTACAAGAGACTCAGATATGATAGCTGAGGTCTGATTTGGCTCCTAAATAGTCCGCTGGAACCCTATAAACACTAACTAACTAACTATCCTTCGAGCTTATGTAATTGGTGATTTTCCAGCGCTTGATAATTTCTGATGACATTTATAGGGTTTATGATTGTTCCTGCTAGGAAATTGGGATACCAGGTTCAATTCTATTATTTTTGGGTTTTTCTTGAAATGTGTTTGATTCTATAAGCATGTTACTGAGTAATTGATCATGAATTGTGACCGGTACTGTCGTCACTGACGGTCGGATTGTTCGTTTGCTCGTTGCAGTGAATAGATTTTTAATCTTATTGAATCATTGTCTTGGAGACCACGATGGGAAATGAAGTCGTGGGCAATGTAAAATTTAGATAGTGTAATCACTTTATGAAAGGGAAAGGTTATAATTATGTTGTGGCTGTTGATGGAAGTGAAAGTCAATGAAATTGGTTTACATGTGAATGGAACTTTCTGGGTGTGAGAGAATTTTGATGTCAAGGTGGCTGGTTGTATAAGTCATGATTTAAAAATTCCAATTAGCTGTCGCACTTTGGGTTTTGACATGTTTAAAAACTGAGAATCATTTACTTTAATGAAGCAACAAATAAGTAAAAAACTGTATTCTTCTGTGGTAGTAAGACATTTCCTTTTGCACAGGGTTTCCCCGGCGAGTTGGTGTACCTCCCCCACACGGCAAATCCGTGAGGGTCGGCCTCTCAGGTGGTGGGGGTGGCACCGCCATCCCCACTGTCATCCCTGCCCACTTCTCTGCCGGATGGGGACGCACCCGAGCCGGTAGGATGCGTTCCGGTCGGGACGTCATCCCTCTTCCACAGGGCCGAGGGTGTGGCAACTGTCTTCAACTGTCTCTTCAGGGTGGGAAGCGTCTTGAGGGCCCACCGCAGTATTTCATCAGCGTGTGACTCGCGGGGGTGGTTGGTGCCCGGTAGGGAGGAACTGCGTTCTTCGTGTCACAACGTTCCTCTCCTATCAAGCGCTTCAGTGAAGGTTTTGTGTTTTTTGGGGGTGCATTAGTGTGAGCGCCGTCAAGCAGTCCGTTTTCATAACCATATCGGGAAACGCTGTGTTGCCGTGGTTTTTTTTGTGTGTGTGTGGTTTTTTTTGTTTTTTGTTGTTTTTTTTTTGAGAAAGTTTTTTTTTTTTTTTTTGGGGGTTTTTTTTGGCCTGTGTCAAGTACCCGCCAGGGACTTGGGATGAAGTATTGAAAGTACAACATTTGGGTGCGGGTTACCCTTTAACATTGGTGTTGAACATTTGGGGGTTAAACTTTTGTGTCCGGGTGGTTTGACACCGGCATATAAAAAAATTTGCAGAAAGAATAAAATTTTGGAAAAGGGGACAAACGCGTGGGCATCTCAGTTTTATGAGGTATCAACCTTGTTTGGTATTTTAGCCTGGGGTTTTCCAGGGATGTGATGAGTCACCCTTGTTCCTTCGGGTTTTTAGCCTTTGGTGGGCTGAGGTTGGTTTTTTTTGCCTCCTGAGGAAGGGTTGTTATATGTAAACGTGCAGCACATGCGTGCACGGGTATGCATAAGGGGCCATGTGTTGATGGTCGAGTATTGAAAGTATTGTTGGATTCTTTGGGTTTGTTTGTTTTTTGGTGTGTATGTGTGGGGAAAACTGCCTGTGTCGGATATATAAAGGTATTGGTGTTTCATCGCCATTCTGTGGTGAGAGTGCGTGTGTGAATGCAAATAAAGCCTTCTGTTTGTTGGGACTGTAAAATTTTTTTTTGTGTGGTTTGTTGTGTGGCGTTCATACTTAATAAAAGAGGGAAAGGGGTGGTTATAACGGGGGATATATAATACATATATCCCGGTCTACTGTCTTATACAGTGACAGTGTGACTTCTGGCAATACCAATATATGATCTACAGTCGAACACCCTAATCTTCAAAACCTGGGTTTATGCTGATCGACATCGTTGTTTTCATCTATCCAGCCTTGAAACCTACCATTAACAATAGAACTACATACAACGCTTGCTTCTTACTTCTTTAGAGAAATATTTTTATAGTCATTCAGATTATCAACCTTTCCTTATTGTTTCTTAAACAATGGTAAAACGATCGATTCTGTCCTGTTTTCCGGACATACGCCCATGTCATCAAACGAATTCGATAATTTCACAAGAATTCAACAGCTTGACCATTTCAGTGCCTCAGTGATTCACAAACAAAGCCAATTGAACTTGCTGCTCTCCGCCTTTATTTTCTTTAAGCACAATTCTTCTAACTGTAGAGATTGGGCAGTTTCAGCCGCGGTGGCGAAGTGGGTAGCGTCGCGGACTCACGGCTGGGAGGTCGTGGGTTTGATTCCCATCGACCCATGAAGGAATTTTTCCCTGCCCTGACCGGCTCCTACCCGAGTTGAGTTTGGTACGGGCTCAGCGGGAAGACTGGGACCACCAGTCGAGTTCCATCCACTTAATGGATGCGTCTCCAACAGGGTTCCCCCCCAAATTTCCTGACCAACACTGCGGGGTGTCTGTATCTCTTGGGCCTGGTTAAACGCCGGGATATATAAGGGAAAGTAAGCACAGAGTAAAAGGGCCCTGTCATGTAGTCTCAGACCGGAAGGGAAATCCGCAGCAGCATCTTCATCTTCTTCATTCTTATTGATCAGCAAATAATTTTTTTTTTAAATCGGGCGTTTCTGTACCATCACTTTCATTGGTCACCAAAACCCTTTATGATCAGTTTCAGTGTTTTGGGACTTGTTTCTGGTACGAGCGGAAAGTGCCTGAGCCGCTTGTCAGCTGTGATAAAATGTTTGGGGCTGTTATGTTCCATGTAATACTGAAATGTACAATAAAGACGAGTAACATTTAACTATGTGTTACCCGAACAAACGTATTACATAGCAGAGAGAAGAGAGAAAAGAGAGAGAGGCAGAGACAGAGGCAGAGACAGAGACAGAGACAGAGAGAGAGAGAGAGAGAGAGAGAGAGAGAGAGAGAGAGAGAGATTCAGAACGATAATTTCATTCAGTAATGCCAAAGCCCCATATGAACAAGGGGCAGTTACAATGTTGAACATGTATCATTATGCAAATTAAAGCAGAATTTATAGTCCATTACAAGTATGTTTTACACCACAAATCTCAAGAGAAGAGTTTGCCTTAACATGAAAGGCTTTATGTAAATACAGTGCTAATTTACGTACTATTCTTTCATCTTTCGATGCCATAAGTAGACAAAATCGAAATAAACATGGGTTCGAAGATCGTTTAGAACAGAACGTATAGAACAGAGGAGAGAGAGAGAGAGAGAGGGTGGGGGGGGGGGGTAAACCCAGAACCACCCACTCACCAATCCCTTGACTAAGGCTTCAAGTAACCAAGAACTTCCCCACTCAGTCACTCTCCTCACTCACACAACTAACGCACTCACTCACTCGTTCACTCAAACCACGTCGCTCAACAGACCCTGCAGCCAATTCCTCCCGTTCTCGATGTTCAGTTTGCACAGCCCCATCTCCTTGAATTCTCTTCTCCATTTCATCTCTCCCATCCATCCACCCAGCCACCCACGCACCCACCCACCCACCTACCTCTGCCAGTTTCCTCTATCTCCCTCCCTCCCTCCTGTCAGTGGTGTCGGGTGGCTCAGTCTCGATCCGTTCAATCATTGGGTAGTCATCGACTCTGGTGACGAGCTATAGCGTGCGTGTGAACGCTGCGATGGACGTTAACAAGGGTGGAAAGAGAAGCGCGTTGGGTTGGGGTGGGCGTGGGGAAGGGGGTGAGGATGGGGGAGGGGGTGGGAAGGAAGGCTAGGTGACGTGGGTGTAGTAGTGTGGTGGTGGGGGGTGGTAACGGTGTAAACAAAGAAAGGTTTTGTGTGTCAGCTTCCCCCTCCCACCCCCACCCACCCCCACTGCCCCCCCGCCCCCCTACACACACACACTACTTCCCCATTCCCCCCCTTTTTTCCATTATCATCGCCATCAACCAATTGCGTGCATCCATCTAAGAGCTGCCAAGAACTGGTGTGTGTGTGTGTGTGTGTGTGTGTGTGTGTGTTAGAGTTTTTGTGTATGTGTGTGTGCTTGTGTGTGTTGTGTGTGTGTGTGTGTGTGTGTGTTAAAGTTTTTGTGTATGTATGTGGTGTGTGTGTGGTGTGTGTGTGTGTGGTGCATGCGTGTGCGCGTGTGTGTGTTCGTGTGACGTCAATGAACCGGCTCTGTTGGGAAGGGACTATTATGACAACATCGATATTGATTGAGAGGAAGGTAGATCCCCCCCCCCCCCCCCCCACCACCACACCCTGCCACACACACACTCCCTCCTTCTCCCTGACAGCAGTTCATCAGATTTATACAAACAAGTTCAAATGCTAGTGACAATGCTTCCCTCACCCTCCCCTGCAAACCTCTCTTCACAAGACTATAATTCACCCACATACACACCACAACACACACACACACAACAACACACCACCAACCCCCACCACCAAAAAACCCCCAAACAACCCCCCCCCCACCCCCCCCCACCCCACACCAGCCATAAAACCGGGGACCAGAGCGCCCCCCGC
>CM031615.1:53528866-53541580 GCA_018398815.1 Conus ventricosus | reverse complement strand
GTCTAGGTGGCGGTATAGTAATAGAAATTCTGGAGGATGTTTAGTGGTTTAGATATCATGGTTTCATCAACTTTTGTGTTTCAGTTCTCGGAACGGGGGATTCCTTTTAATTTGATTTTTTCGCAAAGATTCTTTTTATGTGAATTTGCTAAGAGGAGAGATTTAAATGTGCGGAGTTTGAAGAGAAGAAAGAATATAACTTGAACTTAAGGTCGGAGAAAAAACCGTACATGTGGGAATGACATAATGTGCGTTTCGGTTCTACACACTGATATAGAGAGTGGTTGTGTTACAGCGGCATTGATGTGCTAAGACATATGTTGTATTTGTAGGTCGCTGGTGTACAAGAATATTGGTTTTTAAGTTTGATAAAGATTGGTTATATTTCTGAGAGTGTACGTTGGTATCGAGGACGGGAACTTTTAATATCAAAAGGAGACTGTCACACGGCAGTGCCGGTACGAGGGCAGACTGCATGTGAATGTGCTGGGCGCGTGTGAGGTTTATCGATAGGTGACGGGTGGTGGTATCTCGGATAGACACGTCTTGTAGAAGTTCACTTTGGCGTTTGCACTTGGAACTAAACCGGTTGGATTGGCGGAAAGGAAAATTAGGGATAGTTATATTAATAAGAGTTGTTTCTTTTGTTCAATTCTTAAAGATTTGCGGGTGAATTCATGATTGTGTTACTTGGTATAGGTTTATTTGATTGGAAAATAAGAGAAAAAAATAGCAGATGATAAGAATAAAAAGGTGTTTCAGATATATAGGAATTGTGCCTCAGAAGCCTCCAGTAGGTGTATATGTATATGGTTTTAAGTCGACTGTGGTGCACCAGTATGCAAAAGATGTTTTCCGCTGCAGTGTGGGTTGTCTGTAGACTATGTATAGCAGCGCTCGTGAATCCTTGTCGAGGCCCATGGGCCGGACCTTCTGTGGCGGGGGTGTTTTCTTAACCAACTGTGCCCACCCCTTTTTTGTTCTTTCCTAATGTTATGCCTACCGTTCTTTTGCTATCTCTTATCACCCATAAAGTTCTCCACATCATATGCGCCTCTATGTCGTCTTGTTTCTTTTCCTTCCCGGTTCCTTCAGTCTGTTCTTTCATCTATTTTTCCCGTCTTCTTTTCAATGCTTCTTTTTCAGAGGGACTATCGGAGTACGGTGCGCCTAAGTCACTCGCAATCTACGTGCTGACACTGGCCCGAGAGATGTATGGCTCTGGTGTGAGTCGCTACAGCAGTACTGCTGGTTTTGTGGGACGGTATCAGGCAGATGGTACGCCCTATGACGTTCATCTCACATGTCATTCTGGGCCATCCATTGTCCTTTCCCTAGCACGGCAGCTCTCCTAGGGTTGACTCTGTAAATTTCTGCACCATTGAGCCTACGCCCTATGAGCAATCAAAGTCATATCCAAAACGACAGAGAGAACGAGATACAGATAGATGAAGAGATACGGAATTGCAAAGGGAAAGGGAATCCCAAACACCATGGCCAAGCTTCATTATAGTGGAAGCAAGAGATCCAAAGAATCCATTGCTAGGATTTTCATTAGCCTTTGTAAGTGGTTTGAGGGTGTTCATCCACAGATTCAAAATGATAAAAACGACTAACGCATCTGGTAGTTACTAGTTTAACTGTGCTACGGAAACGGCGTCCCGATTGCTGCTGAAAGAGATGGTTATCAAAGTATGCAGATCACAGTTAGGTTGCAATTCACCCATATCTCATTACTCGGAAAGGGGTTATTAGAAGAGCTGGACTTGGCTGGAGTTGCTGAAACAGAAATACGGATGAGATGAAATGTCAGGGTGTTCTACGGTCCATAGAGTGGAAAATATCTTAAAGGGGAAAAGACCTGATTGAAACTAATACGTATTCTTGACTTTCGCTATGCCATCTCCCCAGGAGTGTCTCAAGAGGGGTTATGTCCGAGTGAAAGTTACGCCTTTTTGTACCATCTCCTTTGCGGTGTTTCAGTGTCAACCGCTTTGGGTCATTACAGTCGTGCTTTGTCGGGGTCTGAGGATCTGTCGTGATTGTGGCAGAGAAGCATGATGGGTATTGTACAGATGCTGTATAACTGTGTCAAACTGTAAGGTTGATCTCAACAATTCAAAAAGTTGTCCAGTGTGAACAAAGGAAAGCGAGATTCCAGAAAAGTAAAGATTGAGAGGAATGTTCTTTCTGAGGCTAGAAGGTTAGGGAGGCAGGACTCCATCGGGTGCTACTTATGCACAGAAGGTGGTTACGATTCTACGAACCAGGTCATCAGGATGATAATCTGGGAGCAAGCTCCATTCATGCTGTAGAGAGAAATTGACAGAATTGTTGTCATCGGTTTTGGATACGGCTCCTCCATACATGAAAAATCCGTGAGGTTTTGTCTCAGAAAACAACAGTTTCGTCGCATGTCACAACAGTCTTCAGTCCCCTGCTGGTGAGGGAAGAAGTAGTGTTTCAGTTGTTTCAAAGTGCTGCTGGATCAGAGGTGAGGAGTCAGGGATTGTTTAGAACGGATCGGAAAGAAGCCCAGACGTCCCCACGCCTCAAGACCATAACAGCAGGTCAAGTACGAGACAGGGCACGCCGTGAGGAGCGACCTTTTCGGGACTCCAAACCTCTGGGGGGGGAAAATTCGAAGTAAGGTACTTTGGTCAGCAGGTTTCTGTACAGTAAAGAGGTTAAGAGAAATTCCAAACATGGTAAAACAAGCAACTTAGAAATTTATATCAGGAGCATCGGCTTCTGATTTTGTATTGAAGAATCGTTTATAGAGTTCTTTGGTGGACAAAGAAAGTTACTGGAGAAGAGGGGTGATTTAGAGATTCTTTTTAAACAATACATGGACATACTCCAGTGTGGAATGGTAGGAACATAAGGGGAGTTTAAAGCAAATTGTTCGAGTCCTCCTGGAGCTATTATTGACCACCAGAGTATAGATCTTCGTAATTGCTCTTCAGGAAACCCTTTTTTTTATTTTTAATGCAAGTAAGAAAAAAGAAAGAAGTTGAAGCATGAGGATTCCTGGTGGTTTTCCGTTTACTCAAGCCCCAGTGCTGCCAGATAGTAGATTTTTCACGGAGAGAGGCGTTTGCGCGTCGCGTAGCGGTCCGTCGCGTTCGTTTTTTGTTTTCTCTTTACATTCATACAAATTCGGTACTACTACAGAAAAGAAATTACACTTTTCAGGGACGGAATAATTAAATATGGAGGCAGTGAGTGCAGTGAGAGTTGGGCCAAGCCAGACGAGTGGCAGAGTGAAGTGGCAGCTCGTTCCCCAGCTAGTTCAGTGGTAGTGGCAGCTGCAAGTGGTTGGCGCTCGTTCCAGAGAGAGTGTTGTTTGAGACGAGTTAGAAGTGGCCAGAGTGGCCCTGCAGCCTTCCGGCGTTAGTCGTTATTCAGTGGCCAAGCGTATAGTGTGTAGAGTGGGCAGCTTCGTTTTTTTTTATATCGCGTTTTTTTTTTTTTTTTTTTCTTTTTAAACAAGTTTTGTTATTTCGATATGTTGTCTGTATATTTATCTCCATCTTCTTGTGATTTGAAGGTGCTAAGAGAAGAGTCAGTTTGGAAAGGGTTTTAATTTCTCGCTCCTTAAGCCCATTTCTTTTTTTGGGTGACTTGAACGGTCATTCTCACAGTGGGGATGTAAGTAATACCGCACAACATCGCAAGGGAAGTTCTTTGAAGATTTTTATCGGATCATGATCTCTGTCTTTTTGAATTCAGGCCTCCTATCTCACCGACTTTTGTTTCTTTGATTCTTTGACTGCATTGGACTTGTCCATTTGTTGACCCTTCCTATTTTGGATAGAATGGCAGTGGTTCATACGGACCTAAAGCGGGGGAGTTAAGAGTAAGGAGTGAAGTGATATGCAAGAAGAGGTGTGATATACTTTCGGTTTTTTTTATTTCTTTTACGTCACGATGCAAATGCAGGAGATAGGAGTCCCCCCGGGGCACCGGGGAGAAAGGGAGGAGGGGGGAAAACATGGAAAGTTCGCCTCTTCAGATTGGAAAAAAAAGTGCCAATAGTCTTGGAAGTACAGTCTTTAAAAGTCTTTTTCAGCAACAAATTTTTAAGTATAGACTCGCCTATAATCTGTTTGCAGAGTTAGTGATCCTGTTTTACAGTTCACTAAATTGTAGTTAGAGGAGAGTGCTAAGGAGAGCGTAAATTCCAAGTCTTTGTGGATTTAATATAACCAAAATGAAGTTTTTAAGACCCTTGGTATGATAATTATGTGTTGCAAAATTTTTTTTTGAAGGGGAAAGTAAGGAGGAAAAAAAGGTTGCTCTACGGAAGAAAAGGAGGAAAATTAAGAGAAGAAGTAGTATAAATTTAATAATAGGAAAAGTTGAAGGGTGTATTTTATAAGAGAAAAGGTTTGCTCAAGGAGATTTTTTTTTGATTACCTTAAGTTTCCTATGGTGGGGGGGAAAACAAAGTTAAAACATCCAGGCGTTCGTGTCGTTATGTTTTGTTTGTCAGTGCCTGTTTGTATGTAGCTTTTTTTATTGTTGTGTTAGTTTAGGTAGGGCCCTACTACATTCTAAACCCTCTCTCCCTAAGTTTCGGTTATTAATTTTTTATACTTCTTTTTTTTTTAAAACTTAAGGAGAGGAGAAGAGAAAAAGAAAAGAAGAAGGGAAAGAAATCTTGAAACCTTTTTGTTTTTTCAAAATCTTGTCCTTAAGGTTTAATTCAAGGAAATAAGTTTGGGGAGGAAATAATCCCGTAGATTAAGGGAAAAGTCCGCGCTGCTGACCTGCAGTCCAGGTGCCTAAGCTCTGCTGCCTTGCCTGCTGAACTAGCCTGCTATCCCCTCTCTTCTTGGCTGTGCCCTGTGCCTTGATGTGCTGCGTCTGCTTCCTTTATGATGCCCGGTCATCAAGTTTATGCTGTGCCGTCAGTATTTTTTTTTTTTTTTTTTTTTTTTTATTTTTTTTTTTTTATTGTCCGCACCGTCAGTTTTGTTTTTAAATTTTTTTTTTATTCTTTTTGCCCTGCCCCTCCTCTTTCTCTACTGCGTCAGTTTTTTTTTTTTTTTTTTAATTATCATGCGTCTTTGCTGTGCCCTGCTTGTTGCTGCCCCACGTTTGCTGCCTCATGACCTGTGCTGTTTGCGTTTTGCTCAAGCCGTTTTGCCCGCTGCGTCTGCGTCACATGCCCTGTCTTGAGTGCGCGTCACCTCAGTTTTTTTTTTTTCAGTTTTTTTTGCTCCTAGCCCCGGTTTCAGCTGCCCTGCTCTTGGTCAGGTTTTTTTTTGTCCGTCCCTGCGCCCTGCGTCCCGGCTGCCCTTTTTTGCTGCCCCCGTCACAGTTTTTTCTGCTGCTGTCTGTTTTTTTTCACAGTTCTTTGCCGACACACGTCAGTTTCTGCCGCCCCTGCGCATGTCTTTGCCCTGTGTCTGCCCCTGCGTCAGAGTTTTTTTTTGCCTGCGCTGCTGTGACTGCGCGTGTCCTGTTGTCGTAACTTGAGTATGCCTCTGCGTTCTGTTTTTTTTATCAGTTTTTTTTTTTTTCTTTTTGTCTTCATCCTGCCACTCACTTTGCCTGTGCGTTCATGCAATGCCTTGCTGTATGCTTGTGATTGTGCTGTGCGTAGGCTGGCTGCCCTCTTGCCGACTGTCGTCAGTTTATTTAAAATGTTTTTTTTGCAAGTCTTTTACTTTCTCCTTTGCTCTGCTTCACACATGACATGAACGTGTATCTGCCTGCGCCCCTTGATATCTGCTTCCTGCTGCGTCAGTTTTCAGTTCTTGCGTCAAGTGCGTGGATGACCCTATGCGTCGTACCCTGCCCTTGGCACTGACTGCTGCTCCTGCGCCTCTTTGCACTGATGCCCCCATTCCTGCTCTGCGTCAGTTTTTTAAAATGTTTGCAAGTAAATGGATATCGATTTTAATTATGATATAAAAAAAAGGAGGTTGCTAACTGCTAGTGCTCTATTCATCAAATTCGTTCTTTTAGCTGGATAATTTATTCAGGAAATTCAGCGTATAATAGATCAGCGAGAGTCAAAATATTGTTCCTTCGCGCAGATTGTTCTGAGAGATTAAACTGCGTTTTTTCAGCATGGATGAGTTTAAAGGGCGCCATTTTTGAAAGCCAACAAATCAGTCTGGACCAGAAGACTTTCATTCACAATTTATTCCAAAATTTGCCAGACTGAGGGTTTAAAGTGTTGTCTTGTTCTGTTTTAATCATGATTTGGTAATCAGGGTATTTTCCACCTTCTTGGACGAGCGGTTGTTATCTTTCCTAAACCCGGGAAAGATCCATTGGCTCCCTAACAACCTTATCGTTCCGATAGGCTCTATCACTAGTTGCTAATGTAAACTATGGAGAGATGGTATATCCGATTTGTTAATGCGTTAGAAACGGGCTGGGGCGCTTTGATGTTCCCAGTGTGGATTTCGGAACACCGCAGTACTAATGATCATCTGGTCGTTATGAGTATATCAGAATGCTATGGATCAATGGAGAACATGTAGTTTTATTTTTTTGATTTAGAAAAAGCAAAAGACACAAATGGAGGATGGAATCTTTCAGGAATTGAAGGACTTCGATTTCAAAAGTAATTTTACCAATGTTTCATTGCTATTTTTTGTCTAACAGATTTCAGTGTTTAGCTTCATACCGACCTTTCAGATCCTTTTGAGCAGGAGATGGGTTGTACCTCCGGGTAGATCCTTTCTCCACTTCTGTTCAATCTGAAGATTAATACTGTCAGTCAGTAAAGTCTGGAATCGAATTTAAGTCAATATTTGTGATGATTTAACATCTGCAAGGGGAAAAACTTTGCTCTGCAGTGAGCGTCCAATTAATTTAGTGTTACTCGTGTCAGCAGTGGGTTATGAATATGGAATATAAGTTTTTCAGCGTACTAAGACAGAGTGTATTCATTTCCATAGAAAAGTTCTCAGGTCTTAGAAACAGCTATCAGTCACAATGGTCAGGTAATTAAAGTTTCCAAAAATGTGAAATTTTTGGGGGTTATTTTGAATACTAAGCTTTCTTTATTGCCTCACATTATAGTACCCACTTAAACCATCTTGGCAGTCAGGTTTGAAGGTTTTGAGGTTATAGTCACACTGATTGGGTGCAGGACAGCGAACTTTGTTGCGTATGTATCGAGCTATGGTGAGACAAAGTAGATTATGGTGAGTGTGGTATATGGTTCTGCACGAAGTCTTACTCAAAAGCTCTTGATCAATCTCATAGGACTGCGGATTGCTCTGGGAGCATTCGCACATCTCCAAAGAATGTTTGTATGCTGTCGGGTGACCCTCTGGAGATATGGAGGATGCGTCTTTCCATGAATTACTACCTGAAATTGAGGGCTCTAATCCGAAAACCCTGCTATGATATTGTCAGGAACCGCCTTTTAGACCAAAATATGACTTAAAGCCAAAGCGATTCCTCACTGCGGAATCGTATTTTGCCCTTTCGGGGCAGCTGGCATTGACTTAATGCTGTTGTGATGCGTCCATTACAGACTGATTTATCTCCTTGGAAAAGTCGCAATCCAGAGATTATTTATATTTAAAATCAATTCGCAAGGAGGGTCACCCGCGTGTTGCATTATAAACGCTTTATCTGGGCAATGTGAACTTTATAAAGATTTTATCAAGATTTTTATGATGGTTCTAAGGAAAGGTGAGAGGGTGCAGCTGCCATTGGGGTGATAAACGATTTTAGGCGCCTACGTTGCTAAGATTGAGGGATGGTCATTGTTTACACTGCTGAATGAAGGCTTTAAATTGGCCCTAGATGCGGTGTCCAGATCAGTGATCGAATGATTTCTTATTTTATCGGATTCAATGTCGGACATTGTCGGCTTTGTCGACAGAGAAGTATCACATCCAGTATTAGCGGATATTCATGATCTTCATACTCAGCTTGTCATTCGGGAACGCATATAGTTTTCTGTGGGGTCCACAGTCACATTGGGAATCTATTGGTAATCAGTGGTGGACCAAAAGCAGCCAAAACAAGCTCTCGGTGCAAGTTCTATCCAGGAGGCCTATGCAGTTAGTTCCTCAATCTGAATCTACGTAATAAATCCAGTTTGTATTTGTCGGTGTGAACTGTGGCAGTGTGATGGTGTGTAATTAAATATCATTAATAAAATGTTTAAATTTGCCAGATTTAACCAATCCTTTCATCGGTTGTACGTAACGTAAAGAGGAATCGATTTTGGTCCGGGTTACATAATGGGCACAGTATATAAACTCCAAGTATGGCTATTCAGGAGGGAAGACCCCCATGGTTTGTTGGTTGTGACAGCTTGTTCAGTGTTAATCATTTTATTTGGACAGATGTGCTGATTGATGTGTATCAGAGAGAAGATCTGTCCACCAGTTGATTTATCGGTTATTTTTCGTGAGATTTCAGTGGATTTATTTTTTCTTTTTTGATAGACGGTAAACTTATTTTATAAAATATAGGGTTTTATTAATGTATACAGGTGTCAAAGGGAAAGTTGAAAAGATAATTGTGCTTTTGTCCTCATAAATTTTAAGTGATGTTTATACTAGTGTGAGTATTTGTATCAAGAGACTCAGATATATAGCTGAGGTCCTGATTTGGCTCCTAGTAGTCCGCTGGACCCTATAACACTAACTAACTAACTATCCTTGTCGACTTATGAATTGGTGATTATCCTAGCGCTTGATAATTTCTGAGGGACTTTATAGGTTGATGTTTGTTCCTGCTAGGAATTGGATACCCAGGTTCAATTCTATTATTTTGGTTTTGCTTGAAATGTGTTTTGATTCTATTAAGCATGTTACTGAGTAATTGATTCATGAATTGTGCCCGGTACTGTCGTCACTGACGGTCGGATTGTTCGTTTGCTCGTTGCAGTGAATATGATTTATAATCTTTTTGAATCATTGTCTTGGAGACCTCGATGGGAAATGAAGTTCGTGGGCATGTAATTCAGATAGTGTAATCTTTTATGAAGGAATGGTTTAAATTTATGTTGTGGCTGTTGATGGAAGGGGAAAAAGTCAATGAAATTGGTTTACATGTGTAATGGAACATTTCTGGTGTGAGAAAATTTTTTGATGTCAGGTGGCTGGTTGTATAAGTAAAGATTTAAAAATTCCATTAGCTGTCGCAACTTTGGGTTGTGACATGTAAACACTGAGAATCTTTTATTTTAAATGAAGCAAAAAATAAGTATAAACTGTATTCTTCGGGTGGTAGTAAGACATTTCCTTTTGCCGGGGTTTTCCGGCGAGTTTGGTGTACCTTTCCCCTACACGGAAAATTTCCGTGAGGGTCGGCCTCTCAGGTGGTGGGAGTTGCCACCGCCATCCCCTGTCATCCCTGCCCAACTTCTCTGCCGGAGTGGGGACGCACCCGGACCGGGTTTGGATGCGTTCCGGTCGGGAAGTCATCCCTCTTCCACAGTCCGAGGGTGTGGCAACTGTCTCTTCAACTGTCTCTTCAGGGTGGCAAGGTCTTGGGGGCCCACCGCAGTATTTCATCAGCGTGTGACTCGGGGGTTTGTTGTGGTGCCCGGTAGGGGGGAAATGCTTCTTCGTGTCACAACGTTCCCTCCTATCAAGCGCTTCAGTGAAGGTTTTGTGTTTTGGCCGGTGCATTAGGGGTGAGCGCCGCAAGCAGTCCGTTTTCATAACCATATCGGGAAACGCGTGTTGCCGTGGTTTTTTTTTTGTGTGTGTGTGGTTTTGTTTTGTTTTTTTTTTTTTTTTTTTTTGAGAAGTTTTTTTTTTTTTTTGGGTTTTGTTTGCCTGTGTCAAGTACCGCCGGGGGACTTGGGATGAAGTATTGAAAGTACAACATTGGGTGCGGGTTACTTGAAAAATTTGGTGTTGAACATTTGGGGGTTAAGCTTTTTTTGCCCGGGGTGGTTTGACCCCGGCATATAAAAATTTAGCAAAAAGAATACATTTTGGAAAGAGACATCGCGTGGGCATCTCAGGTTTATGAGGTATCAACCTTGTTGGTATTTCAGCCTGGGGTTACCAGGGGGTGTGATGAGTCACCCTTGTCCTTCGGGTATTAGCCTTTGGTGGGCGAGGTGTGTTTTTGTGCCTCCTGAGGGAAGGGTTGTTTATATGTAAACGTGCAGCACATGCGTGCACGGGTATGCATAAGGGGCCATGTGTTGATGGTCGAGTATTTATAGTATTGTTGGATTCTTTTGGGGTTTGTTTTGTTTTTTTTGTGTGTGTATGTGTGGGGAAAACTGCCTGTGTCGGATATTATAAAGGTATTTGGTGTTTCATCTGCCCTTTCTGTGGGTGAGAGTGCGTGTGTGAATGCAAATAAAGCCTTCTGTTTGTGCACTGTATTTTTCTTTTGTGTGTGTTTGTTGTGTTTGGGGTTCATACTTTTAAAAGAGGGAAAGGGTGTTATAACGGGGGATTATTAATACATATATCCCTGTCTACTGTCTTATACAGACAGTGTGACTTCTGGCAATACCAATATATGATCTACAGTCGAACACCCTAATCTTCAAAACCTGGTTGATTGCTGATCGACATCGTTGTTTTCATCTATCCAGCCTTGAAACCCTACCATTTTAAAAATAGAACTACATACATCGCTTGCTTCTTACTTCTTTTGAGAAATATTTTTTATAGTCCATTCAGATTATCAACCTTTCCTTATTGTTTCTTAAACAATGGTTAAAACGATCGATTCTGTCCTGTTTTCCGGACATAACGCCATGTCATCAAACGAATTTGATAATTTCACAAGAATTCAACAGCTTGACCATTTCAGTGCCTCAGTGATTCACAAACAAAGCCAATTGAACTTGCTGCTCTCCGCCTTTTTTATTTTTCTTTAAGCAGCAAATCTTCTACTGTAGAGATTGGGGAGTTTCAGCCGCGGTGGCGAAGTGGGTAGCGTCGCGGGCTCACGGCTGGGAGGTCGTGGGTTGATTCCCATCGAGCCATGAAGGAATTTTCCCCGCCCTGACCGGCTCCTACCCAGAGTTGAGTTTGGTACGGGCTCAGCTGGGAAGACTGGGACCACACAGTCGAGTTTCCATCCACTTAATGGATGGTCTCCAACAGGGGTTTCCCCAAATTTTTCCCGACCCAAAACTGCAGGTGTCTGTATCTCTTGGGGCCCGGTTGACGCCGGGATATATAATGAAAGTAAGCACAGAGTACAGCCCTGTCATGTAGTTCAGACCGGAATGGAAATCCGCGCAGCATCTTCATCTTCTTCATTCTTATTGATCAGCAAAAATAATTTTTTTTTTAAATCGACGGTTTCTGTAGCCATCACTTTCATTGGTCACCAAACCTTCATGATCAGTTTTTGTGTTTGGCACTTGTTTCTGGGACGAGCGGAAAGTGCCTGAGCCCCTTGTCAGCTGTGATGATATGTTTGGGGCTGTTATGTTTCCATGGGGAATACTGAAATGTACATAAAAGGACGAGTAACAGTTTAACTATGTGTTTTCTGAACAAACGTATTACATTGCAGAGAGAGAGAGAGAGAGAGAGAGGCAGAGACAGAGGCAGAGACAGAGACAGAGACAGAGAGAGAGAGGAGAGAGAAGAGAAGAGAGAGAGAGAGAGAGAGATTCAGAAATTTAAATTTTATTCAGTATATGCCAAAGCCCCATATGAACAAGGGCAGTTACAATGTTGAACATGTATCATTATGCAAATTAAAGCAAATTTTTTGTCCCTTTACAAGTATGTTTTACACACAATCTCAAGAGAAGAGTTTGCCTTAACTGAAAGGCTTTATGTAAATACAGTGCTAATTTACGTACTATTCTTTCATCTTTCGATGCATAAGTAGAAAAAAATCGAAAAAACATGGGTTCGAAGATCGTTTAGAACAGAACGTTTAGAACAAGAGAGTGAGAGAGAGAGAGAGGGTGGGGGGGGGGTAAACCCAGAACCCACCCACTCAACCAATCCCTTGACTAAGGCTTCAAGTAACCCAATGAACTTCCCCACTCAGTCACTCTCTCACTCACAACTAACGCACTCACTCACTCGTTCACTCAAACCACTCGCTCAACAGACCCTGCAGCCAATTCCTCCCGTTCTCGATGTTCAGTTTGGCACAGCCCCATCTCCTTGAATTCTCTTCTCCATTTCATCTCTCCATCCATCCACCCAGCCACCCACGCACCCACCCACCCACCTACCTCTGCCAGTTTCCTCTATCTCCCTCCCTCCCTCCTGTCAGTGGTGTCGGTGGCTCAGTCTCGATCCGTTCAATCATTGGGTAGTCATCGACTCTGGTGACGAGCTATAGCGTGCGTGTGAACGCTGCGATGGACGTTAACAAGGGTGGAAAGAGAAGCGCGTTGGGTTGGGGGTGGGCGTGGGGAAGGGGTGAGGAGGATGGGGAGGGGGTGGGAAGGAAGGCTAGGTGACGTGGTGTAGTAGTGGTGGTGGTGGTGGTGGTAACGGTGTAAACAAAGAAAGGTTTTGTGTGTCAGCTTCCCCCTCCCACCCCCACCCACCCCCACTGCCCCCCCGCCCCCCCCTACACACACACACACTACTTCCCCATTCCCCCCCTTTTTTCCATTATCATCGCCATCAACCAATTGCGTGCATCCATCTAAAGAGCTGCCAAGAACTGTGTGTGTGTGTGTGTGTGTGTGTGTGTGTGTGTGTGTTAGAGTTTTTGTGTATGTGTGTGTGCTTGTGTGTGTGTGTGTGTGTGTGTGTGTGTGTGTGTTAAAGTTTT
>CM031615.1:53518866-53526366 GCA_018398815.1 Conus ventricosus | reverse complement strand
AGAAAACATAAAGGAGAGAGAGAGATAGAGAGAGAGAGAGAGAGAGAAGAGAGAGGAGAGAGAGAGAGAGAGAGAGAGAGAGGCAGACAGACACAGAGAGAGACAGACAGACAGACAGAGACACAGAGAGAGAGACGCAGCAGTGAGGAGAGAGAGAGAGAGAGAGAGAGAGAGAGAGAGAGAGAGAGAGAGAGAGAGAGAGAGACGCAGTGAGGAGGGAGTAGGGTGGCAAAGCAGTGTTCTGCAGGGAATGAGATGAGGAGGAAAGGAGGGGGGGGGGGGGGGGCGGGAGTGGGAGAAGAGAAGGGAGACAAACTGTTGTGCAACCAATGGCCTTAGCGGATCTGTCGCTATGGGCAACTCGCACGTGCAACCCGTCACAGCGATATTTGAAATTGGGTCGACAACGCCTCGTCAGAATCTTTGCAAGTTCAGACCCAGAGGAGTGAGGAGCACAACCAGGTTTCTCTCCCTGTCTTCTCGGTCTTGTTAATGTCATCAGCTTGATTTCAAATTCTTTTGACAACAAGGATAAGACAAGACAACCTCGTATTCTTTGGACTCTATCGTCGTTGTTGCTCTCTCCGCACCCTAGTCTTTGTTTTTGTGAAGGAAGCGGATTTCTACTATCAGAGCAGCAACATGTCGACAGAATTGGACATGATGAACAGGGATCCCAACAATATCAATGACAATCTGAGAGTGAGTGCACCATTCTTTCCTCTCTGGCTTTCTTCATCGTGTCTTTCCTTTTCTCCTTCCTTCCTTCCGTCTTTTCTGATGTTAGTTCTTTCTTCCTTTCTATTTTTTCTTCTCTTCCACTTTTCTTTTTCTCTCTTTCTTTCTTTCGTTCTTTCTTTCTTTTTATTCTTTCCTTTTGTCTGTCTGTCTGCCATCCTTTCCTTCTCTTTTCTCCTTTCTTTCTCTCTTTCAAGTGTGTAACAAGTTGTGGTCGTCATCATCCGTGTGCCTTATAGTAAAACCAAAGATTTGGTTTGTTCTGTACATATTTTCTCCCTTTTTTGTTTTCTGTTTTTCTCTATTCATATGTTTTTATCTTTTTTTTCTTTTTTCTAACCTTCTGCCTCCATAATTCTTTTTCTTTCTTTCCTTCTTTTTCTTTCTTTCTTTCTTTCTTTCTTTCTTTCTTTCTTTCTTTCTTTCTTTCTTTCTTTTCTTTCTTTCTTTCTTTCTTTCTTTCTTCCTTTCTGTCTGTCTGGCGTAACAGTATTCTTTTGTCCTTTGTGTTTTCCCTCCCTCCCTTTTTTGTCTACTTTCTTTTTTCATTATTTTCTTTCTTCATTTTTTCCCATTCTTCCTGTTTTACATCTTCTCTCTGTCTCCTTTACACTATCTATCTATTATTATTATTATTGTTGTTGTTGTTATTATTTTGCTTGTATTGCTTGTTTATATTTCCATCGTGGGCTTTCTTCTTCTTTGTCTTTTCTCTTTGTTACCATTTTCCATTTGGTCTGTTAAGTATTCTCCAGTATTCCTCCTTGAATGATAATAATGATAACAATAATGATGATAATAATCATTATTGTTATTACTATTATTATAATCATTATTTGGATAGTGTTCTTTCTTGGTTTATCTTGTCTCGTGAAGCATTCTTCCATGGTTTTTGCCCATTCATGAGATCACTGCAAGGAGAAGATACACACACACAAAAAACAACCCGCAACAATAACTTTACAACAGCAACAACAACAACAACAACAAAAGAAAGAGAGTAAGAAGGAAAGAAAAGGGAAAAAAAAGAGCAAACCAGCGATCATCACCAACAAAATACATAGACCAAAAATTTCGAAAGAAAGAACAATGTTATGAATTTCCCAAGCCTGTTGAAAACTCCGTGCTTAACCCAAAGAGTACTTATACAAAGAGGAGACGTGCAGAAATTGTACAGAACGAGAGAGTTTATACTAAATGGTATTTGAATGATACAGACGATGAACTACATAGTTAAACATCAGTGGGTTTTTTTTACACAATGGTAGAAAACAGCCTCTGAAACCACACACTATAACCGACACGCAAATGCGGTTAGGTTTTACAGTTTATCTGTAGCGACAGAAACTATAATGATAATAAAACTTAATAACTAAACGAATAGAAAGAAAGAAGGAAGGAAGGAAACTGGGTGAACGATATTGAACAAAATTGACTGGGTGACTCAGGAAACGACTGAATGAAGCGCCAGCTGGCAGCTCTTCAGTCGGCACTACCCAGGTAGGCAGCCCATTGTGTAAACGAGTGTGGATTGTAAAGCGCTTAGAACTTGGTCTCTAGTTGAGAATAGGTGCTATATAAGTATTCATAATAATAAGAATAATAGTTGAAAATATACTTAAAACTACTTTGTCGAAGTTCAACATTTTTATGATCATTATCATGCAGAATCAACCAACCGTATGGCCACGTTTTTCTTTATTTTCAGCGAAATTTGTGTTTCAGTAGGGAACAAGTAACTGCTGTTATTTGATTGTTTATATCATGATTTTTGCTGGCTTTTCGTGGTTTGGCTTTTTTTTTGTTTTCTTTTTTATTCTCTCATTATGTTATGTTTTCTACGTCTACCACCGAGGGGCTGTTTTGGAATTTCTCTTCTCTCTCTCTCTCTCTCTCTCTCTCTCTCTCTCTCTCTCTGATGACAAATCCTCATCTGTAATCCGTAACGATACCAAACAAAAACACACATACACGTAAGTCATTCATTATTATTATCATTTTTTTTTAAATTATTATTATCTGCAACGACACCGATTAAAAAACACCAATAAAAGCAAATCATATATTATCATCTGCAATCACACAAAACGAACACACAAATACACATTAGACATACATCATTATTATTATCTGAAACGACAACAAATGAAAACACAAGTATACGTACGTTATATTTTCTTATTACATTAAGCGACACCAAATGAAAATACAAATACACGCACATCATATATTCATACTATCTGTAAGAACCCAAAATGAAATCGCAAATACACCAGTCATATATTTCATCATCTGAAACGACACCGACTGGAAACACAAATGCACGCAAGCCATGTATTATTAGTGCCTACCACAATACCAAATCAAAAATACAAATGCACATTAGTCGTGTATTATTTCAAGCTGAAACGCCACCAAATGACAACACAAATACATGAAAGCAATGTGCCATTGTTATCCAAAGCGATAGTAAATGAAATCGCAAACACGCACGAGTCATACCGGATATAATCAAAGAACATACGATAGACATGCCTGTTTGTTCAACTAGTAATCAATGCAATGTGTTGATCTGCTCGGTTCTAGTCTGCCCCCTCCCTTCTCCCTCCCTCTGTCCTTTGCCGTCTCCTTCCGGCCGCACCATCCCCAGCCCATCCTTAGGCACACACACACACGCACACACACACACACACACACACACACACACAACACACACACACACACACACACACACCATGGGAGAGAGAGAGAGAGAGAGAGAGAGAGAGAGAGAGAGAGAGTCGCGAAGACTATGTTAGCAAGGTATCCAACGTCAGACTAGAGTATTGGGTTAATGTACTGGTCAGACATCTCCTAAATCATGTATATAAAACTCTCTTCTCAACGCCCCACTTTTCTTTTCAAGCTGTTGATTCATTTATCCGTCTGTGTGGAAACCCTGCGGACTGTAATCTCGTGGCTGGCTGACAGTCGTGGCGTGGCGTATGTGGACTAGTCTGTACACAGTGGCCACCTCCTTGAAGAAAGTGACACAGAAACTGATGTATATGTGTATTGACATTGTCCAGTGTCAGCATTCTCTGTGTTTTATATATATATATATATATATATATATATATATATATATATATATATATATATATATATATATATATATTCAATTATAAACAAATATATATATATATTTTATATATGTACGCATATGTGTGTGTGTGCGCGTGTGTGTGTGCGTGCGTGTGTGTGTGTGTGCGTGTGTGTGCGTGCGCGCGCGCGCGCGCTTGTGTGTGTGTGTGTGTGTTGTGTGTGTGTGTGTGTGTGTGTGTGTGTGTGTGTAACAAGTTAGTAGACTGGGAAAACAAGCGTAGGCTAACCATTCCTCCGTCATTGAGTTACTGACCTGGCAAAGATTCAACAAACAAACGTTGTGGGAAAGAAGCGAGGATGGGAAAGAAAGAAAATGAAAATGAAAAAAAAATCAGGGAAGAAGCTTACTTAATATAAACCCCTCCACTAGCAGCATATGGGGGAACCACTGTAATCCATCTTGAAAACAGAACCCCTCAACTCGCCTACTCTGAGGTCTTTTGTCCGCTGCTGATTGATGTCATGATTGATGATTGATGTCATGATTTGTGCCAAACGCTGGGAAGTACTGTCCTCAATCCAGCTGGTTTGTTCGACGGTCGAGGACAGTACTTCTGTAGCCAGCACCAACCCGCACCTTCGGGTGTATCTATTTCTTTCTATGTCCTGCCCCGAGGCCTTTCGCTCGCTGATGATTCGTGTTGTGATTTAAGCTCAACGCTGTTGCATCCTTCTGACGTCTGCATGTTTGTGTGTGTGTTGTGACCAGGTAGCCTTCGAGGACGTGCTGGCCGAACCGGACGGGGCTCACAGCATCGACTGCGTGTGGAGGCTGTCCTACACGTGCTTCAACTGCTGCAAGGGTCTGTGCTACAACATCCTGACCGTCCTATGCGGGCTGCCCCTGGCCTGCATGTGGGGCTGTGAGTTCGCCCTCATCACTTTCAACCACGTCTGGCAGATCACGCCCTGCATCCGCGCCTTCATGATCAACTGCGGCTGCGCCCAGAAGATCTTCGGCATGTGCATCCAGTGCTGCATGGCCCCGGTCTGCGAGACCTGCGGCCTCTTCTTCAGCAACATCGTGGTCAAGAATGCGCAGTAGCCTGCCAGGTTTTCTGCTGGCTGGCTATATATATATATATATATTTTTTTTTTTGGGTGAGGGGGGGGGGGGGGGGGGGGGGGGGGGGGGGGGGGGGGCGGAGGGGGAGGGGAGGGGGGAGGGAAGATTTTGTGGAGTGCTGGTCTGTGATTTTTTTTCTTTCTTGGAAGGAACTCTTACTGTTTGCGTTTTCTGTCTTCTTACTGTTTGCGTTTTCTGTCTTCTTACTGTTTGCGTTTTCTGTCTTGTCGTGTTTTGGTGCAATATTTTTGTCAGCATTCTAACTGCTGAGCAGTGTAGCGTATTAATTGTTGAATATTCCTAGACGCACCTGGGCACAGATTAAATCGATATTTCCCGTAACAGAAAACAAATTGTTACTCACATGTGAAATAATTCAAAATCACGAGTATCACACTTGTATCGGTTTACAAGAAAAGGAAAACGTTTAAAGAAAACGATGAAATCACATGTGTACAGTCAAAAAGGGATTTCAAACACGCGCACAAAACCTCGTCGTATATTTTATGAGTTTGTTTCAACCAGATGTTGATAAAACACCATTCCATGTAAACTTCTGCAAAGGGTTCCAGACATTGCCCCATTTCATGCAATGCTGTAATATTTTCGACATTTTCCTTCATCTTAAGCTTAACGAGTGTCAGTTCTGATTCCATTAACTTTGCAATTGTATTGGAAACGGGTAGGCTGTAAGAGCCTGACGGTTCTTGTCTGTACTTGGATGTGCTCCACATTACAAAATATTACAAATATTCCGGTGTTTCACGTTGTTCCCTTATCGCCTTTGAAATTCTCTTGGTCTCTACAGAGTGTTTGAGCCAATACACAGTGTAATAAATCTCATCGTACGAAATCTTTCTTTGTGGGAATATTTAGATACATTATCCCATGATCTGTGCCGATTTTCCCGCATATTCTAACGTGCCATGGACTGATGTAGCATTCTTTTATTTTTTCTACAAAATAACCGTCAGTCATAAATTTGAATCTTCTTTTCTTTGAAGACGATTGCGCTATTTATAGTGTCATAAACAACATGGAATTGAATATTTTACTGGCAGGCAGAATGAGCATATATCATATTTCATATCATTTACTCCACAAGTCTGCAGCAAACTTACAGTGCCATGATTTTATTATGTACTGTTGATGTTTTTGTTGTTGCTATAACAATGGAAATGTTAACCATGTTGTTTGTAGTGTTTCTGCGTTTCCCCGAGGAAAACATGCAGTGCCATATTTCATAGTATCTTTCTTACTTTTGATTGATATACAATCAGTGCCATATTCCGTAGTATCTTTCTTACTTTTGATTGATATACAATCGATATAAAATCAGATTTTAGGTCTTTTGTCAGAGAGATGTTATTTGTAATCACGCCACTCTAATTTTGTATCACCTGTTCATTTCATTTGTGTGTGTGTGTGTGTGTGTGTGTGTGTGTGTGTGTGTGTGTGTGTTTCTACGCTTTTTTCGAAGTCTGTATAAAAGGTATCCAAGGTTCTGATATCACTTTGAGAAAGAACTTTTACTGAAAACTTTTTCTGATTAGAAACATTATGCAGTAGGCCTAAGTCATTAACACGAATTTTGTTCCCGGTCTCTTTAAGGCTAAAACGATAGCCCCCCCCCCCCCCCCCTCCTTTGAAATACGTGTATTCAAAGCCTGTTGATCATACGGGATATCCTGTATGGCTGAAATAGTGTCACACACTTTGTCATTAGATACATTTCTTCTCATAAACATTTGACTGTTTAATGTACAAAGCAGAAGCTTTACAAAGCTTTTTCCCCTAGGTGCAGAAAAGTACTCCTGTGATTTTCACAGTGTTACATCGTTCTCAACATCAACACTGGGCGCACAAATATATATATATATATTTTTTTTTTTTTGTTATTTATTAATTGAATGTCTGAGTGGCTAACTGACTCAGTAATTCCTTCACATTCTGCTCTTTGATTGGTAAGCGAAGGAAAGTCAGGTTATTTTCAATGATCAATATAACTCAGAGCAGACTGGAACAAATGAAAGCCAGTGTTACGATTGCGTTCTGCCTGATTTGTACATCATATAACGTGGCAAGAGGGAACGAAATCTTCATTTGGGGACTCATATCCGATAGGAAAATAAAGCTAGTGTTGATAGAGTGAAGTATTCATTTTTATAAATAAAACATATATAGTCGTGGTCACATCTTTCACATTTGTGCCATTACATAACTTTTTAAAGTGTGTACAGCGTTTTGTGACTCAGCTGTAAAAGAAGTCTGTAAGACAAGACTGAATTGGTGAAAACGTGTCATGCAGCCCACTCAGGAACATAGAATCAGAGACTGTCCTTGCTGTTGGTGATCTTCTGGTCATTTGACATTCATTCATATCCCAAAGCTGTTTCTGTTGGAGATCTTCTGGTCATCTGACATTCATTCATATCCCAAAGCTGTTTCTGTTTCAGCGTTGCCATAGCAGGTATTTGTCATTGACTGGTGACAGTTTTTGCGCTGAGTGTTGGACCTAAGAGTTGGAGTTTGGCCCTGGGTGGCCCCTGCTA
>CM031615.1:53513058-53517866 GCA_018398815.1 Conus ventricosus | reverse complement strand
TGTAGTGATGGTACTTCATGGCATTGCACTGTAATGCGTGTATTGTATATGTTCCATTTTACTCATTAGGCTGTACTTCAGCATGGAGTTCATGGTTGCATATATTGTTCTGTTCTGTTAATTGTACGTTATCATTAAAAAAAAAAAACCAAAAAAAACCCTCAAACAACACCGTTTTCTCGATATGATTTTCAGATTAGCACTTACTGCCGACAGATGTCGCCTCGGTCTATACCGCCACCTCGTTTTATCCACTGTGTTTGTATTCGAATCCTACCAAGGACGGTCACTCATTTTCATAAACATGTTAGGAAAAGTGAACGGACGTTCCCATGAGATCTTTTTACAAACGCAGATCTGCACAGTTAACGTGGAATGTCGGAGATAGCATATCGGAGATAGCAAAACAGAAAGGGAAGACGCCAAGGTTAAAAGAAATTAAAACGATAGGAAAACTGACTTTTGATGGTTGAAAATAACACTTTAGGAAAACCCCACCTATGAAGGCTGAAACCAAAACTCTTGGAAAACCTACTTGTGAAGGGTGAAAGTAAAACCCTTGGAAATCTCCTCTTGTAATGGCTGATTACAAAATTTCAGGAACACCTACTTGTGAAGGTTGATATATATATATATATATATATATATATATATATATATATATATATATATATATGTATATATATATATATATATATATATATATATATATATATATATATATATATATATAAACCAAACAGAATTAAGTAAATATATTTAGAAGCTGAAAAATAAGAAAATAGATTACAACATATCATGGAAAATTATAAAAAGAGCAACACCATACAACAACATTTCTAAAAAATGCAACTTATGTACTACAGAAAAGTGGCTGATATTATGTAAACCCCACCTAGCATCCCTGAACTCTAAAGTAGAAATGATAAAAAATTGCAGGCATAAATGGAAATCTTTGTCAATGCACCATTCCGTAACACGTCCCCCCTGAACGTGCCCCCAAAAAGAAAAAAACCGGCAGGCCACGTGCCACACGCACAGAACTCACACGCCCACACACCACAATATATAACACCGGTGGCGTGCCCAAATTGTATACCCTGAGGAGAGCGTTGTTAGCTTGAAACAAGCTTGTAGGTTTTAATCTCTTCATTTTAAAATCCTATTTTAAACTGGTATGTCGCTCCCTACATGGTTGAGCACTTTTAACGTTCTGAGTGGCTTTTAACTCTGATTATATATATATATATATATATATATATATATATATATATATAATATATAATATATATATATATATATATATACAACAAACTAATAAATTCCAAGGATAAGTACCGAGCACCGTTCCAGCAACTTACAGAGCAGCTTGGTGTTGCAATGACTGCAAGAAGTATTGAATTATAAACAAAGCTTGCTCTTATGTCTTAGATTGTCTATTTCTTATGTCTATTTCTTCAATCTAAGACATAAGAGCAAGCTTTGTTTATAATTTTATATATATATATATAATATATATATATATATATATATATATATATATATATATATTTGTTAAAACAAGTTTTTAAAAAATGTTGCTACCCAAGGGGTCGAGCGCTTTTAGAATCATTTTAGGCTGTTCAACCATATTGATATATATATTATATATATATATATATATATATATATATATATATATATATATATATATATATATATACTACTCAACGCTCGCTAAGGATCAGATTTAGAACACGCAGATAGAAGACAGTGGGGAGAGGCCTAAGTGAATGGTTATATACTTTTTTTTTCTTTTTACCCTGGACGTTGCTTGAGGCTAGTCGCATACTCGCCACTGAGATAACCGCGAAGCACACACTTCATTAAGCCCCTTTCACACTGGATTCTTCTGTGCACGTGTTCCAAATCCGATCCTTAGCGAGTATTGAGCAATATGTATATAGAATTATATGAAGTGGCCCACGCCAATGCAGAGGGATCCCAGAGCAGTGGGACTTCAATAATATGACAGGGCGAAAAAAACAACCCTAGGAAAACCCGCTTATAGAGACTGGTTTTGTGAAGGTTGGAAGCAAAACTGAAGGAAAACCCGCTTTGTGAAAATTTAGAGCAAAACTCATGGCAAAAGCTATTGTGAACGTTGAATGCAAAACTCAAGGAAAAGTCACTTGTGGAGGCTGAAAAAAATCTCCTCGTGCAAGTTAACAAACAAGGAAAAATTACAGAAAAATCACTTGTGAAGGTTGAAAGCAAAACTCTTGGAAAATCCACCATCATGAATGAAAGTAAAACTCTAAGAAAAACCCCACTTGTGAAGGTTGAAAGAAAAACTCTAGTAAAACCTACGCGTGAAGGTTGTAAATGAAGACTCAAGAAAATCCACTTGTGAAGGTTACAAGTAAAACTAAAGGAGCAGCCACCAGTGAAGGTTGGAAACCAATCCAAACCAAACCAAAACCAAACCAAACAAAAAAAAAGGTTTGTGATACTGAGGTTTACAATCCAGCACAGGTGACATGGCAGATTGGGGGGGGGGGGGGGGGGGGGGCGGGATCAGCCTCCCAGGAGACTTGGGTGGAGAACAGGGAGTCTTACACTACACTGAGACCATGAACATGACAGTACCTTAAGATCAGCCAGCCAAATGGCCAAATTGTATGCTGCTCACCAGCTGGATTCGACCTTAGAACCGTCTGACTGCGGCACTCTATCGCTAAATCAACTGGTCTATCTAAAATGGAAAAAAAAAAGGGGGGGGGGGGGGGGAGGAGGGAGGAGGAAAAACAAACTAGCTAAACTACGATGTACTCCATCCCCCTCTCCCGGTTTCCTGATTCATGACCTTTTTCCTGCCAGAATCCTTCTACTCTAACCCCCTCAGCCCTCGCTCCCGAACAGAGCAGCAAATACTACACAGATTTTTTTTTCTCGTAAGGGGAGAAGTTGGGGATGTATCAGACTGGTTCTACAACAGAGCACAGAGTGTGTAAGGGGAGAAGTTGGGGATGTATCAGACTGGTTCTACAAACAGAGCACAGAGTGTGTAAGGGGAGAAGTTGGAGGATGTATCAGACTGGTTCCACAACAGAGCACAGAGTGTGTAAGGGGAGAAGTTGGAGGATGTATCAGACTGGTTCTACAACAGAGCACAGAGTATGTAAGGGGAGAAGTTGGAGGATGTATCAGACTGGTTCCACAACAGAGCACAGAGTGTGGCAGGGGAGAAGTTGGAGGATGCATCAGACTGGTTCTACAACAGAGCACAGGGTGTGTCAGGGGAGAAGTTGGGGATGTATCAGACTGGATCCACAACAGAGCACAGGGTGTGTAAGGGGAGAAGTTGGAGGATGTATCAGACTGGTTCCACAACAGAGCACAGGGTGTGTCAGGGGAGAAGCTGGGGATGTATCAGACTGGTTCTACAACAGAGCACATGGTGTGCAGTTAGGGTGTTGCCTTTTCAGATCCTGCTGTCCATCCCCAGGGAAAGAAAGACGCAACAAAGGAACTCTCGCTTTCGAGGGTAAACATGTGATCCCTCGGAACGTCTGGTAGTTCCAGAGAGAAAAAAGAAAGTCGGCAGCAGAAGGGCATCTGGGAGTCCTGACCTGGATGCGGCCCGGGGTCCCTTAGAGTGTAAGGAGTTCAGGGCCGAAACACTTGTCTGAGGGGAGGGGGGGGGGGGGTCTCCTCTGAAGACCTTCTGCTGTCAAGTTCTCCCGAGAGGGTTTTGCTATTTACAAGAAAGAAAAAAATGAATAGGTAAAGAAAATAGATAAATGAAGAGAAAGAAAGAAAAAAAATGAATGAATAAGGCACAAATAGATACGTAAACAAACAAATAAATGAATAAATAGATAAATACATATATACATACATAAATATACAAATAAATAGACAAATCAATAAATAAAACGACACAAAACTAATGAATAAAAATCAGGAAAAAAAGGACAAATCTCGGGGTCTCCTCATGTAGGTGATGTTCTGGCGTTCTGGCGGAATCTGTTAAGTGGACCATCGGACCTCTGATTTACAGAAAAAAAGCAACCCTCTACTCAACAGACCACCACGCAGAAACCCAGCAAAACAAAGGAGTAGATAAGACTGTCTCCTCTAGTAGGTAATCGTATGAGTTTCTTATGCAGCCTGCAACACTACCTCACAGTTGTAAAAAAAAATATCCAACGGATTACCACGCAGAGGCCCAACAAACAAACGAGTAGGTGTAAAAAAAAACAAAAAAACAACAAAGCAGGGTCTCCTACGGCAGGGGATCCTGTTGCGTTCAGATGTTCACAGCTCTCTGTTCACTCTTGGGTCTTGGAATGTGACAGGCCAAACTATAGAGCAGGATGCAGCGAATGGGAGAGAGTTATGTCATGGACTGAGCAAGAAAGGCTGGAGAAAAAAAAGACAGACAGACAGACAGACAGATAGACAGACAGATAGACAGATAGACAGACAGACAGACAGACAGACAGACAGACAGACAGACAACTTTCTTTGACGTAAGGAAAGCGTATGAACAAGTGTGGCATAAACGACTTTTGTATAAACTGAAAACTATTGGAATAATGGAACCATGTATGATTATGTCAAAGCTTTCCTTCAAAGTAGAATTATTCAAACAAGAATAGAGCATACATATTCCACCACTAGAACACTGGAAATGGGTCTTCCACAAGGATCAGTATTATCTCCAATTCTATTTAACATCCTGATTGCAGACATAACCAAAGGCTTATCCAAAGACGTAGTCTTAGTACAGTTTGCTGATGACATATGTCTGTGGATGAAAGTCA
>CM031615.1:53500558-53508058 GCA_018398815.1 Conus ventricosus | reverse complement strand
AAGGGTCGTCATCCATTGTAAACCAGTTTTGTCAGGTGTACCACAGGGAACTGTTCTGGGGCCCTTGTTTTTCTTAATTTATATAAATGACATAAGTAGAAATCTCTCTCCTGGAACTACTATAAGGCTTTTTGCAGATGACAGTTTAGTATATAGAACAATCAGAAGCAAGAATGATACACGCATTCTACAAGAAGATCTAAACGCTTTACAAGAGTGGGAAAGAACTTGGAAAATGGAATTTCATCCCCAAAAGTGCTAAGTGTTGCGTATATGTAACAAACGCTCACCAATTAGATCAGATTATTCTATCCATAATACTATTCTTAAAGAAACTAATGCTGCAAAATATTTAGGCGTGATTATAGATAGTCGTCTCAAATGGAAAGAACATTACAATTTAGTATGTAAGAAAGCAAATAACATCTTAGCTTTCTTATACAGGAATATCAATGACTGCCCCCAAAAGGTTAAAGACGACTGCTACAAAACACTGGTTAGACCAGTACTGGAATATGGTTGCTCAGTTTGGGATCCTTACCATCTAAAGGACATTGATAACCTTGAAAAGATTCAGAAGAGAGCAGCACGGTTCGTAACAGGGAACCACATCAGAGAAAAGGGGAATACTGGGAAGAACATGAGGAAATTAGAATGGAAACCCTTAGAAGAGAGAAGAGCTTTTATTAAACTTAACACCTTTTTCAAAGGCAGAGCTAAAGTAATTGATATTCCAATGGAACAACTAGTATTGAATAAAAGTAGCACCAGGAGTGGCGGTCAATGTTATACCATACCTGCATCAAATATTGACAGCCACTTACATTCTTTTTATCCCAGTTCTGTACAGCTGTGGAACTCACTGCCGGGTGCCATCAAGATTGCCACAGGTGCAATCTCATTCAAAAAACAGGTTGATTCGACAGTTTTGAGATCTGCATATTGACGTTTTTCTATTTTTACTTCCCAGATATTTTATTGAATATCGAGTGCGACCCTTGTTGCCAAGTTTGCTCCAGGGGCCAACAGTCTGAGTCGCACTGTTTTTATGTTATTTTATTCTACTTTTTAACATGCGCGCTGGTGACCTACTCGTTTTTGAGTGAACCAGTATTTTAGGAAGAAGAAGAAGAAGAACGTTCTTCAAAGGCTCCGAGGAGTACAGGGAATACCTTATCATCATATTGTGAGGGAGGATACTCATTCTGGGGTTAGACTAAAGTATGAGAGAGTTTGGTAAAAAAAAAAATTGGACTGAGCCCTACTTTGGTAAACGTGGTTATAGAAGTTATTGAAGAAGACAAGGGGGGAAAATGCAACGCACTGAACCAGAAATAAATCTATTTTCGCTTCAGTCCCAACAACCGTTTTCGAAGCAGTAGGATAAGAGAACCCTCAGAATGTTATCATGACCTTGAAAAAAAGAAAAGCCCTGCCTGCGTATTTCATCGCTAACTGCCTTTGAACTCTTATTTCTTGAAGGCGGTGAAGAGCAGCCACAGGCCTCGCAGCAGGGGTCCAGGCAGCAGTGCACGCACAGCCGTACAGCTTCTTGCAGCAGCCGCAGTTGATCTCCAGCATCTTGAAGTAAGGCGTTGATGTACCAGATGTGGATGAAGGCGATGTAGGCGAACTCCTACCCCCACTCCATGGCGATGCAGATGCCATAGAAGAGGGTGGCGATCATATAGTGCAGATCCTTGCAGCAGTTGAAGCATCTGTACGAGTTCTGCCAGACGCAGTCGATGGAACGGATTCCTTCTGGCTCGGCAAAGATGTCCTCGAAGGCAACCTGAAAAAAAAATGACACATGATGATATGTGTATCACGAACCACTGTCAGGTCGATTGATGACTTGAATGTTCTGTTCAGAGAGAAAGTGAGGCACGCATCAAACAGCGGTCCTGCTAATAGTTTAGAACCCCAAATGGTAGCCCTGTTTTCTCAAGCGAAATTCGTGAATGATTTTTCTGTAATAGGACTGAACGTCAGCAAACCAGCAACCGACAGCTGTTTTGCTCTGTTTTGAGGTCATCGGGATCGCGACTGGACATGGTTATCCACTAGACATGGTTTTCATTGCAGACGGAACGACCATGCCCACTGCCGTTGAACTGGCAGACCATCTTAAGGGTCATTGGAGGAGGGGCTGTCGGCCTGTCTACACCCACACAAACCACCCAGAGTGACATCACATCAAAAATGTGCCGCGACATTTTCAGCTTCGACGTTGGGCGCCGGAGTGATTCCAATGGGCAAGTTGGCTTCAAAGTGGGTGACTGTAAGCGGAGACGGGAAAAAGACAAAAACGGAACTTTTGTTCCGCGAAACAGTAGTGAAATAGGAGTGGGTTTAAGTGTAATTACAGAACAAAAACAACGCGTTTCGACCGCTTGTATTTTCGTAACGAGATTCTCTCTCTCTCTCTCTCTCATGATCCCTAATCCCCTATTTTATGATAACACTTTCTGCCTGTATCTCCATCGTCTGCTCTCCTTATACCCCCCCCCCCTCCCGCCTCCCCGCCTTTCCTGGTTTACCCTCTACATGATTTCCGCCATCCCTCCCTCTCTCCATCTCTATACTTTAAATGTGCGGGAGCTGGGTTAGATTTTTATTTCCAAGAAATCGTCGTTTAGTATTTTCCCCCACCCCACCCCTCTTCTCCCTGCACTTCTTTCTCTTTCCCCTTATCATTACAATAAAACCATGTCCCTACACCACCTCCGTCTTGCATGTCTGTCTGTAAAACTTCTTTTTGAGTATTGTGGACCCAAGAAGACCTTGACCTTTTGGGAATACAGGATAGAAATTGTAACAGGTTTAGAAAGGCTCTGAACAAATAAGGCGAATCAACAAAATAAACCTCAGATGGTTTCTGATTAGGCTATGTTTAACGTTCTTTTAAACAAATAGTAGTAAAGAAATGGGTGCAGTCAGTGACGACAGAGGCTCATTCTGTGGGGCAGAAAAAGATTCAATACAATACTGCGTAGGGCACTGTGAACTCTTTCATGTTTCTTGATCGAACTAGAAAGAATAGCGAGAGAAAGATATTAAAACTGTTTAAGAACCTAGCTTAACAATAAATTGGTAAGTTTTTAAGTTATAATATCACATGAACACATATGATAATTTAAACCAAATTATCCTACTTGCAAAACTTTTTGTATAGATATGTAGAATACACAAAAAAAGTACTTAATCTTCAACATTTTAAAGGGACAAAGAGCATGTATAAACTGAAAACGTATGCACTGCATGGAAATGCGACACACAGAATTCCAAAAAAAGGGGAAATCCATATAGAATCTGATTGCAGGCAATCCCATTAAAATGAAAATGTCCATAAATATTGATATTTTCCACCATCTTCCCACAGATTGCTTAGTGTGCAACCTTGGTTAGAGTGTTCCGATGTTTTAAAGAAAAGCACTCTTTTTATTAAAGTTTTATTACTTTGCTTTATCTATCGTAAATATGGAGTGTATTTAGATGTAATTGACCCCCTCCACTCCCCCCCCCCCCCTCCCCCTTTCAATCCCCACCACGATAAATAGATAAATAAAGTAAATAAGTAATAAATAAATACATAAATAGATAAATAAATAAATTTTGAAAAGAGGAAACACTGACCCCGCCTGCCACTCCACAACGTAGTGGCTGCCGCCCCCCCCCCCCCCACCCCCCCACCCCCTCCCTCCACCCGTCCAATATGTCAACTGAAGGTGGCGGAGGAGGAGTCAACTGAGTTTGGGGGAGGAGGAGGAGACAACTGAAGGTGGGGGAGGAAAGGGGGGAGTCAACTGAAGGTAGTGGTGGAGAGGAGTCAACTGAAGGTGGTGGAGGGGGGAGTCAACTGAAGGTGGTGGAGGAGGGAGTCAACTGAAGGTGGAGGAGGGAGTCAACTGAAGGTGGTGGAGGAGGGAGTCAACTGAAAGGTGGTGAGGAGGGATCAACTGAAGGTGGTGGAGGAGAGGGAGTCAACTGAAGGTGGGTGGAGGAGGAGGGAGTCAACTGAAGTGGTGGAGGAGGAGGAGTCAACTGAAGGTGGAGGAGGGAGTCAACTGAAGGTGGTGTGGGGGAGGGAGTCAAAGAAGGGGTGGAGGAGAGGGAGTCAACTGAAGGTGGTGGAGGAAGAAGTCAACTGGGGTGGTATAGGAGGAGTCAACTGAAGGTGGGGGAGGAGGGGGAGTCAACTGAAGTGGTGGAGGGGGAGGATCAACTGAAGGTGGGGGAGGAGGAGGGAGTCAACTGAAGGGGTGGAGGAGGGAGTCAACTGAAGGTGGTGGGGAGGAGTCAACTGAAGTGGTGGAGAGGGAGTCAACTGAAGGTGGAGGAGGAGGGGGTCAACTGAAGGTGGTGGAGGAGGAGTCAACTTAAGGTGGGGAGGAGGAGGAGTCAACTGAAGGTGGTGGAGGAGGAGGGAGTCAACTGAAGGTGGTGGGGGAGAGGGAGTCAACTGAAGGTGGTGGAGGAGGAGGGAGTCAACTGAAGGGGTGGAGGAGGGGGAAGTCAACTGAAGGTGGAGGAGGGAGTCAAAAATGGGAAGGGGGGGGTGTGGAGGAGGGAGTCAACTTTTAAGGTTGGTGGGGAGGGGGGATCAACTGAAGGTGGGGAGGAGGAAGTCAACTGAAGGGTGGTGGGGGAGGGGAGTCAACTGAAGGTGGTGGAGGAGGAGGGAGTCAACTGAAAGGTGGGGGAGGAGGAGGGGTCAATGAAGGATGAGGGGGAGTCAACTGAGGTGGTGGAGGAGGAGGGGTCACTGAAGGTGGTGGGGAGGGGGGATCAAAAGAAGGGTGGGGAGGGAGTCAACGAAAAGGGGGTGGGGGAGGAGGGAGTCAAATGAAGGTGGAGGAGGAGGGAGTCAACTGAAGGGGGTGGAGGAGGAGGGAGTCAAATAAGGTGGAGGGGGAGGGAGTCAACTAAGGGGGGGGGAGGAGGAGGGAGTCAACTGAAGGGTGGAGGAGGGAGTCAAGAAGGGGGGTGGAGGAGGGGGGCAAATGAAAGGGGGTGGAGGGGGAGGGAGTCAAATGAAGGTGGTGGGGGAGGGGGAGTCAACTGAAGGGGGTGGAGGAGGGGGAGTCAACGAAAGGTGGGGAGGAGGGGGAGTCAACTGAAGTGGTGGAAGGGGGGAGCAACGAAGGTGGTGGAGGAGGGGGAGTAATGAAGGTGGTGGAGGAGGAGGGAGTCAACTGAAATGGGGGAGGAGGGGATCAAACTGAAGGTGGAGGGGGGAGTCAACTGAAGGGGGGGGGAGGGGGGATCAAAGAAGGTGGGGAGGAGGGGGGAGTCAACTGAAGGTGGAGGAGGGGGAGGGGCAACTGAAGGGGGAGGAGGAGGGGGTCAACTGAAAGGGGGAGGGGGAGGGGGTCAATGAAGGTGGGGAGGAGGGGGGGTCAACTGAAGGTGGGGGAGGAGGGGGGAGTCAACTGAAGGGGGAGGAGGAGTCAATGAAGGTGGAGGAGGGAGTCAACGAAGGTGGAGGGGGAGGAGGGATCAACTGAAGGTGGGAGGAGGGACTCAATGAAGGGGGTGGAGGAGGGATCAACGAAGGGGGGAGGAGGGGAGTCAACTGAAGTGGGGGAGGAGGAGGGAGCAACTGAAGGGCTGGGGAGGGGGGATCAAATGAAGGTGGGGGAGGAGGGGGAGTCAACTGAAGGATTGGTGGAGGAGGGAGTCAACTGAAAGGGGGTGGGGAGGGGTCAACTGAAGGGGGTGAGCAGGGGGGATCAACTGAAGGTGGGGGAGGAGGGGGTCAACTGAAGGTGGGGGTGGGGGAGGGGGCAAATGAAGGTGGGGGGGAGGAGGGAGCCAACTGAAGGTGGTGGAGGAGGGGGAGTCAACTGAAGGGGTGGGGGAGGGGGGAGTCAACGAAGGTGGTGGAGGGGGAGGGGTCAACTGAAGGTGGGGAGGAGGGATCAACGAAGGTGGAGGAGGGGGGGATCAACTGAAGGTGGGGGAGGGGGGGTCAACTGAAGGGGGGGAGGGAGGGGCAATGAAGGGGGGGGGGGGAGGGAGTCAACTGAGGTGGGGGAGGGGAAAGGGAGTCAAAAGGTGGTGGAGGAGGGGGGGTCAACGAAGGTTTGGTGGAGGGGGGAGCAACTGAAGGTGGGGACGGGGGGGAGCACGAAAGGGGTGGAGGAGGAGGGGGTCAACTAAAATGGGGGAGGAGGAGGGACAATGAAAAGGGGGAGGGGGAGGGAGTCAAGAAGGTGGGGAGGAGGAGGGGGTCAACTGAAAGGGGGGGAGGGGGAGGAGTCAATGAAAGGGGGTGGAGGAGGGGAGCAATGAAGGGGGTGGAGGGGGAGGGGGTCAACTGAAGGTGGTGGAGGAGGGAGTCAAATGAAGGGGTGGAGGAGGAGGGAGTCAACTGAAGGGGTGGAGGGGGGGGGGATCAACTGAAGGTGGGGGAGGGGAGTCAACTGAAGGGGGTGGAGGGGAGGGGGGTCAACTGAAAGGGGGAGGAGGAAGGAGTCAATGAAGGTGGTGGAGGGGAGGGGGTTTTAACTGAAAGGGGGAGGGGAGGGAGTCAAAGAAGGGGGTGGAGGAGGGGGAGTCAACGAAGGGGTGGAGGAGGGATCAACTGAAGGTGGAGGAGGAGGGGGTCAACTGAAAGGGGGTGGGGGAGGGGAGTCAACTGAAGGTGGTGGGGGGGGAGGGATCAAAAGAAGGTGGGGAGAGGGGGAGTCAATGAAGGTGGAGGAGGAGGGATCAACGAAGGTGGTGGAGGGGGAGGGAGTCAAATGAAGGTGGTGGAGGGAGGGAGTCAAAGAAAGGTGGGGTGGAAGGAGGGGGTCAACTGAAAGGGGGTGGGGGGGAGGAGTCAACTGAAGGGGGGGGGGAGTAATGAAGGGGGGAGGGGAGGGGGTCAACTGAAGGTGGGGAGGGGGAGGGAGTCAACTGAAGTGGAGGGGAGGGGCAACGAAGGTGGGGGAGGAGGGAGTCAAAATGAGGTGGAGGGAGGGGGTCAACTGAAGGTGGGGGAGGAGGGGGGGATCAACTGAAGGTGGTGGAGGGGAGGGGGTCAACTGAAAGGGGTGGGGAGGGGGGAGTCAACTGAAGTGGGGGAGGAGGAAGGACTCAACTGAAGGTGGTGGAAGAGGGAGCAACTAAGGGGTGGAGGGGGAGGGAGTCAATGAAGGTGGTGGGGGGAGGATCAAAAGAGTGGTGGGGGAGGGGAAAGGGGGTCAACGAAATGGGGGGGAGGAGGGGGTCAACTGAAGGGGTGGGGGAGGGGGGCAACTGAAGGTGGTGGGGAGGGGGGGAGTCAACGAAGGGGGTGGAGGGGAGCACTGAAGGGGGTGGGGAGGGGGGAGTCAACTGAAGGTGTGGGGGAGGGGAGTCAACTGAAGGGTGGTGGAGGAGGGAGTCCGAAGGGGTGGAGGAGGGGACTCAAAGAAAGGTGGGGGGGAGGGATCAACTGAAGGTGGGGAGGAGGGGGCAACGAAAATTGTGGAGGGGAGGGACTCAACTGAAGGGGTGGAGGAGGGAGCAAAG
>CM031615.1:53490558-53495558 GCA_018398815.1 Conus ventricosus | reverse complement strand
GTTTGATGTGATTTAGTAAAGTGTTTTTCCCTGAAGGAGAGGGGGAGAAGAAAAACATTCGGTAGTGCTCCTTTTGGTTCATTGGAAAGATTGCGTGTGCGTATGGAGTAAATGCTGTCATGAATGCGTGTGTGCAAGTGACAGTGTAACAGTGGTGACCCCGACGTAGCTGCCGTTGTTTTCCCCCTGAAAAAAAAAAAGAGAAAGATTTCTATTTGTGCCCTTGGGGCCTGGAAAAACACTTTTGATTTGTACCCCAGAGGAAAGATTTGTATTTGTACCCTCGGGGCCTGAAAAAAAAAGATTTTGATTTGAACCCTCAAGGGTTTGAGGGGAGGGGAAAAAGAAAAAGAAGTTCGTCAAATTATTTATTAAGTATAATATTCGCATTTGTTTTCTTTTCTGTTTGTGTGTGTGAGTGAATTTATTTTCAGTGCGAGTGAGGACTTCTCTCTTATTTCTGACTCTGAGTTTTGCTAGTGTTTTTTGTTTGTTTGTTGATTCCCTATTTTGTCCTTTTCCCCGATCGGTGAGCCCCACCGCTTCTCACTACATTGAGCGGTTAGTTCAAGAGTGGGAGCAGCCGTGATCGCCCTTATTAGGTTTATTTTGTGTTTTTTTTCTTTCTCTGTCCTATCGTTTTATTTCAAATAGTCTCCTTTTCCCAGAGTTTGAATCTTGTAGCAGCCTGAGAAATCTCAAGGAATCTGACACGCTGCCCAACTTTCGAAAGAGGTTTAATTAGTGTCAGCGCCGTCCATTAGACCATCTTCAACATATGTTTCAGTTGTGGTCCCGAGAACTGTTTTCGATGTACAGAGAGAAAACGCCCACTCAAGATTTTTTAACCTAGACCTGTGAAGTAGAGATGCCTTGTCAATGTAGTTGGTGCTACTCTGCAAATTCCCAGAGTTGTTAATTCTTGAAGGCTTGGAAAAGCAGCCCACAGGCCTCGCAGCAGGGGTCCAGGCAGCAGTGCACGCACAGCCCGTACAGCTTCTTGCAGCAGCCGCAGTTGATCTCCAGTATCTTGAAGTAAGGCGTGATGTACCAGATGTGGATGAAGGCGATGTAGGCAAACTCCTCACCCCACTCCATGGCGATGCAGATGCCATAGAAGAGGGTGGCGATCATATAGTGCAGATCCTTGCAGCAGTTGAAGCATCTGTACGAGTTCTGCCAGACGCAGTCGATGGAACGGATTCCTTCCGGCTCGGCAAAGATGTCCTCGAAGGCGACCTGGAGAGGGAAAGCAAACGGATCAGAATGTATGATTGTGTTCCAACATTTGCTCTCATCTTCCGCGTTGTCAGTGTCTCTGTGGGGCGTAACGTATCTGTCTAGAAATCTACAATCCGCAGTAAGCTGTCAATATGTCAATCACTGTCTTAAAGGATACCCACCAGAGAAGACCCAGGGCTGACGCTGTGTTTCCTAGCGCTGTTGCTAATAACCTCTGAGGCAGTCTACCGATCCCTGTCTTCATTTATCATACACGTCACCTACAACTCCCCTACGTATGACAGACAGTAAGGGCAACATCGTGAGAGTATTTCCACGTGGTAATGGTAATGTTGCTCATAGCCCAGCCGACCGCAAAGGGCCACACCAGGGCTGTCACCACGTTGAAGTCAACTCAAGTCATCATCATCATCATCATCATCAACAACAACAACAACAACAACAACAACAACAACAACAACAAAAACCTCCCATTCACACATTTCTTTACAATACACCTTCTAAAAGCGCACCAGAAACTTCGTTAAAAATCTTTCTTATATAAAATCTGAGATCAGATGAAAAATGCTAAGTATTTCCACGTGAAACACGCGTTACGAACAGCTGCAATCAACTTGAGACAACGAGTATCTTTAAGACATCCCACACGATGAAATATTCGCCGCAATACGTTATAGGTTCGAGCAGTTGCTCTACGCATTTGCTCAACTGATTCACAAAAATCATTGACCGTCTGCTGATTGTCGGGTTTGGTGCGCCGCTTCTCTCTTTAACCTGCATGGCACCCCACAGGTGAAATGGTCCGAGAATAGATCGTTACAAAACGAAACCTGTACTATGTCAAGAGTTCAAAGGTAACAAGTGTGTAGCAGACCCTTTCGCTAAGCTCAAGAAAACTTGCTCTGCAAGAGCAGAGCTCGTTATGGAAACACACACTTCATGAGATCATGTAAATAACCATGGAGTATGTCAGAGAGGACAGTAAGAAATACCGTGCTGGACGGCTTCTTTCGGCAGGTGCTTTGTTTTCAGACTCACGCTTAACATGGGCGTATCTGTTCCTTTAAAGAACCACATTGAATGACCCCCCTCCCTCCTCTCCTAGCGGCAAGGTCGTGGTTCATGCGTCTGTGACTGAAACACGGTGATGAACACTAAGATAGCGGCAACATCGTTGTTCATGCGTCACTGAAACGCCGCAGTGATGAACACCTGATAGCGGCAACATCAATATTCATGTGTCTGTCATTGCAATTCCGTGATGGAACCCTCAGATAGCGGCAACGTTTATGTTCACGTGTCTGTCGCTGAAACGCAGTGATGAACGCTCAGATGAGCGGCGACGTTGTTGTTCGTGTATCTGTCACTTAGCTCTTATCATGAACGCTCACACTGCGGCAACATCGCTGTTCGTGTGTCTGTCACTGAAATGATGTTTTGAGGCATGTCCTGTCACCTACTTACTGTTGTCTATTTTAGAAAAGTTTAACAGAGTTTAACAGTGTCAGAGGTTCGCTGTATGTAGAGCGAAAAATGTTGAAAGCGGAGCCCACCTCCTCCTTTCGCCCATCTTTGAATTTCCCAGACTTGAATGAAGAATTATTTGCATTTATCGTTGACAACAGTCTTCACGGTTTTATCGAAAATAACAAATTTTTGTTGAAGTGCCATAGCGGCTTCAGAGAGAACGATGACAGTATGGATGACAGCATTTTGTTCTATTTGGCGTAGTGCTTTGTGGAGCAAACTTGTCCAAACACACCTCTCTCTCTCTCTCTCTCTCACTCTCTCTCCTCTCTCTCTCTCGTCTCTCTCCTCTCTCTCTCTCTCTCTCTCTCTCTCTCTCATTGTAATGTCATCATTTGATTGAGTAGATGGTCGAGTCAGTCTTAAGATTTTTGTTAACCTTACTACATTACTACCTGTGCATGAGGATATAAGGAAATGTTACGAATGTATTTGTTTTTGCTAACCTTTGATTTGATACACACTAAGAATGAATGTGTACTATTTGTTTGCAGGAAAGGAAGAAGGGAATGTTATTGTTCTGCTACCCCCTCCCCCCTTGTCAAAAGACCTCTTTGGTAACGACAATAAAATATCAATGTGTCAAAAAAGTCTCTCTCCTCCCCTTATATATATATATACTTAATTGTTCAGCACTCTATATATACATATATATATAATATATATATATATATATATATATATATATAAATATATATATATATATATATATATATGTGTGTGTGTGTGTGTGTGTGTGTGTGTGTGGGGTGTGTAGTAAAATACGTGACGTTGTTGTTAGCATGCAAAGACCATTACTTTTTTGTTAAACAATAGTGTTGCCTTTTTATGACTTATAGTGGTATACGACAGGTGGACATCTGTTACTGCATTTGTTTGCACTATACCTGAATCGTATCAAGCCAATATAAAGGGTAAACGTGTGGTCGTCGCTAGATATTTACCCTGGTCCCGAAAAACAATATCTGAGAGATTTTTGTTTCTCTGTTGTGTTTTATACACTGATTACACCGTTCTCTTAGCAGGAATACCGCAAGGTTTACAGCAACAGTTAGATGTATGGTTTAAGTATTTCCAGCGATGGCGTTTACAGGTACATCTATTCAAACAAAACCACTTGAACGCCCTGTATGAAAAAGGTTGACTTTTCATACTGCACAAAATTTAAACAGCAGATTCTTACAGGTGTTTAGGTCGAACCCGTCTTGTCATACAAATGCAAAATTTGCGGACTTGAAAGCTAAGCAAAAACAAAGAAACAAAAAAAAAAAACAATCAAACAAACAAACCTACAATTAATATTTCTGAAATTTATCATTTGACTAAACTGAAATACTATGAATGTCTTTGTTTTTAATGAGACAGAGAAGCCTCTGTCAGCATAAAAATCAAGGCAAGAATGGTCACGTTCTATGGCAATGTATTTGCGTCATATTATGACAAATAGTCGGGTCAAACTTATAAAGTAATGTGCTCGTTTCTGGATACGGTGGCTGTGACATCTCATAGCTCAAGGGCACTAAAGCAGTTTGAACAGATGCTTCCTTCGAATGTGTTTGGGATTTAAAGATGTACATATATTTAACGTGTCTGTATGATAAGGTAGACACCATCATGGAACACGTCTTCTTAACCTAAAGCCTATCGATATTGGCCATGTAGCATTGTTGTCAATTGCACAAAAAGTCTTATCTGTCAGAGAATGGTTTCTGAACTTGAGCTGTAATGTTCCTTGGCTCGTTTATTTATTTATTTATTTGCATTGTATCTACACTTGTGTGGCATGCCACCAATCACACTTTTCCATAAACTAAAAGTGTTGCTTTGTTTTTTCCTGCTGTTTTTTTTCTTTCAAATTGAAGCAAAACGTTTGATCGTACCAAGTCTGTGACATGTCACATGCATGCATTCATCTGGCTGGATACAGATATCCATTTAGTGTGTTTGACCCCACTATGTAATGTTTGTGTTATTCTATAAACACTTGTTCATTTTATGTTTGCACAAAATAATTCGGTGAATTTACAGGGTAAAGGTATTTCACAAATATTTCTACAACAGATGGAATATTTAGCCCGATTTCTTTTAAGGGGTCAGATTGAACTTTTGCCTCAGAAGAACACATTTCATGATGTGTTTCCACTTTTCGTCATGTTCACTCTGCAGCCTTGAAGCCAAAGAAATTATGCGTTCATAACAAACGCATATCAGTTATGAGATGCATGTTCAGT
>CM031615.1:53483058-53485558 GCA_018398815.1 Conus ventricosus | reverse complement strand
CTTTACCGCCCCCTCCCAGCAAGAAAAACCAACTGAAAGACTCCATCTTTCTGGAAGAGTTTCCAGATCTGCTGGAGTACATGAACTGTCTAAAAGGCCGTTCTGTACTGGTCGGCGACTTCAACTTCCACTGGGACAATCCAACTAATTGCAATACAGCAAAACTGATGGATCTGTTTCAGTCCTTTGGTCTGAACCAGTCCGTCACCTCCCCAACTCACCGTTCAGGTCACATCCTTGACTGGGTTGTCCATTCTGATGATGACCTGGTCGAGCCACCCACCACCAGTCTGACCCTGACTTCTGACCACCATGCGGTCCTGGCTAATCTGAACACATCTGCTCCTATTAAGCCTCCCAGGTACGTCGAGTCCAGGGACCTTGCTTCCATCGACCTTGACATCTTCCGAGCTGACCTGCTGTCCTCCCTTCAATCTGTACCTTCACTGTCTGCGGAGCAATTCCATGGCCTACTTCAAGATGTCCTTGATCACCATGCCCCAGTACTTAGACGCAAGATTTCCAGCCGTCCACCCTCACCCTGGTTCCCAGCAGTTGGCCTGAAGTTCTTGATGCTAAACGTGTTAGACGTAGGGCCGAAAGGCAGTGGCTAAAGACAAACCTCGAGATTCACAAACAAATTTTGCGAACTGCTAGTAATGCTGTGAATGAAATTGTTCAAAAAGCAAAATCAGCCTTCTACAATGCTAAAATATTAGCATGCACAACAACCAAGCAATTGTTTAAGGTCACTGATACACTCATGGGGAGAACAAAATCATCTCCCCTTCCTTCATCTGTCTGTCCCTCTGACATTCCACAGAAATTTTGTGACTTTTCACTAGCAAAATTAGACTTATCCGTGAAAGTCTGGATGCTCAGTCAGTATCTGAACCTGATATTCCATACAACTCTTTTTCCGGCATTTCATTGACTGACTTTGAACCTGTGACAGTTGCTGTTGTCAAAGAAGTCATCGACAAGACTGTTATCAAAACATGTGTACTGGATCCTCTTCCATCTACTTTATTATCTGCATGCATGGATGTTTTGTTGCCATATATCACTAGTGTGGTAAATGAATCTCTCACTTCTGGTTGTTTCCCACCTGCACTGAAAGCTGCTGTTGTCCGACCTCTTTTGAAGAAACCCTCTCTTGACCCTGAAAACCTAAAAAATTATCGACCTGTCTCCAACTTGTCTTTTCTTTCAAAGATAATTGAAAAGATAGCACTTCTCCAACTCCAAAACCACCTTGACCAAAACAACTTGCTCTATTCGTTGCAGTCCGCCTATCGCACTGGACACAGTACAGAAACTGCTCTGCTGAAAATAATAAACGATCTTCTCTCTGCTCTGGATAATGGTCAGGTTTCACTGCTTTCTCTTCTTGACTTGTCCGCTGCCTTTGATACCATTGATCACTCCACCCTCCTCACTAGACTTCAACATACTTTTGGCATCTCTTCTCACGCTTTGGCATGGTTTTATTCTTACCTTTCTGGTCGAACCCAAATTGTCTCTGTCAATGGTTTTTCTTCAAGCTCTGCTGACTTGAATTATGGTGTTCCCCAAGGCTCTGTCCTTGGTCCCATTCTGTTTGTTCTATATACCCAACCCATCTCTGACATTGTAGCCCATCATGACATTTCACACCACTGCTTCTCTGATGACAATCAAATCTATATTTCTGGTGACATCTCTCTCCTCTCCTCCATCATCGATCGCTCACAGCTCTGCATCTCTGACATAAAGGCATGGATGACTTGCAACAAACTTCAGTTAAACAATGACAAAACTGAACTGATCTTCATTCTCCCAAAACGGCTCATGTCTACAATCTCTGTTCCTTCTTCTGTCCAACTTGGTACCTCTCTCATTCAGACCTCTACCACTGTGCGAAATCTAGGCGTTGTACTTGATCAGACACTCTCTTTTCAAAATCAGATTTCTTCTATCTGCCGTGCCTGCTACTTGGAGCTTCGGCGAATCAGTTCTGTGCGCCACCTTCTGTCTGAAGAAGCCACCAAGACTCTGGTTTCTGCTTTCATTCTTTCAAGACTTGACTACTGTAATTCTCTTCTTGCTGGCTGTCCACAGAATCTTCTTGCAAAATTGCAGAAAGTCCAAAATAATGCTGCTCGCCTTGTCTCGAAATCTCCGAAAACCTCTCATGTTTCTCCCTTGCTTAAATCTTTGCACTGGCTTCCTGTTGAAAAACGCATCAAGTACAAACTTTCTTTGCTCTGTTACAAGGCATTGGATGGCCTCGCTCCATCTTACCTCTCTAAACTTCTGTCGACCTATACTCCTTCCAGACAGCTTCGCTCTTCCTCTGACACTCGCATTATGCAGATCCCTCGTTTTCGGGCCAGAACACTTGGTGAACGTTCTTTTACTTTTCAGGCTCCTTCCTGCTGGAACAATCTCCCTTCTGCACTCCGAAACTCAAACAGTCTTTCTTCTTTCAAGTCCTCCCTCAAAACAACTCTCTTCAAAA
>CM031615.1:53473058-53478058 GCA_018398815.1 Conus ventricosus | reverse complement strand
AGTTCACCCTTTCCTCATTGAAACATCCTGCACAGAAGATGTCTAAGACACACACGCCCATAGCTACATTCATGTTAAGGCGCTGGTGGACTTAAACCTGACAACGCTATATCAGAAGATGGTTAATGTGCCCATAGTGCCCCTAGCTGCTCATATAAAAGGTGTCTGGCTCCAAGTCCGTTGTAGGTTTGCCATGAATTTTGGCCCCAGAGAATACTGGCTGTTCTGGATGTTTCCCCCCTACGGGTTAATAATGACAATAAAAAGACTGGGGTGGAGGGGATTGCATCCACCCTGCTCATTCTGGTCCCTCGTCACAGCTACTGCCTAGCACGTCTCGCCACAGCTACGGCATCAGCAACCTCGAGGAGCAGTCAGTGTCAAGTCGTCATAAGGCAACCCAGCAGAAGAGACACTGCCCTGCTGCTGAATAACTTCAAACATACGCAGACCACCACGCACTAACCTCACCACTAATAACAATGATTACTTAGTCATGGAGCAAGTGAGTGTGAGGTCTCCCTCCGGAGGACGCCACCGAATCTGCCCAACGACAGTCCCCATTTACCTTCCGACATCAGGGAACCTGACAGAATCACACCAAGAGCCTATACATGGAGAGTTAGCCAAAGCGGAGATCACCATGACAGAAAGACATGAAGGGCCACGGAATTTGAGACTTCTTTATGCTAATCGATGAGGATTTGAATGACGAAGATAATGCTATGGATTTCCATTCAGATCTGCTGCCTGACGGGGCTGTAGTGTATACTTACTTCTGGTTTATCCTCGCATGAACCAGGCCCATGAGATACAGACACCTGCAATGTTGGTCAGAAAATGTGGACAACTCTCTCAGAGGCTCATCCATTAAATGGATGAAACTTGAGTGTATGGTCCCAGTGTTCCCACCTGAGCCCATAGCAAACTAAACTGTGGGTAGGAGCCACTTAGGGCAGAAAAATCCCACAACAAATGGTTTTGATGGGAATGGAACTCACGACCTCCCAGCCGGGAGTCTACAACGCTAACCACTTCCCCATTGTGGCTGGTCAATATAAAGAGGTCAAAAAAGAAGAAAAAAAGCAACTTTTAGATCGACAACAAACATGTTTACTATTTGTTATCAACAACAGTTCAGTTGATTGGTTTTGTTGAAGATTTCTTAATTACAAATTATGTCTAATGACAAACATCGATCAACTCACAAACTCGGTAATATTTAGGTACACTCCTACAACCTTTCATACAAAAAAACAATATATCAATATTAAGGCTTGCATGATAATCTGATGTCTTTGGTTTGGGTTATGAAAACTGCAATGACAGTTGTAGATGATGGAAAGTATGTATGTCATTATAAAACATTTTGGTAATATCCATACTGAGACTTTCTCAATTTAACAGTCAACGCATACATCGCTAGAACCCCTTTCGATTGACTTCTTTTGAAACAAAGAGAGGGTGCAGGGCTGACCTAGGCTTCTCAGCAATTTCTGCATCTGGCAATCACGTTTAGAAAACGACAGCCTTTATCCTCACCTGAGCAGTTACATCAGCTAAGATAATCACTTATCTTCAATCACTTCATGTAATCAATGATGATGCATGGGGCCGGGCAGTCTAATGCTCACAACCCATACACTCACAGAAACACACGAATACAATCACGTATCTTCAATCACAGACTAAAGTGATTGAAGATAAGTGATTGCTCGTTCATTTCGTTGTCCTATTTGTTTGTATCTTGCCTGAAGAAGACCTAAAAGGTCGAAACGCGTCGTGTTTTGTCTTGTGACTCATTTGTCCACGTTTTTCTCGGCGGTTCGCTAACATTCATTCAAGATTTGTTTAGATTTCCGCCTGCAGTCGTCTCACTTTGCAACTACAAGTAAGACAGTGAAATTCACAGCAAGATACAAACAACAATCCAAAGATTGAAGTCCAGAAAAAACATCAGTTTCTGAAACCCAAAAGCCAAATTTCAAGCAAAAGAAAAGGTTTACAAATCTGCGTCTCAGCCAGATCTGTCGAAGCATGTTGATTGCCTTTATTGCAAGTATAATAGATTACACTTTGTGAAATATTTTGACAGATTGTCTTCACTGGCAATGCGTGTATGAGTACATGTGTCACGACCGACCCCTGGAGGTCTGCCCTGACAGGATCGGTCTAGATGGGAGTGAAGGGAGTGACTGAACTCACACGCCCCGCAAGAGACCACACAAGAAAGATTACGATACAACACCCCATTTATTCACACCAACACACACATAGTCACAAATAAGCATTCCAACACACACAACATGCACAATCACAATCAAGCATTTCAACACTCAAGACATACACACAATTAAGCATTTCAACACACACGACATACCATAGTCGCAAACAAGCATTTCAACGCACACAACATAACCATAATCATAAACAAGCCTTTCCAGCACACATTCCTTTCCGTGCTTCATGTGGTTCCCCCACACCCCTGCCTCTCCAAAGTCCACTGTGAGCACCGAGTCGCATCAGGTGCCCCAAACCGGGTCGGTTCTTGAAACGAGTGTCTTTCAATGCTGACACCATTGACACACACACACACCCAAATTGCACGACACAGAGCGAACCACACTGGTGTCACGGGCTGTAGGAAGTCCGAGGACCGTGGAGAACGCGTCCCGTGGGACGAGGCGTTGTCGCGAGAGTCCCGGACAGGGGTCGGGATCTCCAGCAAAGTCCACGTGCCCCTCAACCAGTGCGCGGCCCCAACAGCGCAAGCTTCGGGTGAATCCCCCGGGAGGAGAGGAAACGGAAGGAACTGAAAGGAAAGAAGGAAGGGTACTGGAACCCCGCAGTCAGTACGGTCTGGCATATGCTGTTAAATCCTAACAGCCCCTCGCATGATGGGCGAGGGGAGGTTTGCTGAATAAAATTAACAGCACCAGCTCAACACAGACCTGAGCATAACGCAGTAAACAAGCCAACTGAGGAATGTTCGCTAAAGGTCTCCTCACACGAAGCAGGTAAGAGATTACATTCACAGGCTAAACACAAGAATAGCAAATTATATCTTCATCCTTCCCTCACTCACGTTCAACATTTTCCTTTCTTAGGAACTGAACTAATACAGCAACCATTGCTTTATGACCGCCACCACATTTGCAAATAATAATATTCAATGGCACAATTATCCCCACATTTTATAGCAACATTTCAAAATGACACAATTCTCCAACCACGCATCCAAACGACTAATCATGCGTACGCATGCTCGCAAACATAGAACTCGTTCCCCTTGCACACACAAACAGACGGTGGCCGAAGAATAAGAGACCGGTGATTGTGACAGGGGCGGAACGAGCGAGACCAAGCGAGTCCAACCCTAAATCACCAGGTTCTCCCTCATCCCCACCGACTACCGCATCACCAGATGCGTAAAAAGGAGAAAGACTTTTGGATATAATTTAGAATGGCAAGGTTAAAGATTGAATTAACCAGAGAAAAGTGGTCTCAAAACAATATTTCTTTTATAATTTTGAAAACAAAAGGAAATTGCGCAAGAGAGAAGAATTAGCCGGCTAACAACAAAAAAACAACAACAAACGAACCACGAAATGATGCTTACCAGCTACCCGTGGGTGACCAGAAGTGGCGGGTCAAGCGACTCTCTGCCCTCTGCCAGTCGAGAGGACAGCGAGCAGATGCGGAAAAGAGATGATGTGAGGTCCCTCCCCTACAGGCCGACTGTAGGAATGAAGGTACCGACCGTACCTTCGACGACGTGGTATAGAACCAGAACCGGAGCGGGCGCTCCCAGGGACATCTTCCGCTCGAGTGAAGAGAAAACCTGCTTAACCGATGGCGGCCAACATGCCACCCATACGTCACAGTGAGAATACCTCAAGCCTGAGAGGAGAATGCTGCACATGCGGCAGGTAAAAAGACAGGTGAGAGGCCGATAGAGACAGCCAGTTAAAGAGAAAGGTACCAGCCACCCGTGATGAATTGCACGGACAGTGGAATTAGAGAGAGAGAGAGAGAAAGTAAACCTAACCTGAGCTGAACAACATTAAGGTGGAAACACACCACAAGCCACATTAAGGCACTGATACACGACAACAACGACGACAATAAGTAAATGAATAATTCACCACCACCCTAGATGGGTCAAACGTCATAGGCCTCGTGACAAACTCGTGACAAAACCCCCTTCTAAAGCATCTGTTTCTCTGAGATACAGTGCTCCTTTGAACCTTGACGCATGTGCAAATTCCAACAATGGGACCGAACCCAACCCTCTGTGATCGACAGAGTACGATAAATCCAATACAAACATTCCATGATGGAATTATACAGGGTGATACATAGTACTACAGTTATCTATCAAACAACTAAGCAAACCTTCCAACAATAAAAGTAGCAATCCGAACCAGTGGTGATTCATACCGTTAACATCACTGAAGTGAAAACTGTCACTACACCTGATACAGAGACAAAAGGGGATATAACCTGGTTGAGGGGAAGTGTTCCTCTGACTGATTTCTCCAATGTGCTGACTACGGAGCTCGGCTGAGATAGTCAGATCCGTATTGCTGGAACCTGATATGGCGAAAAGTGAAAGCATGACTCTGCAGTTCCACTGCCTAACTCATGAGTCGACGACCTGACTGGCGGATCCGGTCAGGCACTGGAGAGGATGATTGATCGCTCTCCAGTACAAACTTCCGGCCGTACTTCTTCTTGGGTACGCCCTGGAACTCTTGGCATAAAACCCGTTGCAGTTGATTGTCTGCGCTGAGGAGAGGTTTGAACCAAAGCAAACATCCTGCCACGACTCCTCCTCGACGAGAGGAACAGTGGGGATGTCCTGACCACGACACGGCGTGCTCATCGCCACTCTCCACAACGACAGGGGGTGTATCCTGCCTGGCACTGAGTTCGTCGCACGTACGCCTTCAAGAGGTTGGCATGATCAGGCGTTCCTTGCCTCGCACGCGACCCCAATG
>CM031615.1:53467451-53472058 GCA_018398815.1 Conus ventricosus | reverse complement strand
AAAAAACTTTTGGGAAAAAACCTACTGTAAAGGGTAAAAACCTTGGAAATCTCCTCTTGTAATGGCTGATTACAAAATTTCAGGAACACCTACTTGTGAAGGTTGATATATTTATATATATATATATATTATTATATATTATATATTTATATTATATTTTATATATATTATATATATTATATATTTTTATATATATATATATTATATTATATAAACCAAACAGAATTAAGTAAATATATTTAGAAGCTGAAAAATAAGAAAATAGATTACAACATATCATGGAAATTATAAAAAGAGCAACATCCATACAACAACATTTCTAAAAAATGCAACTTATGTACTACAGAAAAAGTGGCTGATATTATGTAAACCCCACCTAGCATCCCTGAACTCTAAAGTAGAAATGAAAAAATTGCAGGCATAAATGGAAATCTTTGTCAATGCACCATTCCGTAACACGTCCCCCTGGAACGTGCCCCAAAAAGAAAAAAACCGGCAGGCCACGTGCCACACGCACAGAACTCACACGCCCACACACCAAATATAATAACACCGGTGGCGTGCCCAAATTTTGTTTACCTGAGGAGAGCGTTGTTAGCTTGAAACAAGCTTGTAGGTTTTAATCTCTTCATTTTAAAATCCTATTTTAACTGGTATGTCGCTCCCTACATGGTTGAGCACTTTTAACGTTCTGTGTGGCTTTTAACTCTGATTATATATATATATATATATATATATATATATATATATTATATATATTTATATATATTTATATATTTATACAACAAACTAATAAATTCCAAGGATAAGTACCGAGCACCGTTCCAGCAACTTACAGAGCAGCTTGTGTGTTGCAATGACTGCAAGAAGTATTGAATTATAAACAAAGCTTGCTCTTATGTCTTAGATTGTCTATTTCTTATGTCTATTTCTTCATTCTAAGACATAAGAGCAAGCTTTGTTTATAATTTTTATATTATTTTATATATTATTTTATATATATATTATATATATATATATATTTTTATATATTTGTTAAAACAAGTTTTAAAAAATGTTGCTCCCCAAGGGGTCGAGCGCTTTTAGAATCATTTTAGGCTGTTAACCTATTGATATATATATATATATTATATTTATATATTATTTATATATATATATATATATAATTTTATATATATACTACTCAACGCTCGCTAGGATCAGATTTAGAACACGCAGATAGAAGACAGTGGGGAGAGGCCTAAGTGAATGGTTATATACTTTTTTTTTCTTTTTACCCTGGACGTTGCTTGAGGCTAGTCGCATACTCGCCACTGAGATAAACCGCGAAGCACACACTTCATTAAGCCCCTTTCACACTGGATTCTTCTGTGCACGTGTTCCAAATCGATCCTTAGCGAGTATTGAGCAAAATGTATATAGAATTATTTGAAGTGGCCCACGCCAATGCAGAGGGATCCCAGAGCAGTGGGACTTCAAATAATATGACAGGGCGAAAAAAACAACCCTAGGAAAACCCGCTTATAGAGACTGGTTTTGTGAAGGTTGGAAGCAAAAACTGAAGGAAAACCCGTTTTTGTGAAAATTTAGAGCAAAACTCATGGCAAAAGCTATTGTGAACGTTGAATGCAAAACTCAAGGAAAAGTCACTTGTGGAGGCTGAAAAAAAATTCTCCTCGTGCAAGTTAACAAACAAGGAAAATTACAGAAAAATTCACTTGTGAAGGTTTGAAAGCAAACTCTTGGAAAATCCACCATCATGAATGAAAGTAAAACTCTAGAAAAACCCACTTTGTGAAGGTTGAAAGAAAAACTCTAGTAAAAAACCTACGCGTGAAGGTTGTAAATGAAGACTCAAGAAAATCCACTTGTGAAGGTTACAAGTAAAACTAAAGGAGCACCCACCAGTGAAGGTTGGAAAACCAATCCAAACCAAACCAAAACCAAACCAAACAAAAAAAAAAGGTTTGTGATACTGAGGTTTACAATCCAGCACAGGTGACATGGCAGATTGGGGGGGGGGGGGGGGGGGGGGGGCGGGATCAGCCTCCAGGAGACTTGGGTGGAGAACAGGGAGTCTTACACTACACTGAGACCATGAACATGACAGTACCTTAAGATCAGCCAGCCAAATGGCCAAATTGTATGCTGCTCACCAGCTGGATTCGACCTTAGAAACCGTCTGGACTGCGGCATCTATCGCTAAATCAACTGGTCTATCTAAAATGGAAAAAAAAAGGGGGGGGGGGGGGGAGGAGGGAGGAGGAAAAACAAAACTAGCCCAAACTACGATGTACTCCATCCCCCCTCTCCCGGTTTCCTGATTCATGACCTTTTTCCTGCCAGAATCCTTCTACTCTAACCCCCTCAGCCCTCGCTCCCGAACAGAGCAGCAAATACTACACAGATTTTTTTTTCTGTAGGGGAGAAGTTGGGGATGTATCAGACTGGTTCTACAACAGAGCACAGAGTGTGTAAGGGGAGAAGTTGGGGATGTATCAGACTGGTTCTACAACAGAGCACAGAGTGTGTAAGGGGAGAAGTTGGAGGATGTATCAGACTGGTTCCACAACAGAGCACAGAGTGTGTAAGGGGAGAAGTTGGAGGATGTATCAGACTGGTTCTACAACAGAGCACAGAGTATGTAAGGGGAGAAGTTGGAGGATGTATCAGACTGGTTCCACAACAGAGCACAGAGTGTGGCAGGGGAGAAGTTGGAGGATGCATCAGACTGGTTCTACAACAGAGCACAGGGTGTGTCAGGGGAGAAGTTGGGGATGTATCAGACTGGATCCACAACAGAGCCAAGGGTGTGTAAGGGGAGAAGTTGGAGGATGTTTTCAGACTGGTTCCACAACAGAGCACAGGGTGTGTCAGGGGAGAAGCTGGGGATGTATCAGACTGGTTCTACAACAGAGCACATGGTGTGCAGTTAGGGTGTTGCCTTTTCAGATCCTGCTGTCCATCCCCAGGGAAAGAAAGACGCAACAAAGGAACTCTCGCTTTCGAGGGTAACATGTGATCCCTCGGAACGTTGGTTGTTCCAGAGAGAAAAAAGAAAGTCGGCTGCAGAAGGGCATCTGGGAGTCCTGACTGGATGCGGCCCGGGTCCTTAGAGTGTAAGGAGTTCTGGGCCCGAAACACTTGTCTGAGGGGAGGGGGGGGGGGGGGTCTCCTCTGAAGACCTTCTGCTGTCAAGTTCTCGAGAGGGTTTTGCTATTTACAAGAAAGAAAAAAATGAATAGGTAAAGAAAATAGATAAATGAAAAGAAAGAAAGAAAAAAATGAATGAATAAGGCACAAATAGATACGTAAACAAACAATAAATGAATAAATAGTTAAATAATATATACATACATAAATATACAAATAAATAGACAAATCAATAAATAAAACGACACAAAACTAATGAATAAAAATCAGGAAAAAAAAGGACAAATCTCGGGGTCTCCTCATGTAGGTGATGTTCTGGCGTTCTGGCGGAATCTGTTAAGGGACCATCGGACCTCTGATTTACAGAAAAAAAGCAACCTCTACTCAACAGACCACCACGCAGAAAACCCAGCAAAACAAAGGAGTAGATAAGACTGTCTCCTCTAGTAGGTAATCGTATGAGTTTCTTATGCAGCCTGCACACTACCTCACAGTTGTAAAAAAAAATATCCAACGGATTACCACGCAGAGGCCCAACAAACAAACGTGTAGGTGAAAAAAAAAACAAAAAAAACAACAAAGCAGGGTCTCCTACGGCAGGGGATCCTGTTGCGTTCAGATGTTCACAGCTCTCTGTTCACTCTTGGGTCTTGGAATGTGACAGGCCAAACCTATAGAGCAGGATGCAGCGAATGGGAGAGTTATGTCATGGACTGAGCAAGAAAGGCTGGAGAAAAAAAGACGACAGACAGACAGACAGATAGACAGACAGATAGACAGATAGACAGACAGACAGACAGACAGACAGACAGACAGACAGAAACTTTCTTTGACGTAAGGAAAGCGTCATGAACAAGTGTGGCATAAACGACTTTTGTATAAACTGAAAACTATTGGATAAATGGAACATGTATGATTATGTCAAAGCTTTCCTTCAAATTTAGAATTATTCAAACAAGAATAGAGCATACATATTCCACCACTAGAACACTGGAAATGGGTCTTCCACAAGGATCAGTATTATCTCCAATTCTATTTAACATCCTGATTGCAGACATAACCAAAGGCTTATCCAAAGACGTAGTCTTAGTACAGTTTGCTGATGACATATGTCTGTGGATGAAAGTCACTATGAAAAGAAAAACCATTAAGTTTTCTTAAATTACATAAAGATCAAATATCAACATGAATTAAACAATATCAGTAGATTTTTACATGAAAATGGATTGACACTGTCGGCAGGAAAAAACAAATCTAATGCTTTTCAACTCTGGATATGACCCAGACAAACTTCCACAATTTACTCTGAATGGATCGGTCTTACAATACGTCAAATCTGTTAAATTCTTAGGAGTATTTTTAACATCTAAACTTTCATGGAAAACCAACATATTGAACATATTTTGAATAAAAGCAAGAAAAAGTTTAAACTTTCTAAAGCAAACAAAAATGGG
>CM031615.1:53444951-53462451 GCA_018398815.1 Conus ventricosus | reverse complement strand
ATTTAGGCGTGATTATAGATAGTCGTCTCAAATGGAAAGAACATTACAATTTAGTATGTAAGAAAGCAAATAACATCTTTAGCTTTCTTATACAGGAATATCAAGACTGCCCCAAAAGGTTAAGACGACTGCTACAAAACACTGGTTAGACCAGTACTGGAATATGGTTGCTCAGTTTGGGATCTTACCATCTAAAGGACATTGATTAACTTGAAAAGATTCAGAAGAGAGCAGCACGGTTCGTAACAGGGAACCACATCAGAGAAAAGGGGAATACTGGGAAGAACATGAGGGAAATTAGAATGGAAACCCTTAGAAGAGAGAAGAGCTTTTATTAAACTTAACACCTTTTTCAAAGGCAGAGCTAAAGTAATTTGATATTCCAATGGAACAACTAGTATTGAATAAAGTAGCACCAGGAGTGGCGGTCAATGTTATTACCATACCTGCATCAAATATTGACAGCCACTTACATTCTTTTTATCCCAGTTCTGTACAGCTGTGGAACTCACTGCGGGTGCCCATCAAGATTGCCACAGGTGCAATCTCATTCAAAAAACAGGTTGATTCGACAGTTTTGAGATCTGCATATTGACGTTTTTCTATTTTTACTTCCAGATTTTTATTGAATATCGAGTGCGACCCCTTGTTGCCAAGTTTGCTCCAGGGGCCAACAGTCTGAGTCGCACTGTTTTTATGTTATTTTATTCTACTTTTTAACATGCGCGCTGGTGACCTACTCGTTTTTGAGTGAACCAGTATTTTAGGAAGAAGAAGAAGAAGACGTTCTTCAAAGGCTCCGAGGAGTACAGGGAATACCTTATCATCATATTGTGAGGGAGGATACTCATTCTGGGGTTAGACTAAAGTATGAGAGAGTTTGGTAAAAAAAAAAATTGGACTGAGCCCTACTTTGGTAACGTGGTTATAGAAGTTATTGAAGAAGACAAGGGGGGGAAAATGCAACGCACTGAACCAGAAATAAATCTATTTTCGCTTCAGTCCAACAACCGTTTTCGAAGCAGTAGGATTAAAGAGAACCTCAGAATGTTATCATGACCTTGAAAAAAAGAAAAGCCCTGCCTGCGTATTTCATCGCTAACTGCCTTTGAACTCTTATTTCTTGAAGGCGGTGAAGAGCAGCCCACAGGCCTCGCAGCAGGGGTCCAGGCAGCAGTGCACGCACAGCCCGTACAGCTTCTTGCAGCAGCCGCAGTTGATCTCCAGCATCTTGAAGTAAGGCGTGATGTACCAGATGTGGATGAAGGCGATGTAGGCGAACTCCTACCCCACCCATGGCGATGCAGATGCCATAGAAGAGGGTGGCGATCATTATAGTGCAGATCCTTGCAGCAGTTGAAGCATCTGTACGAGTTCTGCCAGACGCAGTCGATGGAACGGATTCCTTCTGGCTCGGCAAAGATGTCCTCGAAGGCAAACCTGAAAAAAAAAATGACACATGATGATATGTGTATCACGAACCACTGTCAGGTCGATTGATGACTTGAATGTTCTGTTCAGAGAGAAAGTGAGGCACGCATCAAACAGCGGTCCTGCTATAGTTTAGATACCCCAAATGGTTAGCCCTGTTTCTCAAGCGAAATTCTGTGAATGATTTTTCTGTAATAGGACTGAACGTCAGCAAACCAGCAACCGACAGCTGTTTTGCTCTGTTTTGAGGTCATCAGGATCGCGACTGGACATTGGTTATCCACTAGACATGGTTTTCATTGCAGACGGAACGACCTGCCCATGCCGTTGAACGGGCCCAGACCTTTCTAAGGCCCATTGGAGGAGGGGGCTGTCGGCTGTCTTACAGCACAAAAAACCCCCAGGTGACATCACATCAGAATGTGCGCGACATTTTCAGCTTCGACGTTGGGCGCGGAGTGTTTCCCCAATCGGCAAGTTGGCTTCTAAGTGGGGTGACTGTAAGCGGAGACGGGAAATAAGAGCAAAAACGGAACTTTTGTTCCGCAAAACAGTAGTGTTTATGGAGTGGGTTTAAGTGTAATTTACAGAAAAAAAAACAACGCGTTCGACCGCTTGGTATTTTCGTAACGAGAATTCTCTCTCTCTCTCTCTCTATGATCCCTAATCCCCTATTTTATGATAACACTTTTGCCTGTATCTCCATCGTCGCTCTCCTTATACCCCCACCCCCCCGCCTCCCGCCTTTCCTGGTTTACCCTCTAATGATTTCCGCCATCCCTCCCTCTCCCCACTCTCTATACTTTCATTGTGCGGGGAGCTGGGTTAGATTTTTTTTTTCCAAGAAATCGTTCGTTGATGTATATCCACCACCCTCCCTTTCTCCCTGCAACTTCTTTCTCTTCCTGTATCATTACAATATCTACCATGTCCCTACACCACCCCCGCCCTTGCATGTCTGTCTGTTAAAACTTCTTTTTGAGTATTGTGGACCAAGAGACCTGGATCTTGGGAATACAGGATAGAAATTGTAACAGGTTTAGAAAAGGCTCTGAAAAAAATAAGGCGAAATCAACAAAATAAACCTCAGAGGGTTTTCTGATTAGGCTATGTTATAACGTTCTTTTAAACAAATAGTAGTAAAGAAATGGGTGCAGTCAGTGACGACAGAGGCTCATTCTGTGGGGCAGAAAAAGATTCAATACAATACTGCGTAGGGCCTGTGAACCGTTCATGTTTCTTGAGCGAACTAGAAAGAATAGGAGAGAAGATATTAAAACTGTTTAAGAACCTAGCTTAACATATAATTGGTATGTTTTAAGTTATAATGATCACATGAACACATATGATAAGTTTCACCAAATTATCCTACTTGCAAAACTTTTTTGTATAGATATGTAGAATACACGAAAAAAGTACTTAATCTTCAACATTTTAACGGACGAAAGAGCTTGTTTAAAACTGAAAACGTATGCACTGCATGGAAATGCGACCACAGAATTCCGAAAAAGTGGTATCAATATGAGAATCTGATTGCAGGCAATACATTAAATGACAAGTCCATAAATATTGATATTTTCCACCATCTTCCCACAGTTTGGCTTAGGTGTGCAACCTTGGTTAGAGTTTTCCCCGATGTTTTATGAAAAGCACTTTTTTATTAAATGTTTTATACTTTGCTTTATTATCGAAAATATGGGTGTATTTTAGATGTAATTGACCCCCTCACTCCCCCCCCCCCCCCTCCCCATTTCAAAACCCACCCCGATAAATAGATAAATAAAGTAAATAAGTAAGTAATAAATACATAAATAGATAAATAAAAAAATTTTTAAAAGGGAAACACTGGACCCCGCCTGCCACTCCCAACGTAGTGGCTGCCGCTCCCCCCCCCCCACCCCCACCCCCCCCCCTCCCTGTCCAATTTTGTCAATGAAGGTGGGCGGAGGAGGGGTCAACTGAAGGTGGTGGAGGAGGAGGGAGACAACTGAAGGTGGTGGAGGAGGAGGGAGTAACTGAAGGGGAGTGGTGGAGGAGGGAGTCAACTGAAGGTGGGGGAGGGGGAGTCAATGAAGGTGGTGGAGGAGGGAGTCAACTGAGGGGAGGAGGGAGTCAACTGAAGGTGGTGGAGGAGGGAGTCAATGAAGGTGGTGGAGGAGGGAGTCAACTGAAGGTGGTGGAGGAGGAGGAGTCAACTGAAGGTGGTGGAGGAGGAGGGAGTCAACGAAGGTGGTGGAGGAGGGGGAGTCAACTGAAGGTGGAGGAGGGAGTCAACTGAAGGGGGTGGTGGAGGAGGGAGTCAACTGAAGGTGGTGGAGGAGGAGGGAGGGCAACTGAAGGTTTGGGGGAGGAAGAAGTCAACTGGGGTGGTATAGGAGGGAGTCAACTGAAGGTGGTGGAGGGGAGGGAGTCAACTGAAGGTGGGGAGGAGGAGGGAGTCACTGAAGGTGGTGGGGAGGAGGGAAGGGCAAACTGAAGGTGGTGGAGGAGGGAGTCAACTGAAGGTGGTGGAGGAGGGAGTCAACTGAAGGTGGTGGAGGAGGGAGTCAACTGAAGGTGGAGGAGGAGGGAGTCAACTGAAGGTGGTGGAGGAGGGAGTCACTGAAGGTGGGGGAGGAGGAGGGAGTCAATGAAGGTGGTGGAGGAGGAGGGAGTCAACTGAAGGTGGTGGAGGAGGAGGGAGTCAACTGAAGGTGGTGGAGGAGGAGGGAGTCAACTGAAAGGTGGTGGAGGAGGAGGAAGTCAACTGAAGGTGGAGGAGGGAGTCAACTGAAAGGGGGTGGTGGAGGAGGGAGTTTAACTGAAGGTGGTGGAGGAGGAGGGGGTCAAAATGAAGGTGGTGGAGGAGGGAAGTCAACTGGGGTGGTGGAGGAGGGAGTCAATGAGGTGGTTTGGAGGAGGAGGGAGTCAACTGAAGGTGGTGGAGGGGGGAGGGGGGTCAATGAAGGTGGTTGGGGGGAGGAGGGAGTCAACTGAAAGGGGTGGAGGAGGGAGTCAACTGAAGGTGGTGGTGGAGGAGGGAGTCAACTGAAGGTGGTGGAGGAGGAGGGAGCCAAAATGAAAGGGGGTGGAGGGAGGGAGCCAACTGAAGGGGTGGAGGAGGAGGGAGTAACTGAAGGTGGTGGAGGAGGAGGGAGCCAACTGAAGGTGGTGGAGGAGGAGGGAGTCAACTGGAAAGGGGGTGGTGGAGGAGGGAGTCAACTGAGGTGGTGGGGAGGAGGGAGTCAATTGAAGGTGGTGGAGGAGGGAGTCAACTGAAGGTGGAGGAGGAGGGGTCAACTGAAGGTGGTGGAGGCGGGAGTCAACTGAAGGTGGGGGAGGAGGAGGGAGTCAACTGAAGGTGGTGGAGGAGGGGGGAGTCAACTGAAGGTGGTGGAGGAGGAGGGAGGCAACTGAAGGTGGTGGTGGAGGAGGAGGGAGTTCAACTGAAGGTGGTGGAGGAGGAGTCAACTGAAGGTGGTGGAGCAGGAGGGAGTCAATGAAGGTGGTGGAGGAGGAGGGAGTCACTGAAGGTGGTGGAGGAGGAGGGAGTCAACTGAAGGTGGAGGAGGGGGGAGTCAACTGAAGGTGGTGGAGGAGGAGGGAGTCAACTTTAAGGTGGTGGAGGAGGAGGGAGTCAATGAAGGTGGTGGAGGAGGAGGGAGTCAACTGAAGGTGGTGGAGGAGGAGGGAGGTCAACTGAAGGTGGTGGAGGAGGGAGGGGAGTCAACTGAAGGAGGTGGAGGAGGGAGTCAACTGAAGGTGGTGGAGGAGGAGGGAGTTTATCTGAAGGTGGTGGAGGAGGAGGGAGTCAAACTGAGGTGGTGAGGAGGGAGTCAACTGAAGGTGGTGGAGGAGGAGGGAAGTCAATGAAGGTGGAGGAGGAGGGAGCAACTGAGGTGGTGGGGGAGGAGGGAGTCAATTGAAGGTGGAGGAGGGGGAGTCAACTGAAGGTGGTGGAGGAGGAGGAGTCAACTGAAAGGTGGTGGAGGAGGGAGTCAACTGAAGGTGGAGGAGGAGGGGGTCAACTGAAGGTGGTGGGGGAGGGAGGAGTCAACTGAAGGTGGTGGGGGGAGGAGGGAGTCAACTGGGAAGGTGGTGGAGGAGGAGGGAGTCAACTGAAGGTGGTTGGGGAGGAGGGAGTCAACTGAAGGTGGGGAGGAGGAGGGAGTCAATTGAAGGTGGTGGAGGAGGAGGGAGTCAAATGAAGGTGGTGGGGGGAGGGGGGAGGTCAACTGAAGGTGGTGGAGGAGGAGGGAGTCACTGAAGGTGGAGGGGGAGTCAACTGAAGGTGGAGGGGAGGAGGGAGTCAACTGAAGGTGGTGGAGGAGGAGGGAGTCAAATGAAAGGGGGAGGAGGGGGAGTCAACTGAAGGTGGAGGAGGAGGGAGTCAATGAAGGTGGGGGGGAGGGAGTCAACTGAAGGTGGTGGAGGAGGAGGGAGTCAATGAGGTGGTGGAGGGGAGGGAGTCAACTGAAGGTGGAGGAGGAAGTAACTGAAGGTGGAGGAGGGAGTCAACTGAAGGTGGAGGAGGAGGAGGGAGTCAAATGAAGGTTGGTGGAGGGGGGAGGGACTCAACTGAAGGTGGTGGAGGAGGAGGGAGTCAACTGAGGTGGTGGAGGAGGAGGGAGTCAACTGAAGGTGGTGGAGGAGGAGGGAGTCAACTGAAGGTGCTGGTGTAGGAGGGGGTCAACTGAAGGTGGTGGAGGGGAGGGAGTCAACTGAAGGTATTGGTGGGGAGGGAGTCAACTGAAGGTGGTGGAGGAGGGAGTCAACTGAAGGTGGTGGAGCAGGAGGGGTCAACTGAAGGTGGTGGAGGAGGGAGTCAACTGAGGTGGTGGTGGAGGAGGGAGTCAACTGAGGTGGTGGAGGAGGAGGGAGCCAACTGAAAAGGGGGTGGAGGGGGGGGGTCAACTGAAGGGGGGTGGTGGAGGGGGGGAGTCAACTGAAAAGGTGGTGGAGGAGGAGGGAGTCAACTGAAGGTGGTGGAGGAGGGAGGTCAACTGAAGGTGGAGGAGGAGGGAGTCAATGAAGGTGGTGGAGGAGGGAGTCCAAATGAAGGTGGGGAGGAGGAGGGGAGTCAACTGAAGGTGGTGGAGGAGGAGGGAGGGCAACTGAAGGTGGTGGAGGAGGAGGGAGTCAACTGAAGGGGGTGGAGGAGGAGGGAGTCAATGAAGGTGGTGGAGGAGGGAGTCACTGAAGGTGGGGGAGCAGGAGGGGTCAAATGAAGGTGGTGGAGGGGAGGGAGTCAATGAAGGTGGTGGAGGAGGAGGGAAATCAACTGAAGGTGGAGGAGGAGGGAGTCAACTGAAGGTGGTGGAGGAGGAGGGAGTCAACTGAAGGTGGGGGAGGAGGAGGGAGTCAACTGAAGGTGGTGGAGGAGGAGGGAGTTCAATGAAGGTGGTGGAGGAGGAGGGAGTCAAACTGAAAAGGGGGTGGAGGAGGGAGTCAACTGAAGGTGGTGGAGGAGGAGGGAAATCAATGAAGGTGGTGGAGGAGGAGGGAGTCAACTGAAGGTGGTGGAGGAGGGAGTCAACTGAAGGTGGTGGAGGAGGAGGGAGTCAACTGAGGTGGAGGAGGAAAGGAGTCAACTGAAGGTGGTGGAGGAGGAGGGAGTCAAAATGAAGGTGGAGGAGGAGGGAGTCAACTGAAGGTGGTGGAGGAGGAGGGAGTCAACTGAAGGTGGTGGAGGAGGGAAATCAACTGAAGGTGGAGGAGGAGGGAGTCAACTGAAGGTGGTGGAGGAGGAGGGAGTCAAATGAAGGTGGTGGAGGGGGGGAGTCAACTGAAGGTGGTGGAGGAGGAGGGAGTCAACTGAAGGTGGTGGTGGAGGAGGGGGAGTCAACTGAAGGTGGTGGAGGGGGAGGGAGCAACTGAAAGGGGGTGGAGGAGGAGGGAGTCAACTGAAGGTGGTGGAGGAGGAGGGAGTCAACTGAAGGTGGGGGGAGGAGGGGGAGTCAACTGAAGGTGGAGGAGGGAGTCAACTGAAGGTGGAGGGAGGGGGAGTCAACGAAGGTGGTAGGAGGAGGGGAGTCAATGAAAGGGGAGGAGGGGGAGTCAACTGAAGGTGAGGGGGAGGGGGGGAGTCAACTGAGGTGGAGGAGGAGGGAGGGCAACTGAAGGTGGTGGAGGAGGGGGGTTCAACTGAAGGTGGGAGGGGAGGGAGTCAACTGAAGGTGGTGGAGGAGGAGGGAGTCAACTGAAGGTGGTGGAGGAGGAGGGACTCAACTGAAGGTGGTGGAGAGGAGGGGGTCAATGAAGGTGGTGGAGGGGAGGGAGTCAACTGAAGGTGGTGGAGGAGGAGGGAGTCAACTGAAGGTGGTGGAGGAGGAGGGAGTCAATGAAGGTGGTGGAGGAGGAGGGAGTCAATGAAGGTGGTGGAGGAGGAGGGAGTACTGAGGTGGGGAGGAGGAGGGAGTCAACTGAAGGTGGTGGAGGAGGGGAGTCACTGAAGGTGGTGGAGGAGGAGGGGGTCAAAATGAAGGTGGGGAGGAGGGGGAGTTTAACTGAAGGTGGGTGGAGGGGGGAGTCACTGAAGGTGGTGGAGGAGGGGGACTCAATGAAAGGGGGTGGGGGGGAGTCAACTGAAGGTGGTGGGAGGAGGGAGTCAACTGAAGGTGGGTGGAGGAGGAGGGGCTCAACTGAAGGTGGTGGAGGAGGGAAGTCAACTGAGGTGGTGGGGAGGGAGTCAATGAGGGTGGGGAGGGGAGTTCAACTGAGTGGTGTGGGGGGGGTCAATGAGGTGGTGGGGGAAAGGAGGGAGTCAATGAAGGTGGGGGGGGGGGGAAAGTCAATGAAGGTGGTGGTGGAGGAGGGGGAAAAAGGGGGGGGGGTCAACTGAAGGGTGGGGGAAAGGAGGGGTCAATGAAGGTGGGGAGGAGGGGAAAGATGGGGGGTCAACTGAAGGTGGTGGAGGAGGGAGTAAAATGAGGTGGTGGGAGAGAGAGTCGGGGCAATTGGGACCAATGAATCCTTGCAGGCGTATACGGAATTGGTTTTGCTTGCGCTTAATCTTGCTTTAGTATTGTGTTTTTAACAGGTAGTTTCCATTATTAATTTTTGAGAGAGGGAGGGAGGGGGGGGGGGGGGGGGGGGAGAGGAGGTGTGTGTGGGTGTATGTAATGAATAACTGAATATGATTAAGTCCTCGGGTCTCATCTATGTTGTTTCCTTTGTATAAGCAACACATTATCCGAGTGGTGTGCTGTACACCATACATTAGAACATTTTTCAAACCCAGACACTTCTGTTGTCTGTCTGCTGTCTGTCTGTCTCTGTCTGTCTGTTGTCTGTCTCTCTTTTCTCTCTCTCTCTCTCTCTTTTCTCTCTCTCCTTTGGGAAAATCGGAAAAAAAAAAAAAAAAAAAAAAAGAATATAATTAAGTATTAAGTCCTTTTTTTCATTTATATTGTTCTTTTGTATATGCAGCACATGATCAGTGTGAGAGTGCCAGTACACCCACATTAGAACATTAACAAACCCAGACTTTTTGTATCAAACACCAAAACACCCAAAATCAGCAAGACTATGTCCATTTGTAAAGAACATATAGACTATGCATGGTGTGAAAGGGACTGCTTGGAGAGGAAAAAAAAAAGGAGAAAAAAAAAGAAAGGGAAAAATAGTAGTGGAAATTACTTTTGGTTTTTTTTTTGCTTTTTGTTTTTTTTTGGCAGATTGAAGAGGACCCGTATGAAGCACCAAAAATGAAGAGGTGGATTTCGGCCTTAGGGGAAAAAAAAAAAAAAAAAAAAAAAAAATCACCGCCTTAGGTGCTCCATTGATCCCATAACTGATTTCCAATAAAAAAAAAAAAAAAAAAAAAAAAAACTGAAGGTGGTGGAGGAGGGAGTCAACTGAAGGTGGTGGAGGAGGGAGTCAACTGAAAGTGGTGGAGGAGGAGGGAGTCACTGAAGGTGGAGGAGGAGGGAGTCAACTGAAGGTGGTGGAGGAGGGAGTCAACTGAAGGTGGTGGAGGAAGAGGGAGTCAACTGAAGGTGGTGGAGGAGGAGGAGTCAACTGAAGGTGGAGGAGGAGGAGGGAGGTCAACTGAAGGTGGTGGAGGAGGAGGGAGTCAACTGAAGGTGGTGGAGGAGGAGGGAGTCAACTGAAGGTGGTGGAGGAGGGAGTCAACTGAAGGTGGTGGAGGAGGAGGGAGTCAACTGAAGGTGGTGGGAGGAGGGGGAGGCAACTGAAGGTGGTGGAGGAGGGAGTCAACTGAAAGTGGTGGAGGAGGAGGGAGACAACTGAAGGTGGTGGAGGAGGAGGGAGTCAACTGAAGGTGGTGGAGGAGGAGGGAGTCAACTGAAGGTGGTGGAGGAGGAGGGAGTCAACTGAAGGTGGTGGAGGAGGAGGGAGTCAACTGAAGGTGGTGGAGGAGGGAGTCAACTGAGGTGGTGGAGGAGGAGGGAGTCAACTCTAGGTGGTGGTGGAGGGGGGAGTCAACTGAAGGTGGTGGAGGAGGAGGGAGTCACCTGAAGGTGGTAGTGGAGGAGGGAAGTCAACTGAAGGTGGTGGTGGAGGAGGGAGTCAACTGAAGGTGGAGGAGGAGGGAGTCAACTGAAGGTGGTGGAGGAGGAGGGGAAGTCAACTGAAGGTGGAGGAGGAGGGAGTCAACTGAAGGTGGTGGAGGAGGGAGTCAACTGAAGGTGGTGGAGGAGGAGGGAGTCAACTGAAGGTGGTGGAGGAGGGAGTCAACTGAATGTGGTGGAGGAGGGAGTCAACTGAAGGTGGTGGAGGAGGAGGGAGTCAACTGAAGGTGGTGGAGGAGGGAGTCAACTGAAGGTGGTGGAGGAGGGAGTCAACTGAAGGTGGTGGAGGAAGAGGGAGTCACTGAAGGTGGTGGAGGAGGAGGGAGTCAACTGAAGGTGGTGGAGGAGGAGGGAGTCAACTGAAGGTGGTGGAGGAGGGAGTCAACTGAAGGTGGAGGAGGAGGGAGTCAACTGAAGGTGGTGGAGGAGGAGGGAGTCAACTGAAGGTGGTGGAGGAGGAGGGAGTCAACTGAAGGTGGTGGAGGAGGAGGGAGTCAACTGAAGGCGGTGGAGGTGGGAACAGAAAGAAAGGATCCGACAAGGTTTCACACCTCAAGCAGCCACAAGGTTTGAATTTTTCACGCTATTGGATAGCCTTAACGTCATCAATGATGCCCTGAGCCACGCCCCAGCTGTGTTCAGAACAACTGCCTTGGGGGGCCCAGCCTCCACAAGAAACAGAGAGACCCACCGCCTGCCTCCTTTTCCATCCACGCACACTCTTCCCATTTGCAGGACCCGCAAGTCCAGACCTACCTGTGCGCTTCAGCCTGAACAAAACCATCACATTTAAAGTCTTAACTCAAAACCCAACTGCAGAATCTGTCTCTCTCCAAGTGAGACCATCCTACATGGCCCGAAGGCTCGTTAAAAATGTAACGTATATTCTCTTATCGTGGCAAGACATTGTGCATGCTATCGATCATGAACTGTACAATACGATCTAGGTGGGTGAGACGCCCGACACACTTGAGACGTGCATTCTGAACACCTGGCTGACAGCCGCCATCATCAACTCAAATCATTTGCTCTGCTGCTCATTATAACCCTACACAGCATCAATCATGTCAAAGGTCTAACGCTTGGCAATCAGAGAGAGAGAGAAGAGAGAAGAGGAGGGGGAGAGGAGAGAGAGAGGAGAGAGGGGAGAGAGGGAGAGAGAGAGAGAATTTTGCGGCCCCAGCGGAAATTTTAAAACTTTTTGCCGATTTGGGACTCTGCCCACTCGGTTAAACATGAAAAAGCAGCATGTGCCTTCCACCGCCACGCACAACCCAGCCCCCCACCCCCCACTAAACCCGTTTTAAAAACCCCTTGACATGTTACAGTTTTTTTTTTTTTTTTTTCCTTTCACTATTTTTTTTATTTTCAGTCTTTTCTTCCCTCACTTATTATCGTTCCTTTTATTACTCGGGGTTTTTTTCCCCCCCTATTCAAAGGGTGATCACCCTCTTTTACATGAGGGTAGTTTCTTGTTGTTCCTTTATTTTTGTGGGTGTTTTGTGTGTGTGTGGGTGTGTTTTGTGTTGTGTGTGTGTGTGTGTGTGTTGTGTGTGTGTGTGTGTGTGTGAGCGGTGTGTGTGTGTGTGTGTGTGTGGGGGTGGTGTGTGTTTTGGTGTGTGTGGGGTGTGTGTGGTGTTGTTGTGTGTGTGTGTGAGCGGGTGTGTGTTTGTGTGTGTGTGTGGTTGAGGAGTGTGGTGTGTGTGTGTGTTGTGTTGTTGTGGTGTGTGTTGTGTGTGTGGTGGGGTTTATGCGTGCGTTGTGTGTTGTGTGTGTGGTGTGTGTGTGTGGTGTGGTGGTGGTGTGCGTGGTGTGTGTGTGTGTGGTGTGGGGTGTGTGGTTGTGGTTTTGGTTGTGTGTGTGTGGGGTGTGAGTGTGTGTGTGTGTGTTGTGTGTTTTTACTTTTTCTTCTGTTTGTTTGAATAGTACTGCTCCCTTTTGGCTATTGTTTATTTTTTTCCTTTCAACTCGTCTCTTTCCTGGTATTGTTATTGCTTTTTCATATTCTAAAATGTTTTTTCGTAATTTGTCTTTGAAAAATGGTGGTGGTGGTACGCTCTAAACTTAGTAGTGTAGTGTAGTGTAGTAGTGTAGTAGTGTAGTATGTGTGTGTGTGGTAGCATTTAAAATGTGATGATGATGATGTGATGATGTGATGTGTGTGATGATGTGATGTGACGTTGTCATGTGAGTAGCCTACTAAAGGATTGACCTCCATCCTGTATTTTGTGATATGAATTTCATTTCCCATGCCACAACTAAAAAGGAAAAATATTCGTGGCTTGACTGTGTGGGGGGTCCCAAAAAATTTGTGAGTTTTATCTTGATTAACAAAAGGGGTCTTGGGGAAAAGTGACCACTGAGAGTAGTTTAATAGGGTTGGTAAGGTGCTGGTCATTTTTTTTTGAAACTGATATGCACTCATAGGAGGGGGAGGAAAGAATCGGTTTTAGCCGCAATCCCCTGGGACTAAAACCGTCAGGCGCTGGTCCTCACTGTGAAGTCATTACAGGTGGCCATAGTAGTTGGGAAAAGCTACGGGGGGGAAAAAACCTAAAGAAAAGAGAAGAAGAATTCATATGTTAAATTTAAAAAGCGGTTACTTAACGAACCTTTTTCGTGTTTCAGCCCTTCGCCCTTCACCTTTACTCTTCCCCCCGTGAGGTGGTTAAAGAGGGAGGTGTGTAGTTCCCCCCCGCTTTAAAAGACTCCAGGGGAGGAGTTGGAAAAACTCATCATCTCTCCAGTGACGGGGAAAATTAAGGGAGAGGAGTGGGAACTGTATCCCAGTGCGGGGAGAAATTCAAGGGGCGTTTACGCTGTTGAGGGAAAAGGGAAAATCTGACAGTATGGAGGAGTCTTAATTCTGATGAGGCTAGCTCAAGATGAAATAATTATTATTCTCCTGGTCGGGATTTGGGCCAGTTTTTTTAAAAGGCCATGACTTTCCCGGCTTGTTTGATGTAAGGGGAAAAAATTGGTTTAAAGGATGCTTGTATAAAATCTGTTTATAAATTGTTTGATGTGATTTGTAAAGTGTTTTCCCTAAAGGGGGGGGAGAAAAAAAACATTCGGAGTGCTCTTTTGGTTCATTGGAAGTTTGGGGCCGTGGCTTATGGAGTAAAGCGTCATAAATGCGTTGTGAAAGTGCAGTGTAACAGTGGTGCCCCCGCTAGGCGTTTTTTTCCCTGAAAAAAAAAAAGAGAAAGATTTCTATTTGTCCCCTTGGGGCCTGGAAAAAACTTTTGATTTGTCCCCCCGAGGAAAGTTTGTATTTGTACCCTGGGGCCTGAAAAAAAAAGTTTTTGGGATTTGAACCCTAAAGGTTTTGAGGGGAGGGGAAAAAGAAAAAAAAGTTCGTAAAAATTTATTTTTTAAAGTAAAATTTTCGCATTTGTTTTTTTTCTGTTTGGTGTGTGAGTGAATTTTTTTTCGTGCGGTGAGGACTTCTCTTTTTCTCCCTTGAGTTTTGCTGTTTTTTTTGTTTGTTTGTTGTTTCCCCTTTTTGCCCTTTTCCCCGTCGGTGAGCCCCACCGCTTCTCACAAATTGGCGGTTAGTTCAAGAGTGGGAGCACCCGTGTCGCCTTATTAGGTTTATTTTGTTTTTTTTTCTTTTTTTGTCCTATGTTTTTTCAAATAGTTCCTTTTCCCGGGTTTTGAATTTTGTAGAGCCTGAGAAATTTAAGGAATCTGACACGCTGCCAATTCGAAAGAGGTTTAATTTGGTCAGCGCCGTCCTTAGACCTCTTCAACATATGTTTCAGTTGTGGTCCGAGAAATGTTTTCGTGTCAGAGAGAAAAGCCCCCTCAAAATTTTTTTTTTTCCTAGACCCTGTGAAGTAGAGATGCCTTGTCAATGTAGTTTGGGGCTCTCTGCAAATTCCCGAGTTGTTAAATTTTTGAAGGTTGGAAAAGAAGCCCACAGGCCTCGCAGCGGGGTCCCCGGGGCAGGCACGCACAGCCCGTACAGTTCTTGCAGCAGCCGCGTTTATTCCCGTTCTTGAAATAAGGCGGTGTACCCGATGGGTGAAGGCGATGTAGGGAAAATCCTCACCCCCTCCTGGCGATGCAATGCCATAGAAAAGGGTGGGGATCATATGTGCGTCCCTTTAGCAGTTGAAAACATCTGTAGAGTTCGCCCGGCGCGTGGAAAGGATTCCCCTTCCCGGGTCGGCAAAGGTCCCGAAAGGGGCCGGGGGGGGGGAAAGCAAACGGTGAAGTTGATTGTGTTCCAAAAATTTGCTCTCATCTTCCGCGTTGTCAGTGTCTCTGTGGGGGCGTAACGTATTGTCTAGAAATCTCAATCCGCAGTAAACTGTATATGTCAAACACTGTCTTAAAGGATACCCCCAGAGAAGACCGGGCTGACGCTGGTTTCCTAGCGCTGTGCTAATAACCCCCTGAGGGGAGTCTACCGATCCCTGTCTTATTTTCTACCGTCACCTAAACTCCCTACGTATGACAGAAGTAAGGGGAACATGTGAGAGATTTCCACGTGGTAATGGTAATGTTGTCTAGCCCGCCCACCGCAAAGGGCCACACCAGGGCTGACCAGTTGAAGTCAACTCAGTCATTTATCATCTCATCATCTCAAAAACAAAACACCAAAAAAACAAAAACCAACCCAAAAAACCCATTTTACCATTCTTTACAATACACCTTTAAAAAACGCACCAGAAACTTTGTTAAAATCTTTCTATAAAAATCTGAGCAGATGAAAAATGTAAATATTTCCCCCTGAAACACGCGTTCGAACAGCTGCAACAACTTGAGACAACGATATCTTTAAAACATCCCACCGGAAAAATTTTGCCGCAATACGTTTAGGTTCGAGCAGTTGCTTGCATTTGCTAACTGATTCAAAAAACATTGACCTCTGTGTTGTCGGGTTTTGGGGCGCCGCTTTTCTTTAACTGATGGACCCCACAGGTGAAATGGTCCGAGAAAAGATCGTTCAAAACGAAACCCTTTCTTTGCAAGGTTCAAAGGTAAAAAGTGTGTGCGACCCTTTCGCTAAGCTCAAGAAAAAATTTCCTGCAAGAGAGAGCTGTTATGGAAACACAACTTCATGAGTATGTAAAAAACCATGGAGTTGCAGAGAGGACAGTAAGAAATCCCTGCTGGCGGCTTCTTTCGGAGGTGCTTTTTTTTAGACTCACCCTTAACATGGGCGTATCTGTTCCTTTAAAAAAACCACATTGAAAAGACCCCCCCCCCTCCTTCCCCGCGGAAGGGCGTGGTTCATGGTCTGTGACTGAAACCGGTGTGAACATAGATAGCGGGCAAAATCGTTGTTCATGCGTCACGAAACCCCGATGAAACCGCTGTGCGGCAAAAATCAATATTTGTGTTGTCATTGCCTTGTGATGGACCCTCAGATAGCGGGAAGTTTAGTTTACGTGTCTGTCCTGAAAAAGCAGTGATGAAAGCTCAGATGAGCGGGGGACGTTGTTGTTCGTGATCTGTCATTGCTTTATCATAAGCTCCACTGCGGCAAAATCGGTTTTGTGTGTCTGTCCTGAAATGATGGTTGGGAGCTGTACCTCTTACTGGTTGTTATTTTAAAAAGTTTAAAAAGAGTTTAAAAGTGTCAGAGGTTCGCTGTATGTAAGGGGGGAAAAAAAGTTGGGAAAAAGGGCCACTCCTCCTTTCGCCTCTTTGAAATTTTTCCGACTTGAATGAAGAATTATTTGCATTTTCGTTTTAAACAGTCTTCACGGTTTTTTTCGAAAATAAAAAAATTTTTGTTGAAATGCCATGCGGTTCAGAGGAAAAGATGCAGTATGGAGGGCAGATTTTGTTTTTTGGCGTAGTGCTTTGTGGAGCAAACTTGTCCAACACACCTCTCTCTCTCTCTCTCTCTCTCTCTCTCTCTCTCCTCTCTCTCTCTCTCTCTCTCTCTCTCTCTCTCTCATTGTAATGTCTCATTTGATTGAGTAGATGGTCGAGTCAGTCTTAAGATTTTTGTTAACCTACTACATTACTCCTGTGCATGAGGATATAAGGAAATGTTACGAATGTATTTGTTTTTGCTAACCTTTGATTTGATACACACTAAGAATGAATGTGTACTATTTGTTTGCAGGAAAGGAAGAAGGGAATGTTATTGTTCTGCTACCCCCTCCCCCTTGTCAAAGACCTCTTTGGTAACGACAATAAAATATCAATGTGTCAAAAAAGTCTCTCTCTCTCTCTTATATATATATATACTTAATTGTTCAGCACTCTATATATACATATATATTATATATATATATATATATATATTATATATTATATATATATATATATATATATATATATGTGTGTGTGTGTGTGTGTGTGTGTGTGTGTGTGTGTGTGTAGTAAAATACGTGACGTTGTTGTTAGCATGCAAAGACCATTACTTTTTTGTTTAAACAATAGTGTTGCCTTTTATGACTTATAGTGGTATACGACAGGGTGGACATCTGTTACTGCATTTGTTTGCACTATACCTGAATCGTATTCAAGCCAATATGAAGGTAAACGTGTGGTCGTCGCTAGATATTTACCTGGTCCCGAAAAACAATATCTGAGAGATTTTTGTTTCTCTGTTGTGTTTTATACACTGATTACACGTTCTCTTAGCGGAATACCGCAAGGTTTACAGCAACAGTTAGATGTATGGTTTAAGTATTTCCAGCGATGGCGTTTACAGGTACATCTATTCAAACAAAACCACTTGAACGCCCTGTATGAAAAAGGTTGACTTTTCATACTGCACAAATTTAAACAGCAGATTCTTACAGGTGTTTAGGTCGAACCCGTCTTGTCATACAAATGCAAAATTTGCGGACTTGAAAGCTAAGCAAAAACAAAGAAACAAAAAAAAAAAACAATCAAACAAACAAACCTACAATTAATATTTCTGAAATTTATCATTTGACTAAACTGAAATACTATGAATGTCTTTGTTTTTAATGAGACAGAGAAGCCTCTGTCAGCATAAAAATCAAGGCAAGAATGGTCACGTTCTATGGCAATGTATTTGCGTCATATTATGACAAATAGTCGGGTCAAACTTATAAAGTAATGTGCTCGTTTCTGGATACGGTGGCTGTGACATCTCATAGTCAAGGGGCACTAAAGCAGTTTGAACAGATGCTTCCTTCGAATGTGTTTGGGATTTAAAGATGTACATATATTTAACGTGTCTGTATGATAAGGTAGACACCATCATGGAAACGTCTTCTTAACCTAAAGCCTATCGATATTGGCCATGTAGCATTGTTGTCAATTGCACAAAAAGTTTATCTGTCAGAGAATGGTTTCTGAACTTGAGCTGTAATGTTCCTTGGCTCGTTTATTTATTTATTTATTTGCATTGTATCTACACTTGTGTGGCATGCCACCAATCACACTTTTCCATAAACTAAAAGTGTTGCTTTGTTTTTTCCTGCTGTTTTTTTTTCTTTCAAATTGAAGCAAAACGTTTGATCGTACCAAGTCTGTGACATGTCACATGCATGCATTCATCTGGCTGGATACAGATATCCATTTAGTGTGTTTGACCCCACTATGTAATGTTTGTGTTATTC
>CM031615.1:53422451-53437451 GCA_018398815.1 Conus ventricosus | reverse complement strand
GCACTGGCTTCCTGTTGAAAAACGCATCAAGTACAAACTTTCTTTGCTCTGTTACAAGGCATTGGATGGCCTCGCTCCATCTTACCTCTCTAAACTTCTGTCGACCTATACTCCTTCCAGACAGCTTCGCTCTTCCTCTGACACTCGCATTATGCAGATCCCTCGTTTTCGGGCCAGAACACTTGGTGAACGTTCTTTTACTTTTCAGGCTCCTTCCTGCTGGAACAATCTCCCTTCTGCACTCCGAAACTCAAACAGTCTTTCTTCTTTCAAGTCCTCCCTCAAAACAACTCTCTTCAAAACATAATTTTTCTGCTCTTCGCTGGTGTGTGGGTGTGTGCGTGTGTGTGTTTTGTGTTTGTGTGTGTGTGTGTGTGTGTGTGTGTGTGTGTGTGTGTGTGTGTGTGTGTGTGTGTGTGTGTGTGTGTGTGTGTGTGTGTGTGTGTGTGTGTGTGTGTGTGTGTTTGTGTGTGTGTGTGTGTGTGTGTGTGGTGTGTGTGTGTGTGTGTGGTGTGTGTGTGTGTGTGTGTGTGTGTGTGTGTGTGTGTGTGTGTGTGTTAGGGCTTATTGCTGTAAGCGCTTAGGGCTTTTGTTTAAGATTAAGCGCACTAAATGTTCCTTATTATTATTATTATTATTATTATTATTATTATTATTATTATTATTATTATTATTATTATTTCTTTAGAGAGCGTATGTTGCAGAATCACAAGAAATGTTTGATAAGATGACCTTTGTTAAAAGGTTCTCTCCTAACAGAGTTCAAAGACAGAACACAGACCAAAGTAGTACCTGGATCAGAAGCCATGGGAATGCCCGCAGACTTGCAACGAAATCATTGCAGTATATACCACCCTTAGTAATTGGCAACCAAATCCTAAACAAAGAGAAGAAAACGTGAGGCGTCTAATGTCCTGCTCAGCTTGCACATTTTTGGCAGTGAATGTTGAACCAGAACATTTATTTACAGTTGTTATCTCTCTTAAGCGGGAGCGTTGAATTGCATATCAGCACAGTATGGATTAAAAATCATGGAAGAAAGCAAGAATAGGTTATGCATCCATTTCTGGCTTAGGGGATAAAATTGAAGTGAGATTAAAACATCAAAACAACAATCATCATGTAAATGTAATACAATATCGGTTGTGGGCAAGAATTGGCTTTAGTAAGGCACGCTCAATCTATACTGAAAGAGAGAAGAAAAACCCATGCACTTAATACATTCAATATCACAGAAAATCTTCGTCCATAAGAATCCACACTGTTATATTTAGCGCTTCTCTGTAGCCTAACCACATAGTAAATACTGATAATGACAATAATAATAATAACAATTAATTATGGCGCTTAATCTTACACCATAAGCCCTCAGCGCATACAAATGCATGGAAGGTAAAACAAACTCAGCCTGTCAGACGAAGGGACATTACTCTCGACCATCAGAAACAGAAAAAGTTTGGACTGCCTGTTCTCCAACAATACTGCTGCACTAACAACAAGAAGAACTAGAACATAACCACAGACAGTTTAGACTGCCTGTTCTCCAACAATACTGCTGCACTAACAACAAGAAGAACTAGAACATAACCACAGACAGTTTAGACTGCCTGTTCTCCAACAATACTGCTGCACTAACAACAAGAAGAACTAGAACATAACCACAGACAGTTTAGACTGCCTGTTCTCCAACAATACTGCTGCACTAACAGCAAGAAGAACTAGAACATAACCACAGACAGTTTAGACTGCCTGTTCTCCAACAATACTGCTGCACTAACAACAAGAAGAACTAGAACATAACCACAGACAGTTTAGACTGCCTGTTCTCCAACAATACTGCTGCACTAACAACAAGAAGAACTAGAACATAAGCACAGACAGTTTAGACTGCCTGTTCTCCAACAATACTGCTGCACTAACAACAAGAAGAACTAGAACATAAGCACAGACAGTTTAGACTGCCTGTTCTCCAACAATACTGCTGCACTAACAACAAGAAGAACTAGAACATAACCACAGACAGTTTAGACTGCCTGTTCTCCAACAATACTGCTGCACTAACAGCAAGAAGAACTAGAACATAACCACAGACAGTTTAGACTGCCTGTTCTCCAACAATACTGCTGCACTAACAACAAGAAGAACTAGAACATAACCACAGACAGTTTAGACTGCCTGTTCTCCAACAATACTGCTGCACTAACAACAAGAAGAACTAGAACATAACCACAGACAGTTTAGACTGCCTGTTCTCCAACAATACTGCTGCACTAACAGCAAGAGAACTAGAACATAACCACAGACAGTTTAGACTGCCTGTTCTCCAACAATACTGCTGCACTAACAACAAGAAGAACTAGAACATAACCACAGACAGTTTAGACTGCCTGTTCTCCAACATACTGCTGCACTAACAGCAAGAAGAACTAGAACATAACCACAGACAGTTTAGACTGCCTGTTCTCCAACAATACTGCTGCACTAACAACAAGAAGAACTAGAACATAACCACAGACAGTTTAGACTGCCTGTTCTCCAACAATACTGCTGCACTAACAACAAGAAGAAACTAGAAAATAAACCACAGACAGTTTAGACTGCCTGTTCTCCAACAATACTGCTGCACTAACAACAACAAGAACTAGAACATAACCACAGACAGTTTCAAAGTGAGGCGACTGCAGGCGGAAATTGAAACAAACTCAAGACAAAAAATCACTATGCCACCGAGCGAACGAGACAAACAAAATGACAAGACAATCAAAAGAAAAATGACTATGCTAGCCGAACAAGAGACAAAGAAATCACAAGACAATAAGCTGTAAGTTGTTGGTTTCTTTCGTTCGGCCAGCGCAGTAATTGTTTTCCTTTTAAGTTTATAACCATAGATGCTTTATTCACTTTTCTCTGGGACGTGTTACATGTTTTGTGAAAACAAAAAGAAGAAAATAGACAAAACATTTTAATACTCTGTAGACATTTCGTTGCTTTCATTTCTTTCTTGTCTTACTGGCTTCGTCACTGAAAATGAATCACTGTTATAAGGAATTAAGCGAAATTAACCAATGACCGTTGCATTTTAGGATACAATAACACAAAATATGTAAATCAAAGACTCAAAGAACGGAAAGCCATACCGTCAAAGTTTGAGCAAGGCGATTCTTAAATAATTTATTATGAAAACTCGAAGATAAAATTTGACCGGCTGTTTTACATTACTAGGGAAACTGAATGAAAAAAAAACCCAATGTGTTCTTTGTTTATGAAACAGTCTTTTATTGAAAACGGTGCTTGCAAAGTGTACGTACACCAGAAAAGTATGCAGTGAGGGAAAAGTAACAACTACAAAAAACTGACATGCCATCGAATCAGCTCTGGATGCTAGACATTCTCATTTCTTGAAGGCGTGGAACAGCAGACCGCAGGCCTCGCAGCAGGGGTCCAGGCAGCAGTGCACGCACACAGCCCGTAGACTTTCTGCAGGCAGCCGCAGTTGATCTCCAGCACCTTGAAGCAGGGCGTGACGTACCAGATGTGGATGAAGGCGATGTAGGCGAACTCATGCCCCCACTCCATGGCGATGCACATGCCGTAGAAGAGGGTGACGATCATGTAGCACAGATCCTTGCAGCAGTTGAAGCATCGGTACGAGTTCTTCCACACGCAGTCGATGGAACGCACGCCCTCTGGCTCGGCCAGAATATCTTCAAACCCTTCCCTGGTAACAAAGAAAAAACGTCAGCTTAGGCTTGCATGGTGTTGTGTGGTGTGTTTTGGTGTGTGTGTGGTGTGTTGTGTGTGGTGTGTGTGTGTGTGTGTGTGTGGGTGGTGGGTGTGGGGTGGTGTGGGGTGTGTTTGTGTGCGTGTGCGCGGGGGCGCAGTGTGTGTCTTGTGTTGGTGTGCGCGTCGTGCGCATTGTGGTGGTGTGTGTGTGTGTGTGTGTGGTGTGTGTGTGTGGTGTGTGTGTTGTTGTGTGTGGTGTGTGTGTGTGTGTGGTTTTGGGTGTGTTGTGTGGGTGTTTTGGGGTGTAGAGGTCTTTAAACTTTCGCTCCTTCTCATTTTATCATATTTTCACAGTGAGGGTCCATTCAAAATCTGCATTTTACAGGGGACATTTCAATAAAAAAGGTGAAATTAAAAAAAAAGAACAACAAAGACTGCTCCGCATCAGTGCTTCATTTGTTTTTCATCCTTTGAACGATGGCGTAAGAAGTGTAGAAAGCACAGCTCGGCCTAAAAAGAAACGATGGATTCTAAATCTTATTAGTGTATCTAAAGTAGTATCCAAGTAGGTTTTGGAATAGAGGGTTTTTTTCTCATCAGTGTTTACATAGTTTTTAACTTCATTGAACATTGTTGACCCGCTACATAATCCATATCAAGTAATCCATTACCATGATGGGCTGCGTTATACCAGCATGACGTGTTCTGAATTCTAGAATCACGAACTGTTCGTCACCCGATCAACTTACACTGGCATATAAATCTACTTTTAAAACAGCTGGCAAAAGGACCAAGGAAGGATGACAAAGTCGTGGCGTAGTTTGTGGAGATGTGGACCTCTCCTCACGTCTCTCTCATGCTGCTATCCGCTGTTCCAGGCTGGACACTACTTGGTCATGTAGGTATAACACAGTAGCCTGGTCGTTGGTCTTTGGTCTCAAGCTCTTTGTGTAGCCAGTTTGTGGTTGAAAGCTATTATACAACAGGGGATGGGGTTTGTGCTGTCCGAGTGACACTGCTTTATTTAACAAACTGTAACCAGAATTCAGAAGAAAAAGGAGGAGGAGGGGTGAGGTGGAGGAGGAAAAGGAGGAGTAGGAGAAGGAGATAAGAAAAGAAGGTCAAAGAGGTCGTGTGTGTAGAGGAGGAGGAGGAGAAAGAGGAGGAAGAAGAGGAGGAGAAAAGAGGAGGAAGAGGAGGAGGAGGGGGGAGGAGGAAAGAAAACAAAAAGACAGAGAATTGAGCAACGTTTCAAAAAGTAAGGAACAAACAAAATACAGATTAAGCGAAAGAAAAAAGCAAGAGAATGAGGTTACTGGATGAAGAAGGAGAAAGGAAAACAGGAATGACAGAAGTCAGAAGAAAACATCAAGTGAAGGAGAAACCCAGACAGGCGATGAGGGCCAAATACAAAGCACAACAGCCCAATCCATCCATCGCTTGCAGTATCAGGAGAAAACACAGACAGGCGTTGAAAGCGAAATACAAAGCACAACAGCCCAATCCATCGCTTGCAGTATCATCAAGTACGAAAAACCACAGCTCAGAGAGCAAGGCAAAAACAGTTCACCCTTTCCTCATTGAAACATCCTGCACAGAAGATGTCTAAGACACACACGCCCATAGCTACATTCATGTTAAGGCGCTGGTGGACTTAAACCTGACAACGCTATATCAGAGATGGTTAATGTGCCCATAGTGCCCCTAGCTGCTCATATAAAAGGTGTCTGGCTCCAAGTCCGTTGTAGGTTTGCCATGAATTTTGGCCCCAGAGAATACTGGCTGTTCTGGATGTTTCCCCCCTACGGGTTAATAATGACAATAAAAAGACTGGGGTGGAGGGGATTGCATCCACCCTGCTCATTCTGGTCCCTCGTCACAGCTACTGCCTAGCACGTCTCGCCACAGCTACGGCATCAGCAACCCTCGAGGAGCAGTCAGTGTCAAGTCGTCATAAGGCAACCCAGCAGAAGAGACACTGCCCTGCTGCTGAATAACTTCAAACATACGCAGACCACCACGCACTAACCTCACCACTAATAACAATGATTACTTAGTCATGGAGCAAGTGAGTGTGAGGTCTCCCTCCGGAGGACGCCACCGAATCTGCCCAACGACAGTCCCCATTTACCTTCGACATCAGGGAACCTGACAGAATCACACCAAGAGCCTATACATGGAGAGTTAGCCAAAGCGGAGATCACCATGACAGAAAGACATGAAGGGCCACGGAATTTGAGACTTCTTTATGCTAATCGATGAGGATTTGAATGACGAAGATAATGCTATGGATTTCCATTCAGATCTGCTGCCTGACGGGGCTGTAGTGTATACTTACTTCTGGTTTATCCTCGCATGAACCAGGCCCATGAGATACAGACACCTGCAATGTTGGTCAGAAAATGTGGACAACTCTCTCAGAGGCTCATCCATTAAATGGATGAAACTTGAGTGTATGGTCCAGTGTTCCCACCTGAGCCCATAGCAAACTAAACTGTGGGTAGGAGCCACTTAGGGCAGAAAAATCCCACAACAAAATGGTTTTGATGGGAATGGAACTCACGACCTCCCAGCCGGGAGTCTACAACGCTAACCACTTCCCCATTGTGGCTGGTCAATATAAAGAGGTCAAAAAAGAAAGAAAAAAGCAACTTTTAGATCGACAACAAACATGTTTACTATTTGTTATCAACAACAGTTCAGTTGATTGGTTTTGTTGAAGATTTCTTAATTACAAATTATGTCTAATGACAAACATCGATCAACTCACAAACTCGGTAATATTTAGGTACACTCCTACAACCTTTCATACAAAAAAACAATATATCAATATTAAGGCTTGCATGATAATCTGATGTCTTTGGTTTGGGTTATGAAAACTGCAATGACAGTTGTAGATGATGGAAAGTATGTATGTCATTATAAAACATTTTGGTAATATCCATACTGAGACTTTCTCAATTTAACAGTCAACGCATACATCGCTAGAACCCCTTTCGATTGACTTCTTTTGAAACAAAGAGAGGGTGCAGGGCTGACCTAGGCTTCTCAGCAATTTCTGCATCTGGCAATCACGTTTAGAAAACGACAGCTCTTTATCCTCACCTGAGCAGTTACATCAGCTAAGATAATCACTTATCTTCAATCACTTCATGTAATCAATGATGATGCATGGGGCCGGGCAGTCTAATGCTCACAACCCATACACTCACAGAAACACACGAATACAATCACGTATCTTCAATCACAGACTAAAGTGATTGAAGATAAGTGATTGCTCGTTCATTTTCGTTGTCCTATTTGTTTGTATCTTGCCTGAAGAAGACCTAAAGGTCGAAACGCGTCGTGTTTTGTCTTGTGACTCATTTGTCCACGTTTTTCTCGGCGGTTCGCTAACATTCATTCAAGATTTGTTTAGATTTCCGCCTGCAGTCGTCTCACTTTGCAACTACAAGTAAGACAGTGAAATTCACAGCAAGATACAAACAACAATCCAAAGATTGAAGTCCAGAAAAAACATCAGTTTCTGAAACCCAAAAGCCAAATTTCAAGCAAAAAGAAAAGGTTTACAAATCTGCGTCTCAGCCAGATCTGTCGAAGCATGTTGATTGCCTTTATTGCAAGTATAATAGATTACACTTGTGAAATATTTTGACAGATTGTCTTCACTGGCAATGCGTGTATGAGTACATGTGTCACGACCGACCCCTGGAGGTCTGCCCTGACAGGATCGGTCTAGATGGGAGTGAAGGGAGTGACTGAACTCACACGCCCCGCAAGAGACCACACAAGAAAGATTACGATACAACACCCCATTTATTCACACCAACACACACATAGTCACAAATAAGCATTCCAACACACACAACATGCACAATCACAATCAAGCATTTCAACACTCAAGACATACACACAATTAAGCATTTCAACACACACGACATACCCATAGTCGCAAACAAGCATTTCAACGCACACAACATAACCATAATCATAAACAAGCCTTTCCAGCACACATTCCTTTCCGTGCTTCATGTGGTTCCCCACACCCCTGCCTCTCCAAAGTCCACTGTGAGCACCGAGTCGCATCAGGTGCCCCAAACCGGGTCGGTTCTTGAACGAAGTGTCTTTCAATGCTGACACCATTGACACACACACACACCCAAATTGCACGACACAGAGCGAACCACACTGGTGTCACGGGCTGTAGGAAGTCCGAGGACCGTGGAGAACGCGTCCCGTGGGACGAGGCGTTGTCGCTGAAGGTCCCGGACAGGGGTCGGGATCCTCCAGCAAAGTCCACGTGCCCCTCAACCAGTGCGCGGCCCAACAGCGCAAGCTTCGGGTGAATCCCCCGGGAGGAGAGGAAACGGAAGGAACTGAAAGGAAAGAAGGAAGGGTACTGGAACCCCGCAGTCAGTACGGTCTGGCATATGCTGTTAAATCCTAACAGCCCCTCGCATGATGGGCGAGGGGAGGTTTGCTGAATAAATTAACAGCACCAGCTCAACACAGACCTGAGCATAACGCAGTAAACAAGCCAACTGAGGAATGTTCGCTAAAGGTCTCCTCACACGAAGCAGGTAAGAGATTACATTCACAGGCTAAACACAAGAATAGCAAATTATATCTTCATCCTTCCCTCACTCACGTTCAACATTTTCCTTTCTTAGGAACTGAACTAATACAGCAACCATTGCTTTATGACCGCCCCCACATTGCAAATAATAATAATTCAATGGCACAATTATCCCCACATTTTATAGCAACATTTCAAAATGACACAATTCTCCAACCACGCATCCAAACGACTAATCATGCGTACGCATGCTCGCAAACATAGAACTCGTTCCCCTTGCACACACAAACAGACGGTGGCCGAAGAATAAGAGACCGGTGATTGTGACAGGGGCGGACGAGCGAGACCAAGCGAGTCCCAACCCTAAATCACCAGGTTCTCCCTCATCCCCACCGACTACCGCATCACCAGATGCGTAAAAAGGAGAAAGACTTTTGGATATAATTTAGAATGGCAAGGTTAAAGATTGAATTAACCAGAGAAAAGTGGTCTCAAACAATATTTCTTTTATAATTTTGAAAACAAAAGGAAATTGCGCAAGAGAGAAGAATTAGCCGGCTAACAACAAAAAAACAACAACAAACGAACCACGAACTGATGCTTACCAGCTACCCGTGGGTGACCCAGAAGTGGCGGGTCAAGCGACTCTCTGCCCTCTGTCCAGTCGAGAGGACAGCCGAGCAGATGCGGAAAAGAGATGATGTGAGGTCCCTCCCTACAGGCCGACTGTAGGAATGAAGGTACCGACCGTACCTTCGACGACGTGGTATAGAACCAGAACCGGAGCGGGCGCTCCCAGGGACATCTTCCGCTCGAGTGAAGAGAAAACCTGCTTAACCGATGGCGGCCAACATGCCACCCTACGTCACAGTGAGAATACCTCAAGCCTGAGAGGAGAATGCTGCACATGCGGCAGGTAAAAAAGACAGGTGAGAGGCCGATAGAGACAGCCAGTTAAAGAGAAAGGTACCAGCCACCCGTGATGAATTGCACGGACAGTGGAATTAGAGAGAGAGAGAGAGAGAAAGTAAACCTAACCTGAGCTGAACAACATTAAGGTGGAAACACACCACAAGCCACATTAAGGCACTGATACACGACAACAACGACGACAATAAGTAAATGAATAATTCCACCACCCTAGATGGGTCAAACGTCATAGGCCTCGTGACAAACTCGTGACAAACCCCCCTTCTAAAAGCATCTGTTTCTCTGAGATACAGTGCTCCTTTGAACCTTGACGCATGTGCAAATTCACAACAATGGACCGAACCCAACCCTCTGTGATCGACAGAGTACGATAAATCCAATACAAACATTCCATGATGGAATTATACAGGGTGATACATAGTACTACAGTTATCTATCAAACAACTAAGCAAACCTTCCAACAATAAAAGTAGCAATCCGAACCAGTGGTGATTCACTACCGTTAACATCACTGAAGTGAAAACTGTCACTACACCTGATACAGAGACAAAAGGGGATATAACCCTGGTTGAGGGGAAGTGTTCCTCTGACTGATTTCTCCAATGTGCTGACTACGGAGCTCGGCTGAGATAGTCAGCATCCGTATTGCTGGAACCCTTGATATGGCGAAAAGTGAAAGCATGACTCTGCAGTTCCACTGCCTAACTCATGAGTCGACGACTGACTGGCCGGATCCGGTCCAGGCACTGGAGAGGATGATGATCGCTCTCCAGTACAAACTTCCGGCCGTACTTCTTCTTGGGTACGCCCTGGAACTCTTGGCATAACCTGTGCAGTTGATCTGTCTGCGCTGAGGAGAGGTTTGAACCAAAGCAAACATCCTGCCACGACTCCTCCTCGACGAGAGGAACAGTGGGGATGTCCTGAGCCACCGACACGGCGTGCTCATCGCCACTCTCCACAACGACAGGGGTGTATCCTGCTGGCACTGAGTTCGTCGCACGTACGCCTTCAAGAGGTTGGCATGATACAGGCGTTCCTTGCCTCGCACGCGAATCCGATAGTCCCAGTCACCCACCGACTGCAGACCACGAAGGGACCCTGCCAAGCAAGCTGTAGCTTGTTCTTCTTTTGGGGCAGGAGAAGCAACACCTCATCACCTGGCTCAAACCACCGTTCAAACACTACGCCTGTCGTACAGAGCCTTGTACTTGGTTTTGCCGACTGCAAATGTTGCTGAGCAAGCTGGCAAGTGTCAGCGATGCGGTTGCGCAGATCGACCACATATCGACTCTCCTCCTTGACAACAGGTTCCACATCGTCGTGGGTCCACATCTGCTTCAAGATGTTGGTGGGTCCTCGTACTGTTCTGCCATACAGGAGTTCGAACGGGGAAAACCGCATGCTTTCCTGTGGAACCTCCCTGTAGGCGAACAGTACAGCAGAATAAAACGATCCCACTCCGAGGTTGCTCTGCACACAGGCGACGCAACATCTGCTTCAACGTCCCATTAAAGCGCTCGGACAAGGCCATTGGCCTGCGCATGATACGGTGACGTTGTCTCCTTGTGAACATTGAGCAGAGTGTTTCACTTCCTGCATGACTTCGGACAGAAACTGGGTCCCCTGGTCCGAAAGGATCTTCTTGGGCACGCCAGTGCGCGTCCCAAATCTGCCAGAGAGCTTCAGCAACAGTAGGGGCATCGATAGTCCTAAGCGGGACAGCCTCTGGGTATCGAGTCGCGTAGTCTACCACTACCAAGATGTAGCGGTGACCGCGATCGGAGGGTGGATTAATGGGTCCCACCAGGTCGACCCCAACCTTGCTGAATGGTCCCAACCAGTGGCACTGATCCCAGGGGAACACGCCTCAAGCGACCCTTAGGCGTTGTCCGTTGGCAGACATCGCAACTGCGGCAGTACTGCCTAACCTGAGAATTCATCCCCGGCCAGAAGAAATCCTGTCTAACTCGCTCGAGAGTCCGTTTTGAGCCCATATGACCTGCCATGGGTGAATCATGGGCCTGCCGGAGAACAGATTTCTCTCAAGCTTTGGGGAATGACTAGCTGCTTGGCCACCCTATCTGCCTGAGTGAAGACCCTAAAGAGGATCCCCTTGTGGAGCTTAAAGCTCACTTGGCGTGTCGGGCCGACTGAGCGGGACGACCCACCAGTTGTCGCAGGCGTTGGACATCCAAGTCCCTGGCCTGAAGACGAACCATGGTAGCAGGATCAGCCCTTGCAAGAACCTCGTCAGAGATCGGCTGAAGAACGGGACGCAATTCCTGTCCTGCTTCTTGGCTTTGGCGCGCGTGGTAACTCCCACACATGCCTGTACGGGCAGATCCGTAGACACAGACTGACTGCGTCCGTCTGCAAAGGTGATGGTATTCCCTATGAGAAAGGAATACAGAGGTCGCTCCACCGCGATGGCCCATACTTCGCCACAGAAGTAGGAGGTGGAGATAGGAATGAGTACAGAAGGACGGGTGGAGGTAAAACCAGCCTCCAACCCGCACACATCGTAACTGGCGCCCCGCTGAGCCTCAGGGGAAACCAAATCCTTATCCTACAAGAGCGTTGATGCTCCCGAATCCCTGATGGAGTCGACCAAGGAAGAACCAACAACAGAAAGAAACACTGGACACTCTGTACCACCAAAGCTGGGATGGACCCCACGTTAGCCGAGGCACGAGGACGCTGGAAAGGACTAGCCCCATGACTACCGGTGGCTTTAGGGCAATCTTTCCTAATGTGGCCGGGACGACCACAAAGAAAACACAGTCAGGGTGCTGAGGTCCCCGATGAACTGCCTGCCTTGCTCGACCCGCTAGCCGTCGTCGGCGCCCTATTGCCACTAAATCCTGTGGGGGTCTTCCTGTCCGTATCTGGGGGATGCCCATAAGCTCTACGGGCTTCAGCAAACACCTCAGCGGTATGAATCACAGCCGCGAAATCCTGTGGTGCTGTCTCGCCTATACGGATCCTCAACTCTGGGGACACAGTGTTGGTCAGCTGTTCGATGAGAATCAGATCCTCAAGCTCCAGCTTAGCCAACTGACGCCAGTACCCTAGCGTTTTGCGCAGCCTATCTCCAAACTGCACGAAGGTCTCGTCGTTATTCTTTTTCATGGACCTGAACTTCCTCCTGTACGTCTCTGGGGTAAGGTGGAAACGTTTACGCAGAGCCAACTGCATGTCTGCATAAGACGCGCCTTCATTTAGAGTGAGCACACACTCCCTTGCAGCACCTGATAATCCAGAAAAAAAGGTGCATGGCCTTTTGTTCCTCAGACAAATGGTATGAACTAGCTACCTTGTCAAAATGCTCTAAGAACATATCAATGTCCTCACTAGGTCTGAACTCTGGAAGCTTTAATTTTGGGCCTCTAACTCTATCACCTGCCTGTTGATTAACCCCCTGATTTACAGACGCGGGAGTCCGCGAAAGAAGTTGTTCCATCTCTTCCCTACGCAGATCTAACTCTTCCCGACGGAGGGCTTCCTGTCTGGCAGCCTCCTCCCTACGCAGAGTTTCCTGTCTGACAGCCTCTTCCCTACGCAAAGTTGCCTCTTCCTGCGCAAAGCTTCCTGTCTGGCAGTCTCCTCTCTGCGCAGAGCCTCCATCCTATCCAACTCTTCACGATGGAGGGCCTCCTGTCTGACAGCCTCTTCCCGACGGAGGGCTTCCTGCCTGACAGCCTCTTCCCTACGCCGAGTTTCCCTCTTCCCGACGGAGGGCTTCCTGCATGGCAGCATCCTCTCGTCGCTGTCGCTCCAAAAACGTCAGGATAGAGGCGACATCCTGGGCAGGAATCACCACTCCCGACACGGGAGGATGACCCGTTTGACCCGTCCCTTGGGTCTCGACTTTCCCATGAGGAAAGTCCCCCGGGGCATGCTCCTTACGAGGGGAAGCATGGAGAAGAGAGGGTTTCGGATTCTGCGACTCAACAGAAGCCCACAGTTGCTTCACTATACTCTGACGCTTCCGAGCGGAAGTGCCAGTCGGGGTCTCAGCAGGAAGATCCTCTAGTGAAAAAAGTAGTGAAAGTACTCGCTGGACTATCGGCTACAGCACTGGAATAAGTAGAAGTCACTGTAGTCGAAGTACTGGTACTAATAGTAGGGACTACATCTTGAAAACCCTTCTTCTTCGACGCACGCGTCGCCATACCACCAGCACCGGACGTTGCCATGACAACTATATCCTACGGTTCTCAAATACAGGGGAAAGACAATTCCACTCGAAAGAAACAAATACCGCTCGGATATGTCACGTCTCTTGGTGACTGACTGAGAAACAGCAAATAAAAAAAAAACGTCAACATACAATGTCCAGGCTGCTCCCACTCTGGCAACACCGCGCTCCACAGCACGAGCAACAGGTGCGGTGGGGCTCACCGACAAAAAAAAAAAAAAAAAAAAAAAAAATGTCCAGGCTGCTCCCACTCTGGCAAACACCGCGCTCCACAGCACGAGCAACAGTGCGGTGGGGCTCACCGACAAACAAAAACAAAAAAATGGCAGACGGAATCAAGAGAGGAAAAGTGACACTAACGTCCGATACACCACCTGTACTCAATAACCACCCGGTAAAAAAACTGGTTAACTACAAAACAGAATGACAGACTGAGTGGCAACAGAAAGGAAAGTCTTACGCCGTATCTGCGTGAGGCACCCGGTGGAAGGAGGTCTGGACGCGGTCGATTCCCCTTGGTCTCACCTCGACTCCCCAGTCACGCCAGATGTTCCTTCGGCCACCAAGACTCCCTACACGCTAGAGTCACCCAGCCAAACCCACCACAAACAAACACGACAAACAAACTAAACGTATACAAAACAGACAGAACTGGACAGGCACTCCACGAAACGAGAGAGACAGTCAGAACCCTTCACATCCCGGACGAGCCCCCACAAATGTCACGACCGACCCCTGGAGGTCTGCCCTGACAGGATCGGTCTAGATGGGAGTGAAGGGAGTGACTGAACTCACACGCCCCGCAAGAGACCACACAAGAAAGATTACGATACAACACCCCATTTATTCACACCAACACACACAATAGTCACAAATAAGCATTCCAACACACACAACATGCACAATCACAATCAAGCATTTCAACACTCACGACATACACACAATTAAGCATTTCACACACACGACATACCCATAGTCGCAAACAAGCATTTCAACGCACACAACATAACCATAATCATAAACAAGCCTTTCCAGCACACATTCCTTTCCGTGCTTCATGTGGTTCCCCCACACCCCTGCCTCTCCAAAGTCCACTGTGAGCACCGAGTCACATCAGGTGCCCCAAACCGGGTCGGTTCTTGAACGAAGTGTCTTTCAATGCCGACACCATTGACACACAACACACCCAAATTGCACGACACAGAGCGAACCACACTGGTGTCACGGGCTGTAGGAAGTCCGAGGACCGTGGAGAATGTGTCCCGTGGGACGAGGCGTTGTCGCTGAAGGTCCCGGACAGGGGTCGGGATCCTCCAGCAAAGTCCACGTGCCCTCAACCAGTGCGCGGCCCCAACAGCGCAAGCTTCGGGTGAATCCCCCGGGAGGAGAGGAAACGGAAGGAACTGGAAGGAAGAAGGAAGGGTACTGGAACCCCGCAGTCAGTACGGTCTGGCATATGCTGTTAAATCCTAACAGCCCCTCGCATGATGGGCGAGGGGAGGTTTTGCTGAATAAATTAACAGCACCAGCTCAACACAGACCTGAGCATAACACAGTAAACAAACCAACT
>CM031615.1:53402451-53417451 GCA_018398815.1 Conus ventricosus | reverse complement strand
TATGCAAAGAAAATTGCTGAATGTGCCAGACACTTGGATAAATACGTGTAATTGCTTTGGAGAAAAGTTCAGGTTGAGGAGCTTGTAGTGGGGAAACGTGTGGAAGAAGCAACCTGTGTAGACTTGTTGAGGCATGTGTCCAGAACGTCAGGCGGAGGCTGCGGGACAATACCATGCTGGACCTACTTCTGAAGGACGCAAAGAGCAAGCACAGGCCTCGCAGCAAGGGTCAGAAGCAGTGCACGAAGCCCGTACACTTCTTGAAGCAGCCGCAGTTGATCTCCAGATAATGAAGGAATGGGTGACGAACAGATGTGGATGAAGGAGATGTAAGAAACTATTGACCCCACTTCCCTGCGATGCAGATGCCCATAGAAGAGGGTGGGCGAAAGTAACACAGATCTTAGCGCAGTTGAAGCATTGTACGAGTTCTGCCAGACGCAGTCGATGAACGGATTTTCCTTCAGGTTCAGCCAGATTAGATCTATCTTCGAAAAAGACCTGAAAAGAAAAAGACAATCGTCTTCAGCTGCGAATGCACTGAAGGACATCTTATAAGCCCTGGTTGTCAATTTCTCCCGACTTACTAAAGTTATTTAAGTCGCAACGCAGCAGAAACGACCATACGGATAGTTTTGAACGTAACAGAATAAATGATTGTGAGAGAACACGTTAACAAAATAAGTAGGTCCAACCGCTATGACGGAAGACAATAGCGCATGGGTGATTTGATATTCGTTTTGTTACAAGAGAACTCTGTGACATTTTCAGAGTGCAATTAGATAAGGCTGTAGGGTTAGCAAGTCAAAAAGATTAGGTCACGCAACCAAAGATGAGAAAAAAATTACGGACGGAAGAAGAAAGAGGGATCACGGAGGAAGAATTAATGGTCATGTGCAAAGTTCAGTTTGAAAGGAAGTTCAGGGTATTGGCACTCAGCGCCTGTTGCAGATGATCCCTGTTTGCAGATGATTCCCTGTTGCAGACGAACTGATTCCTGTTCTCTGGCGAGTCATTCAAAGGCTGTAGCATTCCGACTGATGAAGTAGGTGTGAAGGCATTTCGTTCGGGTCCTCAGAAACTTCTTCTTTCCCCTCGGCTGCTGTTCTTGCACAAATCTTTCTGGTCTGTCTCGCTGTCTGTCTCTGTTCTATTCGCTTTTTGTCTGTCTTCCTGTTGTCTGTCCGTCTGGGTCTGTCCGTTCATGTCTTGTTTCTCTCTTTGTGTATTTCAGATTGCATGCATCCCAGATGGTATTTAAAACCTCAGTGTTGTGGTGCTCACGTTTCAAGTTGAAGGTTTTTCTTTTTTCCATGAAAAGGACCCATCGTCACTTCTTCTTTTCACTGAAGATTGTACTTTGTTTTCTGGACGTCATGTTTTTTCGGTATCAGGCATTATCGGGAATGCTGATATTGAAACGATAAACGTATTCTTTAGTTAAAAGAAGCTCAGCCTTGGTAAGTTTTAGTGAGGCTTATAATATCTAGATTCTGAGATACACCAGGGCATGTTGCAACGGGCATGTAAATAAATAAGTATCATTTTTTTTTTTCGGGGGGCCCCATTTAATTTTTTTATTTTTCGGGTTTTTGTTAAAAAAAACATACGGGACAGCAGATTCATTAAATGAGAAGGCTGATATTGTGCTTTGTGGTATCCATCGATGGCAGTCCAGTTCTTACACATCATTGCTCTTTCGGGTGTTTAGGTCTGACTCCGAAGCTGGACGCAGTAATTGGTCTGAAGACCTTCGTATGTATATTTCCCTCCGTCAGGGTTTCACATTTTTATTAAAGTGTGTGTGTGTGTGTGTGTCACGAGTTTGTCACGAGGCCTAGAGTTTGACCCATCTGGTGGCGGAATTACTCATTTATTCTATGTCGTTTGCTGTTGTCGTTATCCGTCCCTTAAAGTGGCTTGTGTGCGGTTTGTTACACCTTGGTTTGTAGTTCAGCTCATCTTCGGGTTTGTTTTTTCTCTCTCTCTCTCTAATTCCACTGCCCCGTGTATTCATCCTGTTAGGTTCACGGGTGGCTTGTACCTTTCGCTCGAACTTGCTGTCTATCGGCCTTTTTTTTCTAGCCTGTCTTTTTACCTGATCGCAGTGCTTCATTTCTTTTAGTTTGAAAGTATGCTCACTCTGTGACGGAGCATTGGCATGTTGGCAGAGCATCGTGTGGGAGGGAAGCTCTTCACTCGGCGGAAGATGTCTCTAGGAGCGCCTGCTCCGGTCTTGGTTTCTTCACCGTATCATCGAGGGTACAGTCGGTATCTTCATTCCTACAGTCGGCCTGTAGGAGAGGGACATCCACTTCTTTTTCCGCACCGGTGCCTCTGTCTCTCGACTGGCAGTGGGCAGAGTGAGTGTTTGAACAGCTCTTATGAGGTCACACGGGTAGCTGTAAAGCATCAGTTTGTTGGTTTGTTTGGGGGTTTTTTTTTGGTTTGTTGTTGTGAGCGGCTTAGTCTTCTCTTTTGCGCAATTTTCTTTTGTTTTCGATATTTGAAAGAGAAATATTGTTTGAGACCTTTTTCTCGGTTATTCATTCTTTAACCAGGCCATTCTAAATTATTTCAAAATTCTTGTCTCATGTTAATGCATCTGGTTGATGCGTGTAGTCGGGTGGGGATGGGAGAGAACCTGGCTGAATCAGGGTTGGACCTTGCTTGGTCTCGCTCGTCAGCCCCTGTCACATCACGGAATCCTTATCCTTCGGCCTCAACGTTGTTTGTGTGTGTAGGAGAAGAACGAGTTTTATGTTCGCGAGCCGTGCGTACGATGATTTGTCGTTTTGGTTGCGTTGTTGGAGATTTGTGTTATTTTGAAGTGTTAGTGTGGCTATGGAGTTGTGACAATTGTGCATTGATTGTTGTTTGGCAATTGTGGTGGCAGTTATAAACAGCGATGGTCGCTGTGTTTGTTATTTCCTAAAGAAAGGAATGTTAAGTGAGTGAGAGAAGGGTTGAAGATAAATTATATTTGTTTTCTAACCTGTTGATTTAATGCAGTCTTTTACCTGCATCGTGTGAGAAGACCCTAGTGAACATTCCTGATTCGGGGGTTTACTGTGTTATGCTCAGAGGTCTGTGTTGAGCTGGGATTATTGGGGCACATTATTAGTAGAATTCCCTCGCCCATCATGCGAAGTTGGTGTCTAAAATTTAACAGCATGGGTCAGACTGTATGACAGACGGGGTTCAGTACCCTTCCTCCTTCTTCTTCCTCCTCCTTCTTCCTTCCCTCCCTTTCTTCTCTCCTCAGCTAAGTTTCCCTCCCCCCCTCCCGGGGGCGTCACCCGGAGTACGGACTGGATGGTGCCACAGTGGCTGGTTGAGGCCACGCTCTGGCTGAGGTCACGGACTGGATGGTTGCACAGTGCTGGTTGAGGGCCACGGCTTGCTGAGACCACGGACAGGTTGGTGCAACGTGCTGGTTGGGCCACGATCTGGCTGAGCCCACGGACTGGATGGGTGCCTCGCGCAGTCGAGGCCACGCTCGGGTCGGGACCGCGGTCTGGGTAGAGGTGACCGCCGTCTTGACTGGCGGGCACTGACCCCGTCCAGGACCTCCAGTAAACAGCGCCACGTTTCCTCCCCCCCCCCCCTCCGCGGACGCGCTCTTCACTGCCTGCTTGTGAGTCGGGAGGGTGTCGTTTTAGGCGGAACTCCTGCCGAGAACGACCCGTGTTCGGAGCACTAGTGCGACAGGGTGTCCAGTTAGACTTGACGAGGATGGGGTGTGTGGACGCATCTCCATGGTGTTAGAAGGTATCGATGCTGGAAATGTTTCTTTATATTGGTGTATATGGTATATGTGCTGGAATGCTGTAATTGTGATTGTGTACGTCGTAGATATGGTGAATGTTTATTTATAATCGTGCACTGTTGTGGGTGTTGGGAGTGTTGATTGTGATTGTGCATGGCTGCGTGTGTTGAAAATATTTATTTGCGGTTTGGTGTGTAGTGAATAATTGGGGGTGGTTGTATCGTAATTTATTGTAATGTGGTCTCTTGCGGGGATCCGTGTGATGGTCAGTCACTCCCTTCACTCCTCCTAGGACCGATCTCGTCAGGGCAGACTCCAGGGGTCGGTCGTGACAATTGTGGGGGTTCGTCCGGGATGTGAAGGGCTCTGGATTGTCTTCTCGTTTAGCGGAGTTACTCGTTTAGTTCTGTCTGTTTTGTACTATTCATGTAGTTAGTTTGTCGTGTTTGTTCGTGGGTGGGGTGGATGGGTGACTCTAGCGTGAAGGAGTTTTTTGTGGCTGGGGAACATCCGGCGCTGACTAGGGAGTCGAGGTGAGATCGACGGTTGGAGTCGGACCGCGTCCAGACCTCCTTCCGCGGGTACTCACGCAGGTACGGCCGTAGTTCGCCTTTCTGTTGCCGTCTCAGTCCTCCATTCTGTTTTGTATTTAGCCAGTTTTTGTTGTTTTTTTTTCTACCGCGGTTATTGAATGTATAGGGGGTTGTATTGGACCGTTAGTGTCCTTTTTTCCTCGCTCGGAGGATTCCGTCTGCCAAATTTGTTTTTTTTTTTTTCCGGCCAGCCCCACCGCACTGTTGCTCGTGCTGTGGAGCGCGGGTGTTGCCAGAGTGGGGGCAGCGGACATAGTTTTTGTTTTGTTTTTTTTCGGTGAGCCCACAGCACTGGTGCTCGTGTTGTTTAGAGCGCGGTTGTTGCCAGAGTGGGAGCAGCCGGGAAACTTGTCAGCACACACGCACACTACACACATACAAACATATAACGCACACCTAATTTATGTGTTTTTTCAAGTGGAATTGTTTCCACCTGTATTGATAACTGTAAGGATATAAGTTGTCCATGGCAACGTCAGGTGCTGGTGGTATGGGGGGGGACTCACTGGGGTCGAAGAAGAAGGGTCTTCTAAATGTAGTCCACTATTCAGTACAGCACATGAATACAGTGACTTCACTGATTCCAGTGCTGTAGCCGATTGTCCAAGCGAGTACTTTAACATCTTCTTCGTAGGGGATTTTTATGCTGAGAACCCTACTGGCACTTACGTCGGAAGCGTCAGAGTATAGTGAAGCAAATGTGGGCTTCTGTTGCGTCGCAAGAAACCAAAGACCCTATTCGCCATGCGTCTACCCGCGTAAGGGTGTATGCCCGGGGAGACTTTCCTCCATGGGAAGGTCGAGACCCATGGGAGGGTCAGAGGGTAAGCTCAGTGTCGGGATAGGTTGGGAATCCTTCCCAGGACATCACCTCTGTCTGATTTTCTTGAGCGCCGCGACGAGAGGATGCTTCCTGGCAGGAAGCCCTCCGTTAGGGAAGAGGCTGCTAGGCAGGAAACTTGCGAAGGGAAGAGTTGGATAGGATGGAGGCTCTGCGCAGAGGAGGGAGACTGGACAGACAGGAAGATTCTGCGTAGGGTAGAGGCTTTTTCGTAGGGAAGAGGCTGCTAAGCGTAGGGAGGAGGCTGCCAGTAAGGAGGATCGGCGTAGGAAGAGGTGCACTCGTAGGGAAGAATTAGACAGGATGGAGCTCTGCGTTGGGCGGAGTTGCGAACAACTTCTTTCGCGGTCTCCCGCATCTGTAAGTAGGGGGTTATTCACCAGGCAGGGGATAGAGTAGAGGCACAAAAGTTAAAGCTTCCCAGAGTTCAGACTAGTGAGGACATTGAAAGGTTCCTAAGAGCATTTGAACAAGGGGTTGCTAGTTCTACAATAGTCTGAGGACAAAAGGCTATGCACTCTTTTTTGGGATTAATCTGGTGCCTGCATGGGAGTGTGTGCTCACTCTAAAGAGGTGCGTCTTATGCAGACCTGCAGTTGGCTTGCGTAAGCGTTTTCTCTTACCCGAGACGTACAGGCGAACGTTCAGGTCCATGAAAGACGGAATACGGACGAGACCTTCGTGGCAGTTTGGTGATAGGCTGCGCAAACGCTAGGGTTATGGGTCGATTGGCTAAGTTGAGCTGGAGGATCTGATCCTCATTGAACAGTCACCAACACTGTGTCCCCAGAGTTGAGGATCCGGATAGGCGAGACTGCACCTCAGGATATCTGCGGCCTTGCGATTCACACCGCTGAGGTGTTTGTGAAGCTCGCAGGGCTTATGGGCATTCGGCCCCCCAGATACGGAGAGAGGAAGCCCTCCACAGGATTTAGTGGCAATAAGCGCGACAACTGCTAGCGGGCAGTGATTCAAGGAAGCAGAGTTCATCGGGATTTCGCGCCCCGATGTTTTTTCTTTGTGGCGTCCGGCCGGCCCACATTAGGAAAGATTGCCTAAAGCCGCTTGGTAGTCATGGGGCTAGTCCTTTCCAGCATCATCGCGCCTCGGCTACGTGGGGTCCATCCATGCTTTGTGGTACAGGTGTCCAGTTTTCTTTCTGTTTTTGGTTCATCCTTGGCTCGACAACATCAGGGATTCGGGAGCATCAAACTCTTTGTGGATAAGGAATTTAGTTTCCCCTAAGGGCCCGGCGGTGCGCCTCAGTTACGGAAGTGTGCGGGTTGAGGCTGGTTTTAACTCACACGTCCTTATGTCACTCATTCCTTTCTCACCCCATACTTCTGTGGAGTAAGTATGGGCATCGCGGTGGAGCGGACTCTGTAATCCCTTATCATAGGGAATTCTATCACCTGTCGCAGACGGACGCATTCAGTCCGTGTCACGGATTTGCCCGTTACAGGCGTGTGCTTGGGAGTCACCACACGCGCCAAAGCTAAGAAGCAGGAACAGGAATTGCGTCCGATCTTCAGCCGATCTCTGACCGAGGGTTCTGGCAAGGGGGGGGGACCGCATCTGCTAGCAGTATCCGTCTCTTTCAGGCCAGGGAATTGGATGTCAAACGCCTTCGGACAACTTGTGGATCGCCCACTCAGTCGGCCGACACGCAAGGTGGCTTTAAGCTCCACAAGGGATCCTCTTTAGGTTTTTCACTCAGGCAGATCGTAGGGGCCAAACAGTCCTTGTTGTTCCCAAATGCTGAGAGAGTCTGTTCTCGGCAGGCCCACGATTCCCCCAGGGCGGGTCATATGGGTCCAAGCGGACTCTCGAGCGAGTAAGACAAGACTTCTTTTGGCAGAGGATTTGAACTCACAGGTTAGGCAGTACTGCCCGGCAGTTCGATGTCTGACAACGGACAACCGCCTAAGGGTGCTTGAAGCGTGTTCCCTAGGGTCCGTGCCACGGGTGTGGGGCCATTCCGCAAGGTTGGGTCGGCTGCGTGGGACCTTTAATCCTCCATCCGGTTCGCGGGTCACCGCTTACACTTCGGTAGTCAGGTAGAATCTGCGAGGTCGATACCCAGAGGACTGTCCGCTTGGGAATATCGATGCCCCCTACTGTTGCTGAATCTCCTCAGGCAGATTTGGACGTGCCACTGCGTGCAAGAGAAGTACGGCCGGATGTTTTTGTACTGGTGAGCGATCAACATCCCTCTCAGTGCTTGGGACGGATCGGCCAGTCAGTCATCGACTATTGAGTTAGGCGTGGAACTGCCGTGTCATGCGTCTCACTTTCCGTCATATCAAGGGTTACTGTAATACGGATGATGACTATCTTAGCCGGCTCCGTAGTTCAGTGCATTGGAAAGTTCGGTCAGAGGGACACTTCCCCTCAACCTAGGGTTGATATCCCTTTTGCGTTCTGTATTAGGCTGTCTGTAGGGGACAGTTTTCATCTTCAGTGATGTTATCGGTAGCGAATCACCAGTGGTTCGGATTGTTATTTCATGGTTGGGAAGGTTCGCTTAGTTCGTTTATAATGTAGTATTATGGATTTCTCGCGTGTGATTTCTACAACGTGGGAAATGATTTGTATTGGATTCTAATCGTACTCTGTCGATCACAGAGAGTTGGGTTCGGTCCATTGTGGTGAATTTGCACATGCGTCAAGGTTTCAAAGGAGCACTGTATAAACAGCAGAGAAACAGATGCTTTAGAAGGGGGGTTTGTCACGAGTTTGTAACGAGGCTACGACGTTTGACCATCTAGGGTGGCGGCGGGAATTACTCATTTATTTATTGTCGTTGCTGTTGTCGGTATCCGTCCTTAATGTGCTTGGTGGTGCGGTTGACACTTGTGTAGTTCAGCTCAAACTTCGGTTTGTTTTCTCTCTCTCTCTCTTTTATTCCACTGCCGTGCTATTCATCCTGTAGGTTCACGGGTGGGTGGTACCTTTCTCTCGAACTTGCTTCTATCGGCCTCTTCGCCTGTCTTTTTACCTGTCGCCGTGCTTATTTCTTTTAGTTGAGTATGCTCACTCTGTGACGCAAGATGGCCTGTTGCGCAACGCTGAGGGAGGTAGCTCTTCACTCGAGCGGAAGATGTCTCTGGAGCGCCTGCTCGGTCTTGGTTCTTACGTATCATCGAGGGGTTAGTCGGTACTCTTCATTTCCTACAGTCGGCCTGTAGGAGGGGACATCACTTCTTCTTTTTCCGCACCTGTGCTCTGTCTCTCGGAACTGAGAAGGAGGGCCGAGAGAGTCGGTTTTGAACCCGCCTCTTCTGGTTCACCCACTGGTTTTAGCTGTAAGCATCAGTTTCGTGGTGTTGTTGTTTTGGTTTGTTGTTGTTAGCCTGCTTGTATTTCTCTTTTTCCGCAATTTCTTTTGTTTTCGAAAAATTGTAGAGAAATATTGTTGAGAACTTTTCTTGGTTAATTCAATCTTTAACCTGGCCATTCTAAATTATTTCCAAAATTCTTTCTCTGTTTATTGCATCTGGTGATGCGGTAGTCGGTGTGGGATGGGAGAGTACCTGGTGATTCAGGGTTGGAAACTTGCTTGGTCTCGCTTCGTCCGCCCCTGTCACATTACGGCCGGACTCTTATCCTTCGGCCACCGTCTGTTTGTGTGTGTAAGGAGAACTGAGTTTTTATGTTCGCGAGGTGCGTACGCATGATTTGTCGTTTGGATGCGTTGGTTGGAGATTTTTGCCTTTGTTATTGAGTGTGGCTATGGAGTTGTGGGGAAATTGTGCCATTGAATTGGTTGTTTGCAAAATGTGGTGGCAGTTATAGAGCGATGGTTTCGATGTGTTTGTTATTTTCCTAAGAAAGGCAAATGTTAAACGTGAGTGGAGAAGGGTGATGATAATTCATAGATTTGTTTTATAACCTGTTGATTTAATTGGCAGTCTTTTTACCCTGCATCGTTGTGAGAAGACCCTAGTGAACATTCTGATTCGATGGCTTACTGTGTATGTCAGGTCTGTGTTGAGCTGGGGATTATTGGGGCATTTAGTAGTCTTCCCCTCGCCCATCATGCGCGTGGCTGTTGAAATTTAAACAGCTATGGGTTCAGTCTGTTACTGACACAGCGGGGCTTCGAGTACCTTCCTCCTCTCTTCCTTCCATCCTTCTTCTTTCCTGTCAATCCCTTTCTCTCTCCTCCCAGTTACGTTTCCCTCCCCCCTCCCGGGGCTTCACCCGGTGGACGGACTGGATGGTGCCATGCCACGTCTGGTTGAGGCCACGCTCTGGCTGAGACCACGGGACTGGATGGTGCAAAGTTGCTGGTTTGAGGGCCACGGCTCTGGCTGAGACCACGGACTGGTGGTGCACGTGCTGGTCGAGGACACGCTTGGCTGAGACCACGGATGGATGGTGCCCACGCGCTGGCGAGGCCAACGCATCGGTCGGTGTCGCAGGACTGGTTTAGGAGGAGCCCGCCGTCTGACTGGCGGCCTGACCCCCCGTCAGGCCTCCAGTATCAGCGCCACGTCCCCTCCCCCCCCTCCGGGGACGCGATCTTCACTGCCTGCTGTGAGTCGTGGGTGTCGGTTTAAGCGACTTCCTGCGAGAACCGACCCCGGTTCGGAGCACCCCCCTTAGTGCGACTGGGTGCTCCAGTAGGACTTGACAGAGGCAGGGGTGTGGACGCATCCATGGTGGTTAGAAGGGTCGATGCTGGAAAATGTTTCTTTATTAATTGTGTATATGTTATATGTGCTGGAATGCTGAAATTGCTGATGTGTACGTCGTATGGTGAGATGTTTATTTATAATCGTGCATGTTGTGGGCTGTTTGGAGGCTTGAGTGTGATTGTGCATGGTGCGTGTGTTGAAATTTGTATTTGCGATGTGTGTGTTGTGAAATTAATGGGGTGTGTATCGTCATCTTTTTGTGTGGTCTCTTGCGGTAGGCCGTGTGAGGTCAGTCACTCCCTTCACTTCCCCCCTAGACCGATCCTGTCAGGGCAGACCTCCTGGGGTCGGTCGTAGTGACAGTGTGTGTGGTGTGTGTGTGTGTGTGTGTGTGTGTGTTGTGTGTGTGTCGTTTTGTGTGTGTGTGTGGTGTGTGTGTGGTGCAGTCTGATTTTTCAAGCTCTTTTGTGCCATTGCAACCAAACACCTTTCTTCCACCTCTCAATACAAAGCACCACCAAGGTTCGATCCTACTGTTCCCACATGCCACAAGAAACAATCAGTGTCAGAGGTCGTTCGTAGGGCCAACCTACCAGAGAAGACCATGACTACTGCAGAGTCCCTTGGTGGTGTTCATTGGGCGTTGTTCTGATCCAAAAATAGTAGGACAGCACCTTTCAAACCTTCTACTGGCGACAGTAATTTTTATTTGTGAAATACAATGAGTTTTATTTTGTGTTACTGCTTATCCTTTTTGTTTTCTTTTTCCAGTGGCGGCGGATCCTCATTTGGGGAGTTTGAGTCTAGTACGTATAAGATTTGGGGCTCAGAAAATTAGTAATCGGAAAAGCAACTTCCTCTTATCTAAACTTCCATGGATATTTTGATTGAAGGGGTAGAAGCATGTTATGTTAGACGAAAGGTAAACGAAACACTAGTAACAAAAGTGAGAAAGAACAAACCTAGGAAAAGTGTTAACAACAAGATATATTACAATTAATAGGAAGGATGAATCTGGACGTCAAACTGTCACAATGGAGAAGAGAGTGAGAGAGAGAGAGAGAGGAGAGGAGTGGAGAGGAGAGAAGAGAGGAAGAGAGAGAGAGAGAGAGAGAGAGGAGAGAGAGGAGAAGAGAGGCGTGAGGAGGAGGCGAGAGGAGAGAGAGAGTGAGAGAAGAATTTTTGTGAGATTTGTGACAGTGTTAGGGACATGCATGAGAAAAAAATTCCAGAATCGAAATAGTTCTGTAATTAAATTCCAGTAGCTTAATGTATGCTCCTGCGTAACTGTGGAGTGTGGCGAGCTTAAAAGATAAGCACTGGTTGTCATTTGCATGGAAAACGGAATCAGCGTGTTGAGAGTGAGTGATGCTGGTACGTTGATTGAAGCTTCCAGAGTGAGTAGTGAGGACTGAAGCTACAGAACTGAGTCATTCTGCACACTGGGTCGAGGTGGGATAGTGGGTGACGATCATATGTGTTTTGGAAAGGACACAAACTGACTTTTGATAAGAAGTTTTATCATTCATTGCCGTTTCGTTTATTCATGGACTTTTGGTATAGAGACAGGTTGAATCCGTTGCTGTACATGTATTTAAAAGACATCTTTAAAAAGTCTATGGTATTCACTGTGCTAGGAAATGTAATTATCTATTACCGATTTCTAGCCAGATTGGGAAAAACCTTCAAGAGTTGTTGTGCGTTCCCCTAGTGTAATATACGATATCGTGTGTGTGTGTGAAATCTGTGTGGTGTGTGTGTGTGTGTGTGTGTGGTGTGTGTGCGTCTGCGTGCGTGCGTGCGTGCGTGCGTGACGTGCGTGCGTGCGTCGCGTGCGCGCGTGCGTGCATGTGTGAGTGCGTGGCGTTGGTGCGTGCGTGCATGTGTGAGTGCATGCGTGCGTTGCGTGTATGCGTGTGGCGTGTGCCGTGCGTGGTGGCGTGAGTGCGTGCGTGTGTGTGGTGTGTGTGGTGTGTGTGAGTGTGTGGGTTTGTGTGTGTGTGTCTGTGTGTGTTTGTGTGTATGCGTGTCGTGCGTGCGTCGCGTGGTGGATGTGTGTGGTGTGTGTGCTGTGCGTGCGTGCGTGCGTGCGTGCTGGCGTTGGCGTGTGTGTGTGTGTGTGTGTTTGGGTGTGTGTTGAGTGAGTGTGTGTGTGTGTGTGTGTGTGTGTGTGTGTGTGTGTGAGTGTGTGCGCATATGATGCTGTGTGAGGGTAAAGACCTTACAGATTACATCAATGTTAGCAAGAGAGGGAAGGAGGAGTACCTACACACCACACGCGCGCGCGCGCGCACTCACACCACACACAACACACACACACTCACACACACACATGAACCACAATACACAACACACACACACACACACACAAACCACACACACACACACACCACACAAACACACATTTACACGAAGAGAGAGAGAGAGAGGGAGGGAAAGAGAGAGAGAGAGAGAGAGAGAGTGAGAGAGAGAAGAGAAGAGAGAAGTGGAAGAGGAGGATGAGAGAGAGAGAGATAATAGAAGAGGTCAGTGGAGACAGAGACAGGAGACGTTGTGGTGTTGAAAATGTAGGAAAACGCTACGAATTAGTATGCTAAAACGGTTCATCTTGAAAAAAAAAACAAATAATCCCTCATCCATTCGAACTTTGACACAGAGCTTCCTTGCCATGTTCTTTTCTGTCTCTGTTCCCCCTCCACTTGCCTTCTTCAGGACAAATCTGCCTGGACGGTCATCAATACACATGACTTCAATTCAGTTCAGGTGTGATGCCCAGCGACCACGCGAGCCTGGTCGGGCCTGATGGCATAGAACGCAAGCAACATTGATCTACGGTAGTTTCTTTCTTTCTTCTTTCTTTCTTTCTTTCTTTCTTTCTTTCTTTCAGTCTTTCTTTAATCTTTCTTTCTTTTCCTCTTTCTTCGTTAATCTTTCTTTCTTTCTTTCTTTCTTTCTTTTTTCTTTCTTCTTTCTTTCTTTTTTCATTCTTCTTTCTTTTTTCATTCTTTCTTCCATTCTTTTTCTTTCTTTTTTCTTTCTTTCATTCTTTCTTTCGTTCCTTCTTTCTTTTCATCTTACTTTCATTCCTTCTTTCTTTCTTCTTTTCTTTCTTTCATTTTTCTTTCTTTCTTCATTTCTCGTTACCGGTGGAATGTACTTATTGCATAGGTGACCTTCGCCTTCAGCAATCTTTAACGCGGGGGTCAGTGGACTGAGTATTGCCTTCATCATCCTCTTCGCTAGGAACATTCACTATTCATTCATCACCCTATATAATCACAGCAACAATGACTACCCCACCACCATTCACTACCACCTCACCCAAAAAACAAGCACACAAAAGACTTTTACAATCAGTACTCACAAAATGTTAACACACATGATCATTGTGTACAATTAACATTTGCGAAGAATTTAAAAACAAAAAGGGCATTGACATGTTTGCATGTTCATTTATGGTAGATTCCAGTAAAAATCATAACGTTTCAAAACAATTTCGTATTTTAAGTGATGCATAATAAAAGTTGCAAACTGTTCCATCGCATTTTCAAGATATCACGTTAACACACAAACACATACACTAAAATTTCTGTGACTTCTACGTAATCGAAAGAAATCATAGGTGCAAGTAAACAACGAGAGAGAGAGAGAGAGAGAGAGAGAGAGAGAGAGACGAGAGATGAGAGAGGAGCGAGAGAGAGCGAGAGAGAGTATCTTGTTATGGAAGTGTAAAAAAAGAAGAAAAAAACAGAAACAGGAAAAGATGAACAAGGAATACAACGAACAACGACGACGACGAAAAGGAAGAAGAAGAAGACGATGAAGAAGGAAAGAAGAGAAGAGGAAGGAAGAAGGAACGAAGAAGGAAGAAGAACGAAGGTGGAAAAAGGAGGAGAAAACTCTACTACCAGCCGAAAGACTTCGTTGTACAGACGATTGTTGTTTTTTTTTCTGGTCGTAGGTGAGTGTTGGGGTGGTGGTGGCGGTGGTGGTTGTATGCCTTGCGTGGAAAAAAGCCTAGAGGTCGAAGCACGGTTCATATCGATCGACCCTCCGCTGTCTTTATTCATCTAACGTCTATGAATCCGCTTTTCTTCAGTCTCAATTCCAAGACTGTAGTCACTACAACAATTTAAAAGGAAGCCGAAGAGAAGAAAGAGGAGGTAAGGAGAGATGAAGAAGGAAGAAGAAGAAGAAGAAGAAGAAGAAGATAAGAAGAAGAAGAAGAAGAGAAGAAGAAGGAGTGTTGGAGGAGGAGAGGAGGTAAGAGGAGGAGGAGTGAGGAGAAGGGGGGGAGAAAGGAAGGAAGGAAGAGGAAGAAGAAGAGAAGAAGAAGATGAAGAAGAGTAGAAGAAAAGAAGAAGAGAAGAAAGAAGAAAGAAGAAGAGGAGAAGCAGAAGGAGAAGCATAGTACAAGACAGAAGAAGAGAAGAAGAGAAGAGAAGAAGAAGGAGGTGGAGGAGGACGGAGGCGGACCGAGGAGGAGGAGGAGGAGCGAGAAGGGGGGAATGAAGGAAGAAAGAAGGAAGGAAGGAATAAAAGAAGAAGAAGCAGAAGGAAGAAGAAGAAGAAGAAGAAGAAGTGAGGAAGAAGAAGGAAGAAAAAGAAGAAGAAGGAGATGCAGAAGGAGAAGCATAAGTACAAGAACGAAGAAGAGAAGAGAAGAAGATGAAGAAGAAGAAGAGATGAAGAAAGACGAGGATGACGAAGGAGTATGAATGGAGAAGGACAGAAGAAGGAGGAGGAGGAGAAGAGAAAAGAAACCGATGTGTGTATAACCCCACTCCTCCGAGTTCGGTTCTTCGCGTGTCGGACTCTCTGCTATTCAAAGACTATTAAGATTCGAACGTCAACTCGGAATAGCATTGACGCGGCCCCTTTGGTTTGGTGGAGTTGGTCGAGTGTTACTTACCCCTGTCACCGCTTGTCTCGCCCTTTGTCATCCACCTCCCCTCGTCCCCATGCTCTCCCTCTCAGCTTTCTTAGAATAATGTCTCCGATCGGTCATACTGGGTAAGTCGTATATCTGGCATTACACTTGCATCTCTGTTGGCTGAGTCGCATTTTCAGCAGAACGAACATTTTCAGCGGAAAGTTAACTGGTCTGAATGCTAGCCTTGCTCTTGAATGAGGTCTGGTTATCTGGGCCAAGAAGAA
>CM031615.1:53384951-53394951 GCA_018398815.1 Conus ventricosus | reverse complement strand
TTCGTTCCTGGAAGGTACGTTGGAGAAAGTGTTAGAACTGTCTATGACATTGTCCATCAGTTTGATAAAGCAAAAATTGCCGGTTTTTAAGTTTTAGCTGACTTCGAAAATCCGTTTGACTCTGTTAGCTGGTCATACACGGAGGGAATTCTATTAGCATTTACTTTGGAGATGAAATACATGAATGGTTATTCGCATATATAATAACATGAAAGCTTATGTCTTAGTTAATGGGGAAATGTCAACAAACCTCTAAATAGAGGTTGCATGCAAGGAGACCCAATATCATCCTATTTATTTCCAGAAGTTTTACGTGCAAAAGTACTTTCTTGTGATACAAGAGAAGACATATATATATATATATATATATATATATATATATATATATATATATATATATATATATATATATATATAATATTAAAATAATATATATATATATATAATATATATATATATATATATATATATAATATATATATATATATAATATATATATAATATATATATATATATATATATATATATATATATATATCAAAGACATTAAAGTGGCTGACAGAGAATTTAACATTTGACAATTTGCAGATACATCTTTTGCACTAGAAGAGGACTGAAAGTCTTATGAACAGCTGTTTGGAAGGCTTAACAAATTCAAAGAGGCATCAGAACTGAAAACGAATGATTCGAAAACGTTCAGTGTATGGTTAGGTAGTCAGACAATCTCCTTCCATATATGTTTGCAGGTAGAAACGATGAAATGGAATCATCTCAAGTTTCAAATACTTGGGCTCTGGTTTTCTAATGGTATCAGAGGAGTCACAGAAATCTATATGAAACAAATTATTAGAGGTAAAAGTTCTGTTCAAAATATGGTTGCGAAGGACTGTTACAACCATTGACTAGAGTGGCAGTACTTAAATCTCTAATTCTATCAAAACTAACTTGTGTCTGGATACTGCTTCCGAACCATCCTGACACTCAAATGAAACAAACACAGAAAATTTGTTTGACCTTTTTTGATAGGACAAGAAAACAGATAAAATCAAGATAAAAATAGACTGTGTTTGGTCTTAAAGAACATCAAAAGAACACCGAAAATGAAACTAGAATAATTTCAAATTGAAGTATGCTAAAGACTTTTAGCGACAAATACCGTCTTGCGGTAAAAGGGAATAGTTAATAATGACATGTGCAATTTTTGTAAGAAGGAAAAGGACACAACGCAACACTATTAATATAACTGTGACTTCTCTCGTTCTTCTTGGGTAGAGATACAACTGATTCTGAGAGAAAATTGTGCAGCTTGTCACAGGCTGTCATTTCACATTGAACTGATTCTCTTTGGCATTGAGGACAACACAGAAACAGATGAAGGTCTTAACATAATGATTTTACAGGGAAAATTCTGTGCATATAATTGCAGAACGAGCAAAATAAGACCCTCATTGCAAACATTCTTCCTGAAAGAGGTAAGATTAAGATATCAAATCGAAAAATGTGCCAAATATGGAAATAAAACATCTTGATTTTGAAAAGAAATGGTGTCAGTACACATATCTATTAGAACATTGAACAACGGCAATTATGATCATGAATCGCTGTCAGTGATCCTCATTAAAATTCTTCTTAGCTTAAAAAAAAATAAGAAAAGGAACAAGGAAAATCACGTATCATATTAATTAAAATAAAACCAGCAGTTCAAAATGCTAGCTTTAGGTCTCCTTATGATTAAGATAGGGATTAGGTTCAGTTTCAGTTTGAGCTCGGTTTAAGGCTATATTAAAATCGAGTCAAGATCTGGGTGAAGGTTTGTCAATAAAGTGAAATAAAATAAACATGGATTAAAGCAACATTCTTACGAACATGATGGACAGGTTTTAGCTTAAGGGCAACATTCTTACAAACATGATGGACAGGTTTTAGCTTAAGGGCAGGTTCGAGTTGAGAGTATACAGGGTTGAACTCACCTCAGGGTTGAACTCACCTCAGGGTTGAACTCCCCTCAGGGTTGAACTCACCTCGGGGTTGAACTCACATCAGAGTTGAACTCACCTCAGGGTTGAACTCACCTCAGCGTTGAACTGAACTCACCTCAGGGTTGAACTGAACTCACCTCAGGGTTGAACTCCCCTCAGGTCTGAACTCCCCTCAGGGTTGAACTCACCTCAGGGTTGAACTGAACTCACCTCAGGGTTGAACTCACCTCAGGGTTGAACTGAACTCACCTCAGGGTTGAACTCACCTCAGGTTGAACTGAACTCACCTTAGGGTTGAACTGATCTCCCCTCAGGGTTGAACTCACCTCAGGGTTGAACTGAACTCACCTCAGGGTTGAACTCACCTCAGGGTTGAACTGAACTCACCTCAGGGTTGAACTCCCCTCAGGTCTGAACTCCCCTCAGGGTTGAACTCACCTCAGGGTTGAACTGAACTCACCTCAGGGTTGAACTCACCTCAGGGTTGAACTGAACTCACATCAGGGTTGAACTCACCTCAGGTTGAACTGAACTCACCTTAGGGTTGAACTGAACTCCCCTCAGGGTTGAACTCACCTCAGGGTTGAACTGAACTCACCTCAGGGTTGAACTCACCTCAGGTGGAACTGAACTCACCTCAGGGTTGAACTGAACTCACCTCAGGGTTGAACTCACCTCAGGGTTGAACTCGCCTCAGGTTGAACTCACCTCAGGGTTGAACTCACCTCAGGGTTGAACTGAACTCACCTCAGGGTTGAACTGAACTCCCCTCAGGGTTGAACTCACCTCAGGGTTGAACTCACCTCAGGGTTGAACTCACCTCAGGGTTTAACTCCCCTCAGGGTTGAACTCACCTCAGGGTTGAACTCACTTCAGGGTTGAACTCACCTCAGGGTTGAACTCACCTCAGGGTTGAACTCACCTCGGGTTGAACTGAACTCATCTCAGGGTTGAACTCCCCTCAGGGTTGAACTCACCTCAGGGTTGAACTGAACTCACCTCAGGGTTGAACTCCCCTCAGGGTTGAACTCACCTCAGGGTTGAACTGAACTCACCTCAGGGTTGAACTCCCCTCAGGGTTGAACTCACCTCAGCGTTGAACTCACCTCAGGGTTGAACTGAACTCACCTCAGGGTTTAACTGAACTCCCCTCAGGGTTGAACTCACCTCAGGGTTGAACTGAACTCACCTCAGGGTTGAACTGAACTCCCCTCAGGGTTGAACTCACCTCAGGTTGAACTCACCTCAGGGTTGAACTCACCTCAGGGTTGAACTGAACTCACCTCAGGGTTGAACTCACCTCAGGGTTGAACTCCCCTCAGGGTTGAACTCACCTCAGGGTTGAACTGAACTCACCTCAGGTTGAACTGAACTCACCTCAGGGTTGAACTGAACTCACCTCAGGTTGAACTCCCCTCAGGGTTAAACTCCCCTCAGGTTTGAACTAAACTCACCTCAGGGTTGAACTCACCTCAGGGTTGAACTCACCTCAGGGTTGAACTCCCCTCAGGGTTGAACTCCCCTCAGGGTTGAACTGAACTCCCCTCAGGGTTGAACGCACATCAGGGTTGAACTGAACTCACCTCAGGGTTGAATTCCCCTCAGGGTTGAACTCACCTCAGGGTTGAACTCACCTCAGGGTTGAACTGAACTCACCTCAGGGTTGAACTGAACTCACCTCAGGGTTGAACTCCCCTCAGGGTTGAACTCACCTCAGGGTTGAACTCACTTCAGGGTTGAACTCACCTCAGGGTTGAACTCACCTCAGGGTTGAACTCACCTCAGGGTTGAACTGAACTCACCTCAGGGTTGAACTCCCCTCAGGGTTGAACTCCCCTCAGGTTGAACTCACATCAGGGTTGAACTGAACTCACCTCAGGGTTGAACTCCCCTCAGGGTTGAACTCCCCTCAGGGTTGAACTGACCTCAGGGTTAAACTCCCCTCAGGGTTGAACTGAATTCACCTCAGGGTTGAACTCCCCTCAGGGTTGAACTCACCTCAGGGTTGAACTCACCTCAGGGTTGAACTCCCCTCAGGGTTGAACTAACAATTGGTGAAGGTGTGGGTTAAGGTCTGTAGTGTTACAGGTCTGGCTACAGCGATGGAGTACTCCACCGAGCAGATCTCCTTGAATTGTATTAAATTGCATGCATTTATTATACTGTAATGTACTGTACTGTACTCACTTTGCTGTACTGTACTGTATTGTATTGCATTGTATTTGTGTTGTATTGTACTGTATTGCATTGTATTGTATTGTGTTGTACATACACGCACGCACGCATACACACACACACACTTACACACACACACACACACACACACACACACACACACACACACACACACACACACACACAACACACACACACACATACTCACGCACGCACGCACGCACACGCACGCACGCACGCACGCACGCACGCACGCACGCACGCACGCACGCACACACACACACACACACACACACACACACACACACGCGCACGCACTCACGCACGTACACACACGCACACACACACACACTAACACTAGCACACACATGCACTCACGCAACCCACACACACCCACACCCACACACACACACACACACACACACACACACACACACACACACACACAGAGTTGTATAGATTATATTCTGAATACATAGAAAACACTGAAGCAGTTCCCTTCAATGCATGAATTAAAAATGAACCTATCGATCATTCTATTCAATAACACACACACTTTTCAGTTGTTTAAATATTATTCCGAGTACAATGAAAACAATAAAGCAATTTCCTTCAATGCCTGAAAAGAAAAAGAAGCTATGGATTATTCTCTTCATTATTAATTTGGTAATTTCAGCACACTGTGCTCGATTCAACTGCTATGCACCCACACTCTGTGGTCTACTCCATAAATGTGTATCCACAGAATATCTCCTATTCCAGTCCTGTGTAGAAACACACTGTAGTGTACTTTAGTAGTGTGAATCCACATATTTGATTGTTGTACTTCATTACTGTGGATGACAAGTGTTATCATCACAGAGAGAGAGAGAGAGAGAGAGAGAGAGAGAGAGAGAGAGAGAGAGAGAGAGAGAGAGAGAGAGAGAGAGAGAGAGCGAGAGAGAGCGAGAGGGAGAGAGGGAGAGAGACAGACAGACAGACAGACAGACAGACAGACAGACAGACAGACAGACAGATAGAAGTGTAATCATATTAAAAGAGTTGTGCCATCACACAATCACACAGAGAAGCAGAGAGAGAACAAAAGTGTGACAGAGAAGTAGAGAGAAGAATAATGTCATCATACACAATGGAAAGGAGATACAAATACGAATAATTTAAACAGTGTAGACCAAAGCCCCTACCTAACTGAAGGAAGCAACACATGTAGTAAAGAAATCAAAGGCATGACAAGGATTGCTTCGGCAATACTCTAGCTGTTATATCAAATGTCATACTCATTTGCCAATAGGAAGGAGAGCGGATGGTGTCATCAGAACCAGCGAAAGGAAAGTGATGTCGTCATGCAGAGGAGACAGAGGGACGATGGTGTCTTCATACACGGAGAAGAGAGACACAAGAGTGGCGTCATCGTAAGAGGAGGAGGAAGAGGAATAGAAGAGCGGTGTCATCGCAACGAAGGGAGAGAGAGAGAGAGAGAGAGAGAGAGAGAGAGGAGAGAGAGAGAGAGAGAGAGAGAGAGAGAGAGAGAGAGAGATTCACACAGAGAGTGGGTTAGAGAAAGAGAGAGAGGGGGGGCAGAAATACATACATACAGACAAGAGAGAGAGAGAGAGAGAGAGAGAGAGAGAGAGAGAGAGAGAGAGAGAGAGAGAGAGACGGAAGAGAGAGAGAGAGAGAGAGAGAGAGAGAGAGAGAGAGAGAGAGAGAGAGAGAGAGAGAGAGAGAGAGAAGACTGGAGTCATACAGAAGAGAAGAGACAGAGGAGTGGTGTCACCAGAAAGGGCAGGTAAGAGATATGTGATATCATCACACCGGTGAGATGGAACAAGACTGGAGCCAACACACAGAGGAGCAATGGAGTAATTTAATTCCGTCAATCACCCCCCCCCCCCCCCCCAACCCAATTCACCCAACCCCCAACCCCTTTCAACAATTCAAAAAATTGAATTTCTTGACCATAAATTCGCTTCGTGGAATAAAAACAATGCCAGCGGATTTAGGTGACTGACGATCATTTCTTGAAGGCATTGAAGATATTCCCGCAGGACTCGAAGCAAGGATCCAAGCAGCAGCGCAGGCACATGGCGTAGACGTGCTGCAGTCGGCTGCAGTTGATCTCCATGGCTTTCAGACAGGGCGTGAGGTACCAGACGTGGCAGAAGGCGATGCCAGCGAACTCACAGCCCCACTCCATGGCGATGCAGAGGCCGCACAGCGTGGTGTTGAGCAGGTAGCACAGGTTTTTGCAGCAGTTGAAGCACTTGTACGAGTTGCTCCACACGCAGTCGATGGACCGGACCCCCTCTGGCTCAGCCAGAACATCCTCAAAGCTGACCTGAAACACGACAGGAGTCAGGAAGACTCGAGAGTGAAGGGGGGCAGGGGGGGGGGGGGGGGGGGGTAGATGTTTGAACATATTCCAGTCCAGGTGGGTAGGGATATTTCTTGCGGAGGGGGGGGGGGGGGGGGGGTGGTGTTGGTGGTGAGCTTTGAGGTTCATTGTTTTCTTTCATTGTTAAACTGAATTTTGGGTTTCAGTGGAGATATTCCATGCCTGTTTGTCTGTCTGTTGGTCTGTCTGTCTCTGTGTCTGTCTCGGTCTGTCTGGGTGTATCTCTCTCTCCCTCTCTCTCTCTCTCTCTCTGTTTCTTGTTTGTATCTCTGTCTCACTGTCCATGCGCGCGAGCGCGCGCGCGCGCGCGCGCGTGTGTGTGTGTGTGTGTGTGTGTGTGTGTGTGTGTGTGTGTGTGTGTGTGTGTGTGTGTGTGTGTGTGTGTGTGTGAGCGCACGCGTGTGTGTGTGTGTGTCCATGTGTACTTGTCCGTCTTTCTAGCTGTCTGTTTCTATGGAGAGAGAGAGAGAGAGAGAGAGAGAGAGAGAGAGAGGAGAGAGAGAGAGAGAGAGAGAGAGAGAGAGAGAGAGAGAAGAGAGAGAAACTCGAAACTCGAAACTCGAAATCTTTAATGAGGGTGAATAGATAAGCTGGAAGCTTTTTTACACTATGCCCTCAAAATAACAATATATGAAAAGGAACAATTAAATCAATTTGACAAAATTAAACACAGCAATAAGAAAAACAAAACAAAAACAAAACATTTTTTATATAAAGAAAATAGTAAGCAATCTCATAATAACATATTACACACACACACACACACACACCACACACACACACACACACACACACACACACACACACACACACACACACACACGCACGCACGCACGCACGCACGCACGCACACACACACACACACACACACACACACACACACACACACACACACACACACATGCAAAACTAAACATATGTAAACATCGCACAGGCATACATAAACATTTCCTAAGTCAATCATGTCATATGGCTAAGAGAGAGAGAGAGAGAGAGAGAGAGAGAGAGAGAGAGAGAGAGAGAGAGAGAGAGAGAGAGAGAGAGAGAAACAGACAGACAGACAGATAAAGAGAGTTTTCATTCTTTGTTCAGAATTTGTAGCCTGACGAATTCTTTACATAGCCATTTGCTCACACATGATTTAAGCACAGCGGACTGGATGTCTTTATATAAAAGCCAAACAGAACTAAGTAAATATATTTGAAAGCTTAAAGATAAGAAAATAGATTACAACATATCATGGAAATTATAGAAAGAGCAACACCATACAACAACATTTCTATACTGACTTCCATAAAAAACGCGAAAAATTGAAAGGCTATTTTTCGGGTGAAAAGGGGTGAATATACAATATTGAACCATTGTGGCAAGTTGTTTGGGTCCAAGACTCACGTGCAGTGAAAAAATTGTGTGAGCAACACATCATTCCCGGCATTGGAGGGTCAACAAAAATGGCAAACTGGTTGCTGCATGTGAGGCACGTGCACACCATGCAGAGCAAAGTTAACCAGCGACAAGTACGCAGGCATGCAGCCTTCATAAAGCCGCGCTACAAGGTTCAGATAACGACTTGCCGCGTGAGCGCTACAGAGATGCCAAGACTACGAGCAGAGGAACGCAATCGTGCCCTAGGCCATCTGGAGGCTGGTGTGGATGCCAGGCAGGTCGCCAACATCTTTAACGTCCACATCTCAACCATCTATCGTCTGCAGCACCGCATGCGAGTCACTGGTTCCACTGATGATCGTCCCCGGCCAGGCCATCCTCGGGTCACCACACCAAGAGAGGATCGCCATTTTGTTCGAACCCATCTGCGGGACAGGCGGCAAACAGCCGCTAACACTGCTCGACAGGTGCCTGGGAATCTCCAGCAACGAATCAGCCTCAACACTGTGCAGCGGTGTCTTCAGGAGAATGGGCTGGCATGTAGGCGTCCTCACAGAGGTCTGGTACTGACACCAAGACACCAGCAGGACAGGCTGCAGTGGGCACAAGCCCGAATCAACTGGCGCAGGCAGCAGTGGGGACGCATACTGTTCTCAGATGAGAGCCGTTTTTGTATTGACATGGCTGACGGTCGTGTCAGAATATGGCGTCGACCTGGTGAACGCTATGCTGACTCCTGTGTGGTAGAGCGGAACCCCTGGGGAGGCCCGAACGTTATGATATGGGGTGCAATTGGCATTAACCACGCCATAGGACCAGTCATCTTTCAGAACATTGGTCCTGGTCGCGGACAGGGTGTCAATGCACAGCGCTACATCCACCAGGTGTTCAGACCCCATGTCGTTCCTTTTTTGCGCAACACCCAAACTGGACATTCCAACAGGAGAATGCAAGACCACACAGCCAGGGCCACCCAGCAATTTCTTCAGCATAACAACGTCAATGTGCTGCCCTGGCCAGCCCTCAGTCCCGATCTAAACCCAATAGAACATTTTTGGGATGAACTTGGCAGACGGTTGGACCTCCTGCGTCCACGACCAGCAACAGCTGCTCAACTTCACCAGGCCATCGTCCATGTGTGGGCTGGTGTGCCAAGGGGGCGCATCAACCACCTGGTCCACTCAATGAGCCGCAGGTGTCAAGCAGTTGTCCATGCAAATGGTGGCCACACACGGTATTAGGACTTCAAGCTGGTTTGTCACGTGACCTTGGATTTTCCACACAAAGACATATTGCTGATGACATTTTCACACATTACCGGTGTAATGAATCAAATCACGTTGAATTCTCGCTTCCACTCTGTACAATTGTGACCAATAAAATTCACCCCCAACCTTCAGCTTGTTTTGCTTTCGCGTTTTTTTATGGAAGTCAGTATAAAAAAATGCAACTTGTGTACTACAGAAACGTGGCTGATATTATGTAAACCCCATCTAGCATCTCTGAACTCTAAAGTAGAAATGATAAACAATTGCAGGCATAAATGGAAATCCTTGTCAATGCACCATTCCCTAGCACGTCCCCCCTAAACATGCCCCCCCCCCCCCAAAAAAAATTTTTTTTGATCTGCAGGTCACGTGCCATACGCGCAGAGCTCACGCGCACACACACCACACCATATAAAACCGGTGGCGTGCCCAAATTGTACACCCTGACAAGAGCGCTCGGCTCGAAACAACTTTGTTGGTTTTATTTTCTCATTTTTAAATCTTATTTTAAACTGGTATGTCGCTCCCTTTTGGTTGAGCATTTTTAGTATTCTGAGTGGCGTTTTAACTCTGATTATATATATATATATATATATATATATATATATATATATATATATATATATATATATACAGTCAGGGCATTGTACCGCTGTATTTTTGTCATTTAAAAAATGGCACGAGCATCAGACCTAGGCACAGAAACGCAGGTTACTTGTAAAACAGTTGTTGTACAGAAAATGTGGATTTGCTTCTTTAAAGGCAGTAGCATTTTTCCACGCGACGTCAGTCGTAGG
>CM031615.1:53359951-53379951 GCA_018398815.1 Conus ventricosus | reverse complement strand
CAATCAAGATGGTTCCAAGCAGACAGATTAAAAATCAATGGAATGGAATGGGACCATTGATGCTTAATCTGTCTGCTTGGAACCACCTTGACTGGCATAATGAAGAGAAGAAAGTAAATCAACGGAATCAATGGAATGGAATGGGACAACCTGCGAAGATTCCTTTCTCCTATTAAGAAAGGGTGAAAACCGTAGTCGCACCTTCTCGCCACGTTAATGTGGGTGTTTCCTCAGGGGGACATGGTGCAGGTTGGACGCAACCTCTGTTGTGACTAACGCGGCACGGGAGCGGACGACTGGCGCTATATTAAAACAAGATCTCGGCCTCTCCAATCAAGGAAAGCCGCAGGCTAGACCAGTCCAGATGGAGGAGTAAGACCCCCACCAAAAAAAGGAAGGAACTGTGTGCAGGCCCACCGGCGTGTGGACACGCCCTGACACTGCTCCAAGCCTTACCCCAGCCATTGGATAAACGGCAAGAGCCGAAGTCGGATGTGCTGGTCCTGACTTGTCAGGGGCGTAACGACAGCACAACGCTTCCCCGCTCACATGACAGACACCATCACATGTTCACAAGGTTTCGCATTGGCGAGTCTGTAGTGTGTCCCTGCGGTACAGCCCCAATGACAGTGGAGCACTTCCTACAGGACTGTCCAACACACCATAACCTGAGAGCAGAGACCTGGCCTGCTGACCAACCGATGAGGGAGAAGCACAACGGATCTCTGGAGGGCCGGGCCTCCGCCGGACGGCAGCCTTCGTCAGTGCATGTGGGGTTCCTGTCTGAGCGAACGACGACGACGACGACGAAGAAGAAGAAGAATGGGACTCTTTTGGGAAACCACCTAGTGCAAAGACAGGGCCACGGGTAAGTGTGCGAGGGCCCGATATGTGACGTCAGGTAAGGGGTAGCTCATGCAGTTCTAGATTGTGAATGATAAAATCGGGAAAAATCCCTAAAATCAAAATTTAGAAAGAGAAGGGGTTAGTTACCGCCACGGACACAGACAAACAAAGTACAAGACAAAACGCAATGCATTCCGACTTCTTGGGTCTTCTTCAGGCAAAAATAAATAGCATTTAGGACAGTGAAAACGAAGAACGATAAATCACTTATCTTCTAATATTCGGCGCAATATCAAAATCTTAATAATTTTGAAAATCAAGCGAAATGTTGGGGGAGGGGGGGGGGGGGGTGCTGTTGCTTATTTCATAAGTTATCAGTTTAATATCAATTTTTGGCTCAAATTCATGCTACACCTCAAAACACTCACACGGATTATATTGTGATTTAGCGCAAAATTCTGATTGTGACGAATGGCCTGTTTAAAAGGGCAGGTGCGTCTGTGTCGTGGGCTTTTCCCGGCAAGAGCAGGCTGTAAATCACACACTGTTTTGACGACAAAGACACGCTGTTGATCTTACCGCAAGTGGACTCCGACGCGGATAAAGTGAGAGATCGCTTTAGATTTGGTGGATCTGGCTGACTTCCAAAAAAACCGTTTCTGAAAAACTACACAACATTTAAAACAAAAAACGATAAGAAGGATATAAAGAAAGAAGAAAGAAACAAACTAACAGAGCGATAACACCGCCACCCAGCACAGTTCTGACCGCAATGAGTCCTTTCAAAATTGTACTAGATTGCTTTGCATTTGTAGTGTGGTGTAATGTAGTGTAGCGTAGTGTGGTGTGGTGTGGTCTGGCGTGGTGTGGTGTGGTGTGGTGAGGGGCTGCATGGTGTGGTGTAGCACAGCGCAGCGTAGTGTAGTGTTATATAGTGTGGCATAGTGTGCAATAATGTAGTGTGGTGTGGACTACTGTAGTCTTGTGTTATACTGCATTGTACTATTGTATTGTATGGTACTGTGTTGCTCTGTACCGCATTGCCCTGCACTGTACTGCATTGTACTATTGTATTGTATGGTACTGTGTTGCTCTGTACCGCATTGCCCTGCACTGTACTGCATTGTACTATTGTATTGTATGGTACTGCTTTGTACTGCATAACCCTGCACTGTACTGCATTGTACTATTGTATTGTATGGTACTGTGTTGCTCTGTACCGCATTGCCCTGCACTGTACTGCATTGTACTATTGTATTTTATGGTACCGCTTTGTACTGCATAACCCTGCACTGTACTGCATTGTACTATTGTATTGTATGGTACTGTGTTGCTCTGTACCGCATTGCCCTGCACTGTACTGCATTGTACTATTGTATTGTATGGTACCGCTTTGTACTGCATAACCCTGCACTGTACTGCATTACACTATTGTATTGTATGGTACTGTGTTGCTCTGTACCGCATTGCCCTGCACTGTACTGCATTGTGTATTGTTCAGCCATGCATTGTATTGTACTGTATAAGCTTACCATTATAAGTAGTCAGGGGATTGTCGAACTGTTGTCTCTGGGAAGAAGGCAAGGTTTTACTACAGCAGTACCTGTGCGTGTTTTCCAAATTGTTTGTGTGCGTGTTTAAGAGAAGAGGAGAGAGAGAGAGAGAGAGAGAGAGAGAGAGAGAGAGAGAGAGAGAGAGAGAGAGAGAGAGAGAGAGATAGAGAGGGAGAGGGAGGGAGGGAGGGAGGGAGTGAGAGGAGGGAGAGAGAGAAAGAGGAAGAGGAAGAGAGAGAAAGAGAGGGAGAGAGAGAGGGAGATATGGAGGGAGAAAGAGACTCAAGACTCAAGACTCAAGACTCAAAAACTTTATTACTCAAGGATAGAGATTTTAGGCAGTGCCTATTCTTCCAATCTGTCCTTGCTATTCTACAGCATTCAACTAAACAAACTGCACATATTAATAATGACAGAAACAATGGAAAGGAAAAAAAAAAAAAAAAAAAAAAAAAATATATATATTATATATATATATATATATATATATATATATATATATATATATATATATATATATCAACATTATATATTAACAATAACAATAGTAATAAGAATAATAATTATTTAAAAAAAATTTAAAAAAAATCCATTACAAAATTACACAAACACAGTCAAACACATACGCTCGCGCGCTCACATGCATGCACACGCCCACACATACACGCACGCATGCGCATACCCATCCACCACACACACACACACACACACACACACACACACACACACACACATTTTCATTAGATAATATAGAGGCAAGCATAAAAGTAGGGCGTTGAGACTATGATCAAAAGGTTAGATTTATTGTTCAAGTAAATGTTTAAGTACTGCTGATTTGAAGGACGGCAGTGATTGACATGTTTTGGCAGACGGAGGAAGAGAGTTCCACACAGATGGACCAAAAAATGCAAAACTAGATTTGAACAAATCAATGCGGACACGTGGTAGAATGTAATTATTTGAATCATATCGCGTTGTTGCCATTTGGATAAACTCAGCAAGATATGTTGGCGCCATGTTTGCATGGACTTTAAACATTAGTACTGCCTTATTATAGGTCAGTTGGCTCTGCAGTGGTAACATCATTAGTTTTGCGAATTTGCCCGTGGTTGATAGAGACTTGTCGGGAAGAATCAGCTTAATTCCCGTCTATGCATAGAGTTGATCTTTTTTATGTGATTTTCACCGGCACCACTCCAGACAGTCGACGCATAGTTGATGTGATAAAGGCAATGGGCTTCAAAAAATAATTTCCGGATATGTGGTTCAACATAATAACTGAGTATATTGAGTAAAAACAAATTGCGAGCCAACTGTTTGCAAACATGATTTATATGTGATTGCCATTTAAAGTTCTCATCAATGATCACGCCTAAGACACGGTGTTCGGTAACCGCTCGATCAAGGTTTCACTCATTTTTAGGCTCAACATAAGATGCTGTCGTTGATGTTTCTGTCTCGATGCTAGGACCATACATTTTGTTTTGTGCGGATTAAGGACCATTCGGTTTTGGTTGCACCATTCTAAGACATCAGTGATACTTTGTTGTAACGATATTTGTACAGACATGATGTTTGTATCACTACAGTGAAGAGAACTATCGTCAGCGAACAGATCACAGTTGACATCATTGTGAGATATGTGCATCGGTAGGTCATTTATAAAAATACAGAAGAGAAGAGGTCCAAGGACAGAGCCTTGTGGAACGCCACAGCTCACTATTCCTTCAGAGGAATAAGTACCGTTTAAGTAAACACGCTGGGTCCTGCTTTCAAGATATGACTGAAAGAAGGTGACTACTGCCGGATTTTGAACATATGCAGTCATTTTTTTTAATAATATGTTGTGGTCTACAAGATCAAACGCTTTCTTAAAATCGAGGAAAACAGTTCCAGTGAGTTTTCTTTCGTTGATGGCTGATAGCCATGTATCACAGAGGCGTGTTAAGGCCGTGTGGCATGAGTGATTTTGACGAAAGCCAGACTGAAATGGGTGGAACAGTTTGTGATGTTCCATATGTTTAGTTAGGTGTTTGTGAACATGCATCTCTAGAGGTTTCGATACAACGGATAAAAGAGATATTGGTCTAAAATTGTGAGAGAGAGAGAGAGAGAGAGAGAGAGAGAGAGAGAGAGAGAGAGAGAGAGAGAGAGAGAGAGAGAGAGAGAGGCAGGCAGACAGATAGAGATAGAGAAACAGAGACAGAGACTGACTCAAATGATTTATTCAGAATGGCCATAACCCCTTAGAACGGGGGTATACATTTTAAGTCGCACATGAATATCGATCTTTTTCATGTTGTATTAAAAACTCTTCTCCCATTGAATGAGAGAGAGAGAGAGAGAGAGAGAGAGAGAGAGAGAGAGAGAGAGAGAGAGAGAGAGAGAGAGAGAGGAGAGAGAGATTCCAGCATTGAAAAAAAAGTGTTAAACAAACCGGCAAACATGGACGATTTGCTTGTAATACTGAAAGTCAGTCAGTTGATCTTGAGCGACACAGTCAATAAATAATAGAGAAAGATGTTGAGAAGTTTATTTAGAAAATTGGACTACTGAAACCGATCTTGATATTGGATGAGATGCGTGAAAGTCATGATTATGTTTGTAGTGGTAGCTGTACTAGGGAGAGGTTCAAAAAGCTCCCCATGTCAACCATCATCTGCAGACGGCGCCTCCGCTGGCTAGGTCATGTCTTGAGATTACTTTCCTCAAGAGCTGCAAACCAGGTCATTGAATGGACCCTAGTAGGCCAGAGAGAAAGAGGACGACCCAGGATGAGCTGGCGACAGACAGTGGAGAGAGACCTCAGCCCCGTTGACAGAGGATGGAGTGACACCAGCAAACTGGCTGAGGACCGTGCACAGTGGAGCGCCTTGACTGCCTCATGCATCGCAAGACGCGGGAGCATCTAAGTCTATGTAAGTGTACTATATGAATTTTGTTATCTTTCTGGCCTTGAAACCGTTAGACGGATGAATATTACAGCATGAGAAGTTCTGTAACTTTGATTTACTGGAAAGAAGAGAGCCACGAGGAGGGAGTAGGGGTAGCGGGTGCGGGACAATCGGAAATGTCACACCCCTTAACTGATCTACAGACTTACTCATCCACTTTGCAATGCATTCATTCATTTCGTCTCGTACTCACTCATCTGCTCACTCACTTGCGCGTTAACACATCAACCCATCCAATTATCCATCAAATACCTATTCCAAGCAACCAATCAATCAGTCAATCAATTGATCACTTAGTCAGGACGTTAATGAGTCAGGCGCTCACTCAACCATCCAATCAAACATGCCAACCAGTCAACCAATAAAAAGATCAATGAAGTTATCAATGTATTCAAATCCACATTTTATTGGTATAAAATGTTGGCTATTCCGCATTCCTTGCAAATCATACGACCGAGTCCATCTCAGTCTCTCTGCAAACTATGCGTTATATCACAGTAAGGGTTACCCATGGACGGACATCTTCGGCTGAAGAAATAAGACAGTGATAACAAGCAACGTCTGATATACATATCACAGCGGGAGAGATACACATTTCAAGAAGGCATCAAGAACAAAATTAATCATGTTTATTTTATGTCACAGTAAACGACAAAAAACAGCTGGTACATGAACGCAGCAGTGAATTTTCAATCATGAGAGAGAGAGAGAGAGAGAGAGAGAGAGAGAGAGAGAGAGAGAGAGAGAGAGAGAGAGAGAAAGAGAGAGAGAGAGAGAGGAGGGAAGGAGGGAGAGAGGGTGGAAGGAGCAGGAGATCCATGCCGTCATACTGTAGACAGACAAGTCACAATTTTCAAATGGCAAAGGTAAGCAGGGAAGACTTCCGCAGGGGAACCATCCAGCAACACCAACCGAACAAAACACCCGAATGTCTCGCTCGGCCGGGTAGATGCCTCCTGGCTAGTTCTTCTTGAAGGCGCTGAAGAGGATTCCGCAGGCCTCGCAGCAAGGGTCCAGGCAGCAGTGCACGCACAGCCCGTACAGCTTCTTGCAGCAGCCGCAGTTGAGCTCCATCACCTTGAAGCAGGGCGTGATGAACCAGATGTGGACGAAGGAGATTTCTGCGAACTCACAACCCCACTCCATGGCGATGCAGATGCCATAGAAGAGAGTGTTGATCGTGTAGCACAGGTCCTTGCAGCAGTTGAAGCACTTGTAGGAGTTGCTCCACACGCAGTCAATGGACCGGACTCCTTCGGGTTCAGCCAGAATATCCTCAAAAGCAACCTGTACAAACATTAAGGAAGCAAGATGAGTTAAATGTGCCTTGGTGTTGGTTAAGCATATGTGTTTCTGCTTCTGCAAAAAAGAACGAAAAAGTATAAATCAACATATTACTCTAGATGCTACTGTTGAAATACCCGAGAAACGATAGTAAAAAAAAAAAAAAAAAAAAAAAAGTGTGTGCAATCTTCGCTCCCTATATTTATCTTTCTTATACAACGGAAGAATTAACATATCCGATATCGTTGACAAAATATTATGCAGACCCATGAAAAAGACGACCGAAATGTACCAAATACTCCAACATATGCGGCATTACTGAATACATCAGAAATGTGGACAGCATATTTGAGCAGGGGAAAATATCCTTCTCCTTCAATCTAACCTTTGACCTTCTTCTATCAATGCATAATGATTTCGTTCAAAAGGATTTGATACGGATGCATTCGGTGCTGTAAAGGAATTTCAAACTGATCCTTCATAGATATTTTCAGAGCACATGCCAATGTTTGACAGCCGGCTTTCATACTTACAGGGCACAGTATTGGCATAGAAGGTGAGTGTTTGCAGTCAGTCGAAGCTATTCACACTGATTTCTATATCCGTGGATGAACCAAGAAAGATATCTGAAAATATCATGTATGCACCGAGGAGTCCATTAAGAAAACACCCTTAATCGTGTCCTGTTCATCGCCTTTGCCTTTGTTGGCTCATGGATAGCGTAACTGATGATGATTCATCCACTGTATGTAATAATTCAGAAAAGAAACAAGGATTTATGTCCAAAGAGAAAACGAAGATGAAGAAAAAAAAGACGTTCTCGGAAAACTTGGTTCCTGTGTTAGTTGAAATTTTGGTACTGTGTCCTTCTTTTTTTTTTTTTTTTTTTTTTTGTTTAACAAAACATGCTGACTTCTACCATATGGTATTCCTGTAAACATTTTCAATAAAGTATAGTTTGTGATTTTTTAGGCTACTTGTTGTGGCCCTACATTCTTCTGGAATCTATGTACTAAGTTTTGTTTAATCAGTTAACCGTCTACAATCAGTCGAAAGGGTTTATTAAGCATCTCTTGGAGAACAGTAAGTTAAATGTCTTATTTTTTGTGGGTTAGCAAAACGTTTTGTGTGTGTGTGTGTGTGTGTGTGTGTGTGTGTGTGTGTGTGTGTGTGTGTGTGTGTGTGTGTGTATGTGTGTGTGTGTGTGTGTGTGTGTGTGTGTGTGTGTGTGTGTGTTCCTCAGAAAAAGCTCGCTTATAAACCGACGTAGAATGTAACATCACTACCCTCTTGGACCAAGGACGCCACTGAATTTATATTATTAGAATTAAATGACATTTTTTTAATAAATCTTAAATAAATGTTAGCGAACCGCCCAGAGAACGTGGACAAACGAGTTACAAGACAAAACACGACGCGTTTCGACCTCTTAGGTCTTCATCTGGTGATAATTAAACGAATAAAACAACGAAAATTCACTTAGCTTTGGTCGCTTCAGATTGCTCAGGCTTCAGCGCAAGGAAGCCTGAGCAATCTGAAGCGACCAAAGCTAAGTGAATTTTCGTTGTTTTATTCGTTTAATTATCACCAGATGAAGACCTAAGAGGTCGAAACGCGTCGTGTTTTGTCTTGTAACTCGTTTGTCCACGTTCTGGGGCGGTTCGCTAACATTTATTTAAGATTTGTTTAGATTTCCGCCTGCAGTCGTCTCGCTTTGCAACTAGATCTATTTTTTTAATAGCCTGTCCAGGAAATTCCACTTTCTTATCTTTTTACGTCCGTTACCAGTATCCCTAAGTTCTTTTTGAAGAGGACCTTGAAGCCTACAAAAGAGACTTGATTTCAAGTAAGCCTCTGATCCCCCAAACAGTATATGACAGGGAGGTGTGTAAAGCTGTTTTAGATGATAGCAGTTTCAGCCTGGGAGACGCACATTAATGACAGACTGATACAATACACATTGGATTAAACATGTGCAGGAGTTTTGCTTCCCTCTACATGCATGAAAGATTTCTCAAGTACGACCAGATACACTGTTTCTTTATTAGATTCATTGATTACGGTTTTGGAATATGAACAAGAATAGAAGTATGCTAGTTTTCAGCCAATGCATATGAAATGCACAGTAAGGATCCCCAGGGAAGTAAGATGGAAACCGAAAACAGGTCAGGTTGAATTTCTGATTATCCTGAACAAAGGCCACCCCCACAACTCAATTCACACAAAGCCAGATGTAGACTTTATATCCAATCCATAGTTTGCCTGCTCACACAAAAATCAGTCTGATGTACGGAGCAGGCCTTCAAATACGCAGAGATATGTAAAACAACAACAACAAAAAAGACAGTGTTCAGCAACTGTAACGAAAACAGCTGAATACAGAACTTAAGAAATGAGGCTGTTATAGAAGAGAAAAAATTAAAGAGCAGTTTCAAAAGGTGGACATTATGACCAGTGACGAACTCCGGCAAGAAGAAGAAGAAGACGAAGAAAGAAGAAGAAGAAGAAGAAGAAGAAGAAGAAGAAGAAGAAGAAAGGATTCTATTGGTGATGACACACTCTAAGCTCAAATTAGTATGACATGAACATCACAAACACGTAGACGTGTGCTGCACAGATCATCACAAATGGTCCAAGTGTCAATGAAATACTCTCAATGTCTTACAGGAAAGACATACACACACACACTCTGTGACACCATTGTCCATAACAAGATCAACAAAACATTACAATTTCATGTAAATATACAACATGCAAATCTGGGCGAACAACGGAAGAAGACACAGCTGGGGAAACAGCATGCTAGCCTGTCAAAGATGAAACGATAAACTGCATAAAGTCATCTATGGTCTGGTGTGTAAAAGGGCAAGAGAAGTGTCTGTCTTGGTGAAACAGAAAGGACAGTAAAATAACGTCTCCTAGAACGCTATACAAAAGGTAAAAAAGAAATAGAGACACCAATATATATATATACACTTCGTAGGCCACTGTTCTCCAAAAGATGTTTGATGAACACAACGCTTACTGTCCACAGGAATAACGTTTGGTAGAAGTCAGCAGGTTTTGTTAAACAAACAACAAAAAAGACGGACACAGTACCAAAATTTCAACTAACACAGGAACCGAGTTTTCCGAGAACGTTTTTTTTTCCCTTCATTTTCGTTTTCTCTTTGGACATAAATCCTTGTTTCTTTTCTGAATGACAACATACAGTGGATGAATCATCATTTTTCTTTTACGTTTGTTTCAATTTTCGCCTGCAATCGCCTCACTTTGGAACAATATTGATCTGAGATGTTCTCAGCTCACATAATAATGCAATAATTTCCTATTGCCTTAGAGGCAGTTTCGCGAACCCGTACGTCTTCATTTGCAAAGTGCTTGCTTACTTTAGGCACCCAGGGTTGTTGTTTTTTATATTGGGACAGCGGACATTTTCTATGCCGGCATAGCAGGCCCATTTTTGCACTAAGGGTGTTCCAAACTCTACGCAATACTTCTTAGTTTACCGATTTTGACTGAATCACTGATCGATTCACGAAAAACTAAAATCATAAGGGGACGTAAACCTCCAAATATTACCGCTACAATTATGGTAGAGGGTGGGACTGGGTATGCCAGAGACTGATCTCGCCAATTTGTTGCAATCTTTGAGGATAAAGTATTGATTTCAAATCTTCGATTGATTTATTTGGTTTATTTTCAGAAAATATTTGAAGATGAGTGAAATATCGTTTGTGTGTGTGTGTTGCTGATCATTTATTTCTTCTTTTTTTTTTCTTATTTTCAGAAAATTATTTGAAGAAGATTGATACTCTATGGTTTGTGTGTGTTCTTGGCGATTTATCTTGTTTATTTCATGTATTTTTCTTTTATTAAAAAATACTTGAAGAAGACTAGTAAAATATGGTTTGTGTGCGCTATTGATAATTACCCCCACTTGATTTCCAAATTACTCCCGAAATTGTATTTTTTATCAAAGTAAAATATAATATGAGTCAAAAGTTCAAAAAAGAGACACGGGAACTTAAAACTTCCAGAGAAGTGCGGCTTGAATTATCATAAGCGGTTGTCTAAAGAAAAAAAAAGAATAATGAAAAAAAATGAAATAAAAAATAGCCTCCAGCGTCAAAAACACGCTGACCTAGCTGAGAGTACCACCGCGGCAGAAAAGCCTTTAGAAGACAGCTAGTCCCGACTAACCATGCTGTACAAAAATACATCAAGAGACAGAGGCGAATGTCAAGCCTCTAATGCCTCTCTATAACAGGACTCAGAAGGATTCAAGATCGACAACTCATCAGAACTCATAGCCGATCACACGAATCGAGCGCGTCAAGTCTCGTCAAGTCAAATTTATCTTTATTGAGGTGGAAGAATAAGAATCACATATTTTTTTTTCTTTTCATCCTGCCCTCACTGCATGGTGTACGGTACTCGAACCCTCTACCTCAGGACACAGTACGGGCATCGTGAACAGATGGCTTGATTGTTAGGGCATGCAACGACCTGTAACCTAACCCTCTGCAGTCTCACTCAATTTGTTCCCCTTTGTTCTACGTTCCAGTCTTGTAGTTACAGGCTTATATATCAAGAGTTTACGGTTACTACTGAAGGAAAAGAAGAAGCAATCTTCCTGGGCTCGTTTTGAACAAAACAGTGTCCGTGCTTTCTGGTCAAATACGTTCAGTTTCTTTTCTCTCGGCCGAGCTCTCTCTCTCTCTCTCTCTCTCTCTCTCTCTCTCTCTCCTCTCTCTCTCTCTCTCTCTCTCTCTCTTCTTTCTCTCTCTCTCTCTCTCATCCACACATCGATCTATCTAGATATCAATCTAGATATCTATATCTATCTATCTTTTCTATCTGTCTGTCTGTCTATATATCTCTCTCTCTGTCTGTCTGTCCGTCCGTCTGTCTGTTTGTTTGTCTTTCTAGCTATCGAACTATCTATTTATTTTTAGAAAGCCTATCGATTGATACATTACTGCCGCATGTTTTATTCTATTTTAACTATTAGAGACATTTAAAACCGTTTTTCTTCCTCGTGTGAATACGAGTATATACCTATGAATTATATAAATTTCACAGTTCGATTCTGTTTACGAATATGTGTTTGTGTCTGTTGTTACGATTCTGATTGCCGCATGTCCTGAACGCTTTGATTGGTGCAAAAAAAAGGGGGAGAAGCAGAATGGTCATAGCACGCGGGTGTCCAGTATCAGAAGAGGGCAGAGGTGTGTTTCAATTTTAGGAACAGTCTTTCGATATTAGATTTTTTTTAATTGATTATTTCCAATGACAAATTTGGAGTACTGAAAAGATCTGGTTTGTGCAAATCTTTTTTGCAGTATCCTGTCGAACCATCTGACATCTTCTGTCCTGCAATCTAACCAGTGGCTGCTAAGAAAGATGGCCCAGTGTTGGCACCTCTCCGCTAAGATGCCTTATTATTCTGAAACTTCTGCTCTGATCTGAAACTCACGACCATTCTACTTGTGTTTAAAATGCTCGAATGGAAGTAAATATCTTTACACTGGGTTTTTAAAAAAACGTTAACCAAGGCTGTGATCTGAATTTTGCGACAAACATTCTACTGTGTTTTAAATGGTGGAATGTAGGTAAATATTCTTACGCTGGGTTTTTTTTTCCGAGATCTCAATGTCATCTATTGTCCGCTGCTTCTTACAATTATCACTGTACTAATGTTTTTAGCAAATTGATCAGCGGACGAAACGGACCAGATCGTTGTTGTTGCTGTGGTGGTGGTGGAGGAAGAAAAGAGGGAGCCTACGACGTTTCGCTGTTCATCCTATCAACAGATCGAGACACATGTATGGAGAACATCACCATCTGATGCCCCAACTGCGCAATCACTCAGAGAAGTTTCATCAGTACCTCAGAATGACACCTCATTCTTTTGATCATCTTCTTGAATTCTGTGCACCTGATCTTCGAGAAAAGTCAACTAACTTCGGCATGTCTCTTGTCACTTTTGCTGTTAATAAAGGTTCTGAGCCTCACATCACTGATCAACTTCTCTTTGTCCATGTTTGCAAGGGAGATAAGTCATTGAGAAATCAGGAACGGAGTTCTTCCCCTTTCCCTTATCCTTTCCGTCGACCCGGCAAACGGACGTTTTGCACGAAAGTCGAAACGACGGGTTGTAAATGCCGGGCCGGGCCTGCTTCACTATGGCCACCCACATCCGTCATCGGTGACGCTACAGAGCAATTAAGCCGGGCAGGATCTTTTACCCGGGCCGGCAAAAAAAAAAACGGCGGAAAAAACCGGGTTTACTATGGCCGCAGCCTGAACTGGGGGCCGGCCTGTTTAGTCTACGCGAACAGACGGATTATTCCACGTTGAAGTCCAATACATTTGTTTAACTTTTGTCAAGCCGTATACCCAATCCGGAGAGTCCTGCATACTGAACAATGTTTTTACTCAGGTAGAGGTTAGTCATGAACATGGTTTCTATCCGGTCTTCAAACATTCCGGCCCACTGTGAAACTGTATACCATCTCTTCATCATTCCTATTCTCATTGATCATTGTCAAATACTCGCCAAAAGTCAATAAATATTTGGAAACTTGCAAATGAGGTCATCTGTGTTGAGCCTGCTTTCAGTGAGTGTGACCCCACCTTTTTCACTGGAACTTTGACCCATCAGTGAGCTTAACAAAACGCTCAGAGAGAAAAACTTGGCAAAACGTCGGTATGAAACGGCGAGAAGTTCTGTCCTCAGCTGCTGAACAAACCGGCTGGGAGCAATCCTGCACCACCCTTGGAAACATGTGCTGTGTTCACATAGGATGCAGGCATGCACAAAGCATTCCAAAGACGTTAAGGGACATAACTGCTTCCTGGCTGATTCCATTGTGTAATGGCCACTGAACGTAACACGACAGAACCTCCACAGCAGCGTTCCCATGGGTGTACCAGCCCATATTTCATGACTGCAGACCCCACGGCGAAAAACACCACCGTCAAGGGACTGCCGTGTGCATCCCGCAGCCTCACTCGTTGCTGTTCTGCTGCCAGGTGAAGACAGTACAGCTTCAGACACGGTCAAGCTTTCGCCATGAGTTCCTACGTCCTCTCTGATGACAATTTGACGCTCTGAATCTATTTGCTGGACCCATAAGCTGAGAGAAGATGATTCTGTTTGCAGTGGGAAGACAGGCGTTATCTGCCACTGATTGTTTTTTTCCCCGGAACAGGTCTATCTTGTGACTCTTCTGGCCTTCCTCACGTGGTGACCATAGCTTTGATTTCCTCTCCCACGTCCCTGAGGAGTGCTTGTCAAAGTGCCTGGGACCAGCAATTTCATGGAAACTGCTCGTATGTAACTGGACATAGTGACGCCCTTCGGAAGGAGACGCTTGCTCTTCTTGGGTCGGGAACTAAGCAATGGCTGTGAGGCCTTAATAGACTGTGTCCTGCCCTGCATCCACCGTATCCGAAAAAGCGTCACTGAACACCGCCAAAGGGACTCTGCAGTGCAGTGTCTTTTCCGGTGGGTTGTCTTTCGACAGCCCGCGAGTGACTGATTCCTGTGAACAGGCGGCTCGGTGCCCCGGGGGCGACAGAAAAACAGCCGGGGTGTGGTTGGATATGACGTAGCTGGGATGAACTGCGTGCCAGAAATGCCACTGAAGAGAAACGGAAAAAGAGAAATGGGGGCGTGGGGAGAGAGTGGGGGGGGGGGGGGGGGGGGGGAGAGAACGTGCACGGAGGACGAGACAGGAAACGAGTGGAAGTGTATTTTGTTATCATTATTCTTCAGTTTGACACTGCAGTAAGATGTGAAAAATGCATGTAAGACTGAAGCATTTTTGTAGGCATCCTTCAGTTTCGGAAGACTATGGAGTTGCAATCTAGGTGTCTATTCTGATACATCGACGGGTGGTGGCTGACCAGTCCGATGCGGGAATGACAGTTCCTGTGGCAGCGGGCACAGATGAAGTCTGACGCTGGTCTGTCTGCCTAGGCTGCAGCCTTTCTTCTCATTCTCTTTTCCCCGTGCTGCTGAGCGAGTGTCTCTTCGAACTTGGAGAGACCTTTCTGCACAGTCTGTCTCCAGGCTGATCGTTCGAGGGCTGTTGCTTCCCAGTTGTTCTGGTCGATGTTCAAGGCTTTTAGGTCCCTCTTGCACATGTCTTTGAATCGCAGCTGTGGTCTGCCTGTGGGACGTTTTCCCTGCACAAGTTCTCCATAAAGGAGGTCTTTAGGGATCCGTCCGTCATCCATGCGCACGACATGGCCGAGCCAGCACATATGTCTCTGTTTCAGCAGCGTGTACATGCTGGTGCATCCGGCTCTTTCCAGGACAGTGTTGTTTGGGACCTGGTCCTGCCAGGTGATGTTCAGAATGCGTCGGAGGCTACGCATATGAAAAGCATTTGGGCAGATGGGGCTCATTAGTCTGAAGCATTTTTAAGTCCTTCCTAAGACCCCTACCCCCATATCCCCTCAACAACGATTCTTTAAGTTACTCGAAATGGGATCCTTACAATGGCAGCTCCACACTAATACGTGTAGATGGAATGACTATATCGTAAGATAAGTGATTGACAAGCCGTGTCTCTGCTCTGGACTGCAGGACTTCACCTCGGACCCCTCCGCCTACCAGAGGGCGCCATCACTTCCAGCTGTCTACAGTCCCCAAGAAATTGCAGAGAACTGTCGTTGAATTATTTTAATTATTTCGCGTTGTTGTCTCTTGTCTAACCGCATGCCATGCAGTGTATACAGCGTTATCCATACGCAGTGACATCTTTCTGACAAAAGTGACACCACGGTGCTTTTGATGGTTAAGAAAGAAAAAAAAAAAGAAAGATGGCGGAGGAAGGTGGAGGGGGAGGGGGTGGGTAGTGTAGGATCAAGAAAGGGATCTAAGGGTGAGACCGGAGAGGGATTATCCATGTTGAGCGCCTCATATTTTGTTTTGGTTCGGTTTGCTAGTTTGTTTGTTTGTGTGTTTACTCAATGATAGAGATGTAGATTTCGTTCAGTTTGAAAGCAGTCCAACTGGTTATAATATCATAGCCATCACTACATAAAAAGAATATTAAGAAAAAAAAGTTTTGTTCATTTCAGTACCATTATTTTCCTCTCTCCCATCGTAGAAGACATCAGACGACAAGCGAGAAAATCACTTATCCATATACCCAGGCAGTAATTCTCACACCCACCCATACACGTTCATACAAAACGAAACTTTTAACCCTTAGATCTTCATTAACAATCAACATCTCCTTCAATTTGAACGACAGTAGCTGCACTATCCAAGATGCTTGAAATAGATGAAACATTGTTTTCCTGTTGGCTTAGTTTGTTACTATTAAGATCCTTCTTCCTGCAAAATCCCACGACTCAGACGACGCAGAAAGTTTTACTTTTTCTTACGTGTTTCTGTTCTTGTCAGGAAACATTCTCTATGAATTGCTTAGAGATTCTGTATTCAGTGGTGTTGTTTTGTTTTTTTTTTTTTTTCTTCTAATATTTAGGAACAGCGTCCCTTAAATGCAGAGGTTAAAGCCATCGGAAGACCTTGGTTTTTTTCTTTGGTGGTGTGTCTGTAAAGAGATTCATTTTGATACGCTCGCATGCACACACACACACACACACACACACACACACACACACACACACACACACACACACACACACACAGATAGAGAGAAAGACAGACAGACAGACAGACAGGCAGACAATCAGCCAGCCAGACAGCCAGACCGCCAGCAAGACAGACAGACAGACAGACAGACGGACGGACAGACAGAGGGAAAGGAGGTGATGGAGGGGGAGAGGCGAACTAGCGGGGAAGGAGAAAGGAAACACGTGTGCAGGTGTGCGTGCTTGAGCTTACTGCTTCTTTTTAGGTTACATTAATTGGTGTTTAATTATTCTTTGTAATTAGGGTGATTGCATTTCCCAGTGAAAACGAATTCGAGTCCTACATCGCCAGTGTTCCCCGTTTGTGTTTTAAAGACGAAAAACGCACGTACGTGTGTGTGTGTGTGTGTGTGTGTGTGTGTGTGTGTGTGTGTGTGCGTGCGTGCGTGCGTGCGTGCGTGCGTGCGTGCGTGCGTGCGTGCGTGCGTGCGTGCGTGCGTGCGTGCGTGCGTGTGTGTGGACATCTTTTTGTCACGGACTCTTTTAGGGGTAGGGACATTTATTACAAATATCCTTCATCGTATCCGGAAACAAAAATCACGCAAAAAGTGCCCGAATCTGGCTTAGATGTAGTTATGGGCTGTAGCTTTTAGAATCTGCGACTAAACTATACAGGTTGTGTACATTGGAGATAATTCAAATAAGGAAACGTATTTGTAGCCATATTGAACTCTTTGAAAGCCGATATTGATTGACTACGATTAAGATATTCACTTACAGAAACCAGCTTGCTCTATCCTGGTTGGAAATGTCGTTTTTGTTGTTAGTTTTTTTGTTTATAATTAAATCTGGTTTTGTAAATCTGTACTAGATTTTGGAGGGACAAAAAGAACAGCTTTTCCGGTCTTTCAACTTTCAGATTACCTCATAGAGGAAAATTGGCGGAATTGTTTGACGGCTTTAAAACTGATTCGAGATCAAAGAAAAATCCTTTCTCCTTGTATCCCCACTAAATATTGAATATTGAAGTTGTGTCTGTTTATTTTATCACTATGATGCTTTCAGGGGTACATTAATTACCCAGTATGGCAAAAAGACAGGTATTTTAGCCTTTAAATAAGGAAGAGAAAAACAGTTCAAACCTATGTCCACAGCCATTATTCCTGGTGGAAAACAACATGGGCTGCCCCGCCCTGGGAAAAAAAAAATTTTTGTTTCTAAAAACGAAACCACTGTACGCCATTCCTCTCCCTACCTTCAGGTGGTCATTGATGTTGTTGGGATCGCGATTGACAAGGTCCAACTCCGCCATTGTTGCAGCTGTCTGGGAACCGAGAACCGACGGGCTGAGATTGGGCCGAAGGCGACTGAGATGGTCAGCTCAAAGCGCTGGTCAGCGTCGAAATGAGAGTACCTTTGGCCACGTTTGGTCAGTTATAGTAGGCTACTTCGCAACCTGGCTGGTGTTTCAGGTAGTCACCATGGCTTCTACAAACATCTCTTCGGTTCGCTATCGGTTAAAGGTGTGCAGGGTAATGAGGCGAGAGGGAGCCGAGCTCTTGTGTCAACGCCGGAGATTGAGGGGGGATGGCGCGGAAGGTGTGGAGCCACCGGAACTCTCGGCTCCGTTCTCTCTTCCGATCGTCTCTGCTCGTTGGCTTTGGAACTCTTACTGTCGGAGTCTCGAATGGAGCTTTGTACAAGGAGGAAGGCTGAAGAAATAATGTTTTGACTATGACTGAAACGAGGGTGGGGTGGGGAAGGGTGGTTGCGGGTGAGGGTGGGGGACTGAGAGAGAGAGAGAGAGAGAGAGAGAGAGAGAGAGAGAGAGAGAGAGAGATTTTGTTGTAACTGACACAAGGACAGACACAAACAAACAGACATAAAGGCACACGCGAGCGAGTACGCATTCACGCACACACACACACACACACACACACACACACACACACACACACACACACACACACACACACACATAGAAACACACACACACACACACACACACACACACACACACACACACACACACACAAGCAAGCAAGCAAGCAAGCGCGTGTTTTAGTGTGCGTGTGTCTGCGTTTGAGAGAGAGAGAGAGAGAGAGAGAGAGAGAGAGAGAGAGAGAGAAGAGAGAGAGAGAGAGAGAGAGAGAGAGAGGGGATGCCCTAATTATTGACTTTTCCTCTATCACTGGTTGTGACACATTCCATCTGCCAGAAAGCTACCCACATTTTTGCGGAACGGCAGAAAATCAAAGACACTTTGTTTTCATCATCAAAATGTAAGCGTGATTATAAGTGCAATCTGCGAGGACAAACAACAACAAAAATACTGCCCCAACAGACGTCACTCAAGGTCACTCAACAAAAATGATGTGGAACGGAGAACACGCCGAACCATTATTTCGTCTTCCATAGAGTAGGTAGCGGGTTTGCTTATAAAATTTGGAATAATGGCAAGATTGTGAAGAACTTGCTCAGGAAATGATCATGGATAGACTGCAATTATCTGATGACTTTCAGCTTGACCGTGTTCACCATGTTAATTCTAAGCTGATAATCCAATAACTGCCCGCTGTACCTTTTTAATAGAAAGAAAAAAAATCTCAGCTCACACGTGAGGTTAAAAGGTACCAAAATATTCATTATCGAAGATCATTCGTTGCTCGTGAAGGACATTAGGAAGAGAAAAAAACAACTTGTGCCACATATGGAATCGGTAAAAGCAAGAAAGTGTCGATGATTTATGATCATCTTGACATCGTTTGAGAGAAGTTTGATCTTGATAGCAAAGACAGGCTTGTTCCAATGAAATAAAGCTTAGGCCGACCCTGTGACACAAAACTGTCCCGTCACCGTAAAAGTAAGAGATGTAAAAATGATATTTCACTGTCTGTGTATCTTATGACCCATTTAGATTCACGCGCGTTAAGGGTTGACTGAATGTGTGAACAGAGCGGCCATGAAGTCACCTGGCAATGAGAATTATCCGTGCTGGGTGACTTTCATGTGAAAAGCAGGCCGTGCAAAACGAACAAGGATATCAAATGTGGACATTCTGAAATAACTCTGTCGGATGGTGATGTGAGTGGAAGCTTGAATAGGATTGTAAATGGCACAGATATGAATTTGTGTTGTGAAATGAAAAGCTGTGTTTCTATTGATAAATATGACCAGTCCGTAAAATGTCAGAGCAACATTTTGCATTCTGATACTGATGTACAACCTGTCTGTTCTTCCCAGTGTCTTGCTGTACAATACAGTCAGCATTAGGCTGTGCCAGAAAGGGAGATTAGGCGGTGTGTGTGTGTGTGTGTGTGTGTGTGTGTGTGTGAGTGTGCGTGCGTGCGTGCGTGCGTGCGTGCGTGCGTGTGCGTGTGTGTGTGTGTGTGCTTGCGCGCGCGCGCGCGCGCGTGTGTGTGTGTGTGTGTGTGTGTGTGTGTGTGTGTGTGTGTGTGTGTGTGTGTGTGTGCGTGGTGCGTGCGTGAGGTGTTGGGTGGGGGGGGGGGGGGGGGGGGGGGGGAAGGATACGTGTGCGGAGGGTGATGTTGACCGTATACGCGTACCGATCGTATGGACTGTTTTCCAGACATTATTACAAACGTATGTTCATGTGCGTGGAAATACATTTCTCAGTTAAAAGTATCGTAATTAAGTAGATGAGCGGGAGGAGGAGTGGGGGATCTGATGAATCACGTGAGGTGAAAAGCGGTATTTCATCTTTTTTGTTGTGGACGACACAGACACA
>CM031615.1:53340832-53353332 GCA_018398815.1 Conus ventricosus | reverse complement strand
GTGATTAAAGATCCTGATTGTCCTTTGACCGTGTATCAGAAGCTTTGACCACAGGATCATTTCTTTTCTTTTCTTTCTTTCCGCGTACTCAGGCTGATACCCCTGCGGACACTCCCTGTATAGAAAGGCAAGAATTAATCTCATGTACCCAACAAAGGGGAGTGGAGTTTTGTGTGTATGACCGTTTCCTATCCCGCCATTAAGGCAGCCATACTCCAGCATCGGGGAAAGTGCATGCTATTGTGTAACGTGTCATCCATACCAACGGCCAAACTGGCCTACTCTTCCGAAAGGTGGTGATGGAATTTTACGTGTGTGCAAGATGTTATGCGTACGTTCATACACGGAACCTCGGTTTATAGTCTCATTCGAAGGACTGTATGGGAAATGGAGTCAGAATCAATGTGGAGAAAATCCCCCTGTATCGAAACGGCCCGGAGGAGATTCGAAACCGCAACCCCAGGATCACCAAGATTACGAGTTCGAAGCTCTACCACTGAGCTATTCTGCCCCCCCCCCCCCCCCCCCCCCCCCCCCACGCGATCACGATGGTGATTTTTGACAGAGTAAATCACAACAGGTGTTTGGGCCAAGTGAGCGTAACAGTATCTTTGAATAGACTGTTCTGCTCATGTCTTTGTCTTAGTGATCATAGTTGTATCTGTCAACGAACAATCCTGCATGAATCTTCTTTTTTTTTTTTTTTTGGTAAAAGCAACACCATATTAACTACGTTCTTGACCAGGCGATTCTACTTGTGCCATGACAAACTCATCTCAATTGTATCTTTGACCAAGCAGTCGTGACTGTGTCTGACCCGGTGATTCTGACTGTATCTGTAAAATACGGATGCACATGACGTGCCTTTGACTAAGCAGTCTTGACCAAGTGATCGTGACTGTATCTTTGATCAAACAAACCAAACTGTATATATCGATAAGAGAGAGAGAGAGAGAGAGAGAGAGAGAGAGAGAGAGAGAGAGAGAGAGAGAGCATTTTCGACGAAGAATTGTGTCCTTGTCTTTACAAAGTAATTCTGACTGTATACGTAAGAAGAAAAAAAACACACCACAGACTCTATTTTCACTAAGCAATCGTGTCTGCATCTGTGACCAAATGACTCTGACATTTTCCATCAAGTCATTATCATTTCATCTTCGACCACCAAGGAAAAAGTCCAGACTGGAACATCTTTTTTTTTTTCAACTTCTACTCTGTCTGACAGGTCGCTTTCGCGGACATTCTAGCAGAACCTGATGGGGTCCGCTCCATCGACTGCGTCTGGAGCAACTCGTACCGATGCTTCAACTTCTGGAAGAACTTCTGCTATATGATCAGCACCCTGTTCTGTGGCCTGTGTCTGGCCATGCAGCGGGGATGTGAGTTTGCTGGCATCGCCTTCACGCACGTGTGGTGCATCACGCCTTACTTCAAGGTGCTGGAGATCAACTGCGGCTGCTGGCAGAAGATGTACGGGATGTGTGTCCATTGCATGCTGGACCCGTGCTGTGAGGCCTGCGGTCTGCTCTTCGGGGCTTTCAAGAAATAATGAGAGACGAGGGGCGATAGAGAGAGAGAGAGAGAGAGAGAGAGAGAGAGGAGAGAGAGAGAGAGAGAGAGAGAGAGAGAGAGAGAGAGAGAGAGAGAGAGAGAGAGAGAGAGAGAGAAGGGTGTGGTGGAGATTTGCGTTCGAGAAGATGGTGAGGTTGATGGTGGGAATGTTACGGTGCTTTTCTTCGGCTTCCCCCCCCCCCCCCCCCCCCCCCCTTACGGTCACTCTTCTTTGTTCTCCTTCTTCAGCCGCCTTCTCCTTCTATTTCTTTCCTCTCTCTCTCTCTCTCTCTCTCTCTCTCTCTCTCTCTCTCTCTCTCTCTCTCTCTCTCTCTCTCTTCCTTTCTTTTCTTTCTTTCTTTCTTTTGTTTCTCTTTTCTTTCTTTCTTTCTTTTCTTTCAGTTTTTTTTTTCATGTTTCTTTTTCTTTCTGCCTCCCTTGGGGTTTTTGTATTGTTGTTTCATTTTCCCTTTATTTTATGTTTATGCTTTGTATTTTGTTCTGTCTTTGTTTTCATCGTTAGACCTGTGTATGGAGGTGGTGGGCCTTTTCTCTCTCTCTCCTCACTTTCTGCTGTTCCTCTTGGGATGTGTGACGACTTTGGTGGGTACATGCTTGAAAGCAATTCTCTCTCTCTCTCTCCTCTCTCTCTCTCTCTCTCTCTCTCTCTGAGTGGAAAGGGATGATTGAAGAGAAGGATGTGAGATGGAAGGGTGAGGGAAGGCGGAGGTCTCTTGACGTACGACAGGTTATTTCTTTTATGGCAGGAATATTCCATGATAGTAAAGTGCGGGCAGGCGTTTGCTTCCCTGACAAGCCCTTTCCCTTACTGAGAGCTCGGATCGAGGGCCGTGCTATTCCCATTGTGCAGCAATCAAGATGTCAACATGGCGTAATTGGTTTGACGTAGCATACATGACGTCATTTTTAAAGGGCTGTGGTATTCCAACTGTGCATTCAACGCCTGTCTTGCGCCGAACCGGATGAAAATAAGTCATTGCTCGTTCATTTTCCTTGTCCTGAGTGTTTTTGTATCTTGCCTGAAGAAGACCTAAGAGGTCGAAACGCGTCGTGTGTTGTCTCGCTATTCGTTTGTCTGCGTTTTTTGGCGGTGGATTGTCACCAACGTTTTCAATTGTGCACATCAAGAAATCAGCATGACGTAATGTGTTTTATGTAAAATACGTGACACTTTATTTCACTGTATGCTCCCATATGGGATTTCCCATGATAAGCGCTCATTTTGTCAACACCGTAAACCGAATGACGCATTGTCAAAGTGTTTGAAAAACAAAATCGTTTTCTGGTGTACTACAGTTTCATTTGTTGAATGCAAGATGGAGCTGTATAGCTTGACTTAGTTGTGTTTCACTTTAACAAGATATGTCCACACTTGTCCCAGGCCTATGTTATATCTACTGTCCCCAAAAAGAAACTTGACACCGGTATTTAATTATTTTTATTGCCAAAATCGGATTTGATTCAAACAAAAAATTATAACCCATGTACTAATTGATTACCAATGGTCACGTGTTGAAAACATTTAACTCTATTGACTGAAAAGTAAACCAATCAGACAGTGGAAAAGACAGCAGGGTACACGAAATGTCAGTATCTGGTATGACCGCCATTGGCGTCAATCACTGCCTGGCATCGGGGACCCATCGACGCAATCAGGTTTGCAATCACACGTTGTGGAATGGTGTGCCACTCGTGCTGGAGTACCTCAAGAAGCTCTGGGAGTGTCTGTGGTGGTGGGTTCCTCTGGCGCACGCGTCGATCCAGGACATCCCACAAATGTTCAGTTGGATTCAGATCTGGGGAACAGGCAGGCCATGGCAGAGTTTGGACATTGCTGGCATGCAGGAAGTCAAGACAGACTCGAGCAACATGCGGGCGAGCGTTGTCGTGCTGGAAATTCCTCCATTGGTGTTCATGTGTGAGACAACATGAGGCTGCAGGATCTCATCCCTGTATCTGGCTCCTGTTAAATTCCCTGCCACATGCACGAGATCAGTCCTGCCATTGTGCCTCCCCACACCATGACACTACCACCACCAAAATGGTCCACTTGCTGAATGCAGTTAGGGGCAAAACGCTCTCCTTGACGTCGGTAAATTTGTGCACGCCCATCAACCCGACTAAGGAGGAACCGTGACTCATCAGTGAACAAAACTGTTCTCCATCGTGCACGTGGCCACCCCACTCTGTATCGGCACCACTGAAGACGTGCTGCCATGTGACCTGCGTTCAGAATATTCCGTCGAACTGGTCGTCGAGCAAAAAGGCCAGCCTCCCTGAGACGATTGCGAACTGTTTGATCAGAAATTCTTCGATGTCCCGGAATTTGGAGCGCTGTGGATGTTGCCGTTGTAGTGCGGTCTCGAAGGTGGCGCACACGGATGTAACGATCCTGAGCAGCAGTAGTGACCCTGGGTCGACCTAACCTCGGCCTGTCCCTCACACTGTGAGCGATGTTGTAACGGGTCCATAATGCAGCAATGATCTGTCTGGACACACCAAAGTGCCTTGCCACGCCTTGCTGAGTGACCCCTGCTTGCAATCGTCCAATTGCGTTATTGCGTTGAGCATCAGACAACCTTGGCATTCTTCTTTTGCCGGCAGTAGTGTTATGTGCATTGTTTGTTTGCGTGTGTGTGTGTGTGTGTGTGTGTGTGTGTGTGTGTGTGTGTGTGTGTGTGTGTGTGTGTGTGTGAGCGTGCGGTAATGCTCACTAGTGTTTCCAAAAACAGAGAGAGAGAGAGAGAGAGAGGAGAGAGAGAGAGAGAGAGAGAGAGAGAGAGAGACTGACAGACAGACAAAGAAAAACCAAAGAGAGAGACAGAGACAGACAGACAGACAGAGATAGAGATATATACAGAGAGAGGGGAGAGAGGGAGAGACAGAGAGAGTGAGCGGACAGACAGACAGAGGGAGACAGAAAGAGACAGAGACAGACAGACAGACAGACAGACAGACAGACAGACAGACAGACAGACAGACAGGCAGGCAGGCAGGCAGGCAGACATGCAGGCAGAAAGACAGACAGACAGATCGAGACCGAGACCAAGACCGAGACAAAAACACAGATAGAGAGAAAGAGACAGAGACAGGCAGACAGACAAACAGACAGAGAGAGAGGCGCGAACAAACAGACAATTGAACGTGTATGTCCCTAAACACACGAACTACGATTCAACCACCATACAGAGAGAGAGAGCTACCCATCTCAAAGATCCTCGATCTCACGATCCTTCAATATCTCGCCATCCACCCCTAATGCCGCACACGATTCAAACTGATCGTAAATGCCCACAATCCGATCCGGCTAATCTGAAACAACGACGCTAATGATGATCAAGGAACTGTTTGCTGAGCGAGGGGGCTGGGAATGGTAGGTATACAAAGGTGGATCTGTGTGTGGAATGAGATGTTTGTGATGCGGGTCTAGTTGGTGAAGCAGGGTTTTAGGAGAGAACAGCATCATTCACTGTCTGGAGATCCTTCACCATAGCGGATGACCTGGACCTGGTGAACAGGGACCCCAACAACATCAATCAGCATTTGAAGGTAAAGGAGTGATTTGGTGTTGTTATGTTGTGCATAGGGACCCCAACAACATCAATCAGCACTTGAAGGTACAGGAGTGATTTGGTGTTGTTGTGTTGTTTGACTATCCTCTAAACCCTCTCTCTTTTTCTTTGTCTCCCATTCTGTCAATACAGTTACTATTTATACTCTAATTGCTATCATCATATTGTTGCTGAAAGTGGTAGTAATCCTCCGTTTATTATTGTTGAATATGTTGTTGATGATGATCATCATCATCGTGTTCAGTAGTAGTAGTAGTAGTAGTAGTAGTAGTAGTAGTAGTAGTAGTAGTAGTAGCAGGAGGAGGAGGCGGAGGAGGAGGAGGAGGAGGCGGAGGAGTGATAAAATGACTATTAGTATTATTATTATTGTTGTTGTTGTTGTTCTTGTTCTTGTTGTGCTGGTGGTGGTGGTGGTGGTGGTGGTGGTGGCGGCGGTGGTGGTGGTGTTATATCCTCCTCCTCCTCCTCCTCCTCCTCCTCCTCCTCCTCCTCATTATTCAATTCGCATTGTCTCCTTCTCAGCAGACCAGAGAGGTCCAAACGTGTCGAGTTTCTCTTGTAGTCAGTTTGTCTCTTTCGTCGGGTGAAACAGTCACGTTTCTTTTAAGTTTGATGTTATTATGAATTTGTTGATGTTATTATGAATTTGTTGATGTTATTATGAATTTGTTGATGTTATTATGAATTTGTTGATGTTATTATGAATTTGTTGTCATTTTCTTTACATGAAAATGTGGATGTTGTCTGTCCGAAAGGATGTGGACACAAAACAACAAAACAAAACAAAACAAAAATACAACGAGTAAAATGATAGAAGAGGCCACACATGAAAAAAAAAAAAAGAAGAAACAAACACAGAGACTAATCTATAGCACGTTGGGGTGAAAAAAAGAAACTATAAACGGATCCCACCAAACCGGAAAAATAGGTATTGGACATTCTGGACTTAAGATCTCACAGACGTCCGGGCAATACATAATCATTGAGTGAAGAGAAACTGTTTTGTAGACATGTTCAGGACAAGGTCGGTTATATCATGGTAACAGAACTGAATCTGGTGAATAAAGACCAGAGCAGTTTAAACGAACAAACAAAACAAATCAGCACAGGAGTGACCCCAAAATATTACCTAACATGAAACATGGGAGTGTTTTTAGTTTGTTTGAAATAAGTTTTCAAATATATTAGTATGTGTTCTAACATTTTGGAAATGTTGCGTAGGCCTCCTACATTCAAAATTTAAGAAACACTTAGAAACTTTTGAATAATGATCCAAATTATTGGTAAATGGTGATAAAACTCCATATAACACCATACATTTATACAGTTGCTATAGAATCACTTTGAGACGGAAAGAAGTGATGGAAAGAAGTTAAGAAGTGTGGAACATGTACACAATGTTGACACGCTATATTGTGAGATCGGAAGGGGATTTTGTCAAGACCATCTTTAGCAATATAATAACAAAAAGACAGACAAAAAATATGATATGAGATCAAAATCAAAGTTTACATTTTGTTCATGTCGTAGAAACAGCGGTGGAATTCCAGGAATGTTGTAATTGACAGCGATGGCGTCAGAACTCTAGAAATATTCCAATTTGTCAAACACAAGACAGATAAACTTTATTGGCTCACGTGTAAAATGAGTTGTGGGCAGCCAAATATGGTAGGTCAAATACGGTTCATGTGTGTGTGAGAGAGAGAGAGAGAGAGAGAGAGGAGAGAGAGATGAGAGAGATGAGAGAGAGAGAGAGGAGAGAGAGAGAGAGAGAGCGAGTGTGTGTGTGGTGTGTGTGTGTGTGTGTGTGTGTGTGTGTGTGTGTGTGTGTGTGTGTGTGTGTGTGTGTGTGTTGTTGCTGAGCGCAAGATATATACATGCTTCTGACGTTCTTCATTCCTCTCATTCAACAACAACTTCCCGTTCCGTCCTCAATCAAGGTCAGTTTTGAAGATGTTCTGGCCGAGCCGGAAGGAGCGCATTCCATGGACTGCGTGGTGGACCAACTCGTACAGGTGCTTCACGTGCTGGAAGGACCTGTGCTACACCCTCCACACTCTCTTCTGCGGAGTCTGTCTGGCCATGGAGTGGGGCTGCGAGTTCGCTGGCATCGCCTTCTCCCACATCTGGTGCATCACGCCTTGCTTCAAGGGTCCACCTTCGCCTTCTGGACTCATGGGGGGGGGGGGGGGGGGGGGGGGGGGATGGAAGTGGGGGTGGAGGGCAAGGGAGGGGGGGGAGGATATAGGTCTGGTATGGGGAGAGGGGCTGGGATGGAAGACTGAGGGGGCCTGAGGAGTGGGGATGGAGGTTAGGGAATGGGCGAGGAGGGGGAGGGGGGAGTGGAGGAGGGAGTGGAAAGGGTTTGATGATAGCGGGAGAGTGTGGGTTTGAGTGGTTCTGTTAATTAATAAGTGGTTGGGGGTAATATTGATTGCAATTGAAAGCGGTGGTTGTGGTGGTAAATGGTGGTTTTGTGTGTGTGTGTGTGTGTGTGTGTGTGTGTGTGTGTGTGTGTGTGTGTGTGTGCGTGCGTGCGTGCGTGGCGTGCGTGCGTGCGTGCGTGCGTGCGTGCGTGCGTGCGTGCGTGCGTGCGTGCGTGCGTGCGTGCGTGCGTGCGTGCGTGCGTTGCGTGTGTGTGTGTGTGTGTGTGTGTGTGTGTGTGTGTGTGTGTGTGTGTGATGTTGGCTGTGGTGGGTGGGTGTGATGTTGGCTATGGTGGGTGGTGGTGGTGATCATGTCGATTTTGTTGTTGTTGTTGACGCGGTAGCGGCGATGGTGGTGGTAGGGATGTGAAGGTGAAGCGGAGGTGGTGATGATGACAGTATTGATGATGGTGGAGACAACAGTAGTAGTGATGGTGGTGGTGATGGTGGTAGTAGAAATAAGTGAAGTGGGTGTTGTAGCAGTAGTGAAACATAGCGGTAACAGCCATAATGATAGTGGAAGCAGTGGTGGTGGTGGTGGTGGTGGGGGTGGTGATAGTAGTTAAAATAGTGTGCACAAATGTTTGATCTATCACTGACTTACAGTTCCGTAACATTTTTGTTCATTTGTTTCTTTGTTTTCCATTTTTTGTTTGTTTGTTTATTTTCCTTTATCTCTTTTCTTTTTCCTTTATCTCTTTTCTTGTTCTTTTCTTGTTCTTTTAAGATCGAGGATGGGGAGGTTATTTTTAAGTGTCATCTCTGCTGTGTGGTTATCAGTGTAGTTTCTCTCTAAGATCATCAGCGGGCTTGAGCCAATACCCGTGTAAGAAAATATCATCGTACTAAATCTTTCGTCGCTGGAATATTCAAACATGTTATCGCATGATAAGTGCAGATTTGTCCGCAAATTCAGCGTGCAATAGAATATGTAACATTGTTTTCATTTTTTTTCTGTTTCCACAAAAGTGACCGTCAATCACAAATATGATTTTTTTTTTATTTTGTAGACGATTGCGCTATTTACAGTGCCATAAAGACGTTGAATGGAACATTTTATTGACAAATAAAATGAGCGTGCATTATTATAACACTGCATCAAACGCACAGTGTCATATGCACGGGTTTGTGTTGCTGTCATTGCTGTTTTTTGTTCTATAACAATGGAAATGTTGACCAAATTGTTATGCACTTTTTCTGCGGTTTTCCGGAAGGAAACATACTGTGTGATATGTTATTAATAGTGTACAGAATCTTTTTTTTTCATTGTTATACAAAATCAATAGAAAATCACATTTTCAGGTCCTTTTTATAAAAAAAAATGTTACTTGTCATCAGGTTATTCTAAGTGTTGTGTCACCTGTATCAATGCCACCTTACAGGTGCTGGAACTGAACTGTGGCTGCCTGAAGAAGCTGTACGGGATGTGTGTCCACTGCTGCATGGACCCTGCTGCGAGGCCTGCGGATTGGTCTTCGGGGCCTTCAGGAAGGACACACGCTGAGGAAAGAAGCCCGTGCGCTCTGCCCCTAGTGAAGGAGAGGGAGAGAGGAAGACGAGAGGCCCTCCACGTTGGCTGGGGTATTATACAGGATGGAACATCAAGGGGGGGGGGGGGGGGGGGGAAGACACAAGCATCTCCTGTTCACTGGTTAGCACTGGGTAGTGTAGATCGCTATCGAAGCGTCTTGACGCGTGTGAGACGTTGCATAGTTATTGGGGATTTCTCTCTCTCTCTCTCTCTCTCTCTCTCTCTCTCTCTCTCTCTCTCTCTCTCTCTCTCTCTCTCTCTCTCTCTCTCTAAATGATTTCACTGCTGTTAAGGTTTTTGGGTTAAAAAGGAAAAGAAAATACTTGCTATCACATGATGTGCATGTAAACGTTCACACTGTCACATAATTATATAGTCAATCAAATTCACATATTATTGAGTTCAGTCAGAACTAGGAAAGAGTCGGTGTATAGGAGTAAAGAAATAAAGAGTCGATCCAGGATAAACAAATAAAAAAACAAAAAACAACAACAAATAAATGAAAAAAAGAAAGAAAGAAAGAAACAAACAAATAAAAACAAATATAAAACTTTTAATCAGAGGCCATACTGTCCCTGTTGAAAGGCTGTTAAGAATTTTATCTTCCGCAGTGTATCCTTTTGCACTCTCTCTCTCTCTCTCTTCTCTCTCTCTCTCTCTCTCTCTCTCTCTCTCTCTCTCTCTCTCTCTCTCTTGTATGTGAGTATGTGTTTGTGTGTGTGTGTGTGTGTGTGTGTGGCGTGTGTGTGTGTGTGTGTGTGTGTGTGTGTGTGTGTGTGTGTGTGTGTGTGTGTGTGTGTGTGTGTGTGTGTGTGTGTACGTGTGTGTGAAAGATTCAAGATCCTTGAGTCCAAGTTCTTTCAAACCAGTTTGTGATAACGGGTGCACGTGCACTGTGTCCGTTTGTTCATGACTGTACAGGGCAATGGTGTCTGTAGTATTGATTGTCAATTGGTTGGAGCGGTTACTTTGCTCTGCTTTTTTCTCGTTTTTTTTTTTTCTTCTTCATTATCTATATTTGTTGTTGCTGCTGCTGTTGCTACCCACGTCAAAGGAGTCACGTGTCTACACACGTCTGTTGGTCTGCCAATCAATGAAGATAATTACACAAAGCCTACACAGCCCCTTTGAGCGGAACTGGGCGGAAAGATCATATCCATCCCGAGGACGATTTCAACGAATTTTATTGCGGAACCAGGTGAAAAGCACGTTCACATTAACTTCACGAGATCTGTCATTTCTGTAAATTTCTCCAGAAATGATGCAGATCCTGGATGCGTTGTTTGATAAGAACCGTTGTCGCAGATCAACGCCAACATGTCAGAGAATCTTTCATAGGCTACAGACTATCTTTCTACACAGTGTTGATCAAATTGGGTCGGTAATATCTCTACCCCCCCCCCCCCTCCTTCCCCGCACCCACCTCCATCGGTCCAGCATGAAATGTGTCATAATCTTTGCTAAGCGATCATACATCCGTCCCGCAGCACCAATCAGCCGCCGACACTTCATGTGATGGGTCATGTCATGTCCCCATGCCATCTTTCAATAAAGTTTGGTTCAAACAAACTTGGTAGTTTCTGGGCATGGCCGCGCTGAGAGAGAAATCAACATGCAAACCAGCAGATACGGGTGGGAACGTGATCTCTTCATGGTAGGTACGGGTGGGAACGTGATCTCTTCATGGTAGGTACGGGTGGGAACGTGATCTCTTCATGGTAGGTACTAAGATGGGGGGACTGGAGAGCAAATACATCTCCACCAAGATTGCGCGGATCCCGGGATCTGCCCTTGAATCCACATCCATGCTGCCGATCCGAAGTGAAACTGACGGGCTTCGTCATCGGACCAGAGTCAGTCTTTCCGCCCAGCTGTGATTTTAAAAAATGGTTCAGTATTTTTGCATCATTTGGCTGGCGGCCGGACAGACACGGGTGAGAACATACACTCCTAGACAGAGAGTTAAATGGCAACTGCTGGTTTTTGTCGCCCTGCCGAGTAAGGATTCCTGAACCCGTTCTTTGCTATGATTACACTACGTCACGGGAGCGCAAGACGAGGACGCCACGCAGTGACAGCACGTAACGGCAGGGAGGGGGGGGGGGGGGGGGAAGCTGGGGGCCTGCAGTCAGCCAGTGAAAGACGCTTTTGATCATGACTGAAGGTGAGGAAGTGAAAAGGCTTCAAGTAAATGGCGCGTGGCCCAGACATGTCTATTCCTGCACTGACAGACTTTCAGTCGGCAAATAGCAAAAGTTGTCCAACAACAAAACCTGATATCAGCCGGGCCACCATAACCCTGGGCCTCGTCTCTATATCCCCTTGCTTCCGTTTAAAATCCAGCTTCATCTTCTGTAGCCTGCAGACAAGACCATCGTCGCCATGCATGGATGGAAGTCAGAAAGGAAATCTTGTCAAATCCTTCTTTTTATTTGACATCATTGATAGTACCATTCAGTGATTGACTCTTTGATTTGAGCAATGTGCATACCCTCCTCTTCCTGTGAAAAACGGAATCTCTTATCTTGACTGAAGAGTGGTAGGTTAAGATATGCGGCGACTTGAAGATAATGTTTCTTTTATGTCCTGTGTTCATCTGATGGATACTGATACTGGTTTTGTTTTCTGTTCATGTGATGTTAAGCACACAGTTGGTGACGTGTGTTTGTTGTGGCATTGGGACATACTGCAATACTGTATAATGTCGATTTAAGGTGAATCTTTTGAAGATAGGTTGTGGGGTGATATTATCGTAAAGTATCATACACATGCCCATTCATCTGAAACACAAACGTTGTGTCAAGAAAAGTCGGGAAAGACGGTTTCTCGATATGGGTTAGTCGTGGCCTTCAATGTACACAATCTCACAATACACCTCCTTTGTAAAAAAAAAAAAAAAAAAAAAAAAACGTGTGTGTGGCATTCGTTTTTGCCATCGTCTTTTCTCTATTTAAGCTACTCATCCTACAGATAACAAATTTCCCTGAGCTCTATGTTCACCGCTCAGCATGCACGCATGCTACATGGTTTTCATGAACAGGTGAGGGCAGGCACAAGACTCTAAAATCCTTCCTTTTTTTCGATGACCTGCACAAGCCATACATATTTTCGGTTGACTCACTTCCCTGACAAATATACATACGAAGCACCAAAAACTTGGGCACAATTCCTGACAGTGGTACGTTGTCCCTTAATTATCTTTATTCATGGTTATGCGACTGTAGAACACAAACCATACAGAGTATTTGAAGTCAGTGACTCACCCAGAAGTGAATGGATGCCTAGTTTACGTTAGGTAAAGTTAAGGCTGTGGGAGAAGAAGGATGGGCTTCACCTTCCATCTTGCCATGCAGCAGAATTAGCCAAACGTTTGACAGTTCTCTGCCCTGTGACTAACGA
>CM031615.1:53317638-53320138 GCA_018398815.1 Conus ventricosus | reverse complement strand
GTATCAACTGCATCTGACCATCTGACTATGTGGTTTCAGCTCAGTTTTGTTATGTTTTCTTTTGTTTGTTTGGTTGTTTGTTTGTTGGTTGTTGTTGTTTTTTTTTTTGTAGTTAAGTGGACCCTTTTCTTATTTGTTTGTTTGTTTGGTTGGCTGGTTGTTGGTTGTTTTGTGTGTGTGTGTGTGTGTGTGTGTGTGTGTGTGTGTGTGTGTGTGTGTGTGTGTGTGTTCTTTTTAACGCCGATTGTTCACTGCTGGGTCACTTTGAACTTACTGCAGTGCTAAGTACGTTCACCCTCAAGCACAATATTCTTGGGAGTTACTTCACTGAATTGTCACCTAGCCTCTAGCTCACTCGTTTCTTTTCTTTTTTTCTTTTTTTTTTTTTTTTGCTCGCTCAGCGACGAGTTTTGTCTGAGGTCAGGCGACGAAGAGAGCATAGCCTGGGAAAACTCGGAAATCACCAGAGCCACACTGCAGTGGTTCCGTGCTGGCTGTTCTGTGAGAAAAATGGGTCCATCAGATGGCCAGTTCAAAAAGTAAGGGAAGATAATCTAACGACGGAAAGAAGCGCTACAAATAATTCTTTCCGATTAGTTTTGTCGTTGTTCGTTTCGATTTCTTTCTTCTTTTTTTTTTTTTGTGCATGAATGTGAATATGGAAAAAAAAAAAAAAGACAGAAAGAAATCTGAAATGGCAAAAACAGACAATTACAATCAAACACTTGGCGTTTTGTTTTTGTTTGTTTTTTCATTTTGTACTGAGCGATAAAATCAAAAGTAGTTCAGTGACTAGTGGAAAAGTAGCTTCGCATAATATGGACGCCTCCTACCCATCCCTGCCCTGCCCAAACATGTAATTTTTTTTCCTGGAGGAGGATGGAGGAAAAGGACTTGGGGGGGGGGGGGGAGGTGGGGAGGGTAGAGTGGACGGAACGGGAGGAAGTGGGCGTGGTAAATTACAGACATCGAAATCAAAGTCATAACATTAATGTTAATCATTTCCTGAATAAATCACACACACACACACACACACACACACACACACACACACACACACACACACACACGCATGCACACACGCATGCACGCACACATGCACGATCACGCAAGCACGCATGCAAGCATGCACGCACGCACGCGCGCGCGCGCACGCACACACACACACACACACACACACACACACACACACACACACAGCAGCGCGCGCGCGCGCGCGCGCGCACGCACACTCTCTCTCTCTCCCTCTCTCTCTCTCAACTTTAGATTTAGAATACTACTTTCACCTATATCTTTTCAGGACCAACACGGCCTAAAAAATATTTTTTTAAGACATGCCGCCTAATAGCCTGTTTGTCCACCTTGGAAAATAAAGAGCATCTTTCCCTTTCCCGCTCTACAAGTTAATAAAAGGGAAGTAACTCCATCGTAGTTATTTCTCTTCAATAGGTAGGGTTACTTCCCAAAGCACTCGGTTTAAATATTCTACAGCCCGTCGTCTATGTATGTCCGGAAAGATATGGACTGTATCAGTTTCATTTGACTATACTGATTTTCTGCAGTAGGAAATAATTAAACATTTCATTTCTTTTTTCAAAAACATAGCTCATTTTATCATCAAAATTTCTCCTATAACCAGAATCCAAAGCCACGGAGTGGCTGAAGGGGGAGGGGGCGGGGGGGGGGGGGGGGGGGGGGGGCAGTAAAACTCAAAGTAACTGAGGGATGGACTAACTGCTTAATGCGAGATAAACTGCTGGAAACGATAGACTGAGCCCCAATATTTACGTTTATTTAAAAGGTTTACTTTGTGACTGAACAGATTCAGCCTGTTTTGAAAGCAGTGAAAAGAAGCTCTCTCTCTCTCTCTCTCTCTCTCTCTCTCTCTCTCTCTCTCTCTCTCTCTCTCTCTCTCTCTTCATGAAGGGCAATGGCCTAAACATGATTAAGCTTTCCGTATTCCGTCTCTCTCTCTCTCTCTCTCTCTCTCTTCTCTCTCTCTCTCTCTCTCTCTGTTTGTTCGCTCACTCGCTCGCTTTTGACAGCATGTTCACACAAAAAAAACGGTATAAGACTCAACAGGTTCAACATTTTTATCCTTTTGTGTATTACTACATTCCACAATTGTAGACAAGATGTGCAACAATGCAGTAAGAAAGACACAAGATCGTTGGGTGATATAGTAAACCAGTGATACGAATGAAACAGTGAAAATATTAACAAACAAAGCAAAGAAAGACACATTATACATACGTGCATGTATATACATAGATACATAAGTATACAGTAAAAATGCAAGAACTACATTTGGTGCACATATATCACATTATGAAGAGCACACTGAAAGAGAGAGAGAGAGAGAGAGAGAGAGAGAGAGAGAGAGAGAGAGAGAGAGGAGAGAGAGAGGAGAGGGGAAGAGAGAGAGAGAGTTTCAGCACACACACAAAAACGTGGACTGAAAACTAATTGATACATACACGCCTACTTATCATGTTGTTTA
>CM031615.1:53310138-53312638 GCA_018398815.1 Conus ventricosus | reverse complement strand
ATGAGATGGTAGAATGCTGCAACAGACACACCATGACAATGAGATTGTAGAATGCTGCAACAGACACACCATGACAATGAGATTGTAGAATGCTGCAACAGACACACCTGACAATGAGATGTAGAATGCTGCAACAGACACACCATGACAATGAGATTGTAGAATGCTGCAACAGACACACCATTGGACAACAATGAATGAGATTGTAGAATGCTGCAAACAGACACACTGTGACAATGAGATTGTAGAATGCTGCAACAGACACACCATGACAATGAGATTGTAGAATGCTGCAACAGACACACTGGACAATGAGATTGTAGAATGCTGCAACAGACACACCATGACAATGAGATGGTAGAATGCTGCAACAGACACATTGTGACAATGAGACTGTAGAATGCTGCAACAGACACATTGTGACAATGAGACTGTAGCATGCTGCAACAGACACACTGTGACAATGAGATTGTAGAATGCTGCAACAGTCACACTGTGACAATGAGATTGTAGAATGCTGCAACAGACACACTGTGACAATGAGATTGTAGAATGCTGCAACAGACACACTGTGACAATGCGATTGTAGAATGCTGCAACAGACACACTGTGACAATGCGATTGTAGAATGCTGCAACAGACACACTGTGACAATGAAATTGTAGAATGCTGCAATAGACACACTATGACGATGAGCTCGCAGAATGCTGCAATAGACACTGTGACAATGAGATTGTAGAATGCTGCAATAGACACTGTGACAATGAGCTCGCAGAATGCTGCAATGGACACACTATGGCAATAAGCTTGCAGAATGCTGCAATAGACACTGTAACAATGAGATTGTAGAATGCTGCAATAGACACTGTAACAATGAGATTGTAGAATGCTGCAATAGACACTGTGACAATGAGCTCGCAGAATGCTGCAATGGACACACTATGGCAATGAGCTTGCAGAATGCTGCAATAGACACTGTAACAATGCGATTGTAGAATGCTGCAATAGACACTGTAACAATGAGAATGTAGAATGCTGCAATAGACACTGTAACAATGAGAATGTAGAATGCTGCAATAGACACTGTAACAATGAGATTGTAGAATGCTGCAATAGACACTGTGACAATGAGCTCGCAGAATGCTGCAATGGACACACTATGGCAATGAGATGGTAGAATGCTGCAACAGACACACTGTGACAATGAGCTCGCAGAATGCTGCAAACAGACACACTATGACAATGAGCGCGTATAATTCTGCAGAAGACACACTAACAACCAGAACAGCATTCGGGAGAGCGCTGTAATATGCCACTGTCGAACAGATCACGGATTCGCTGTTTAATCCGGCTCTGCACTACGGATCTTCATCCAACATTTAACGGGTTCGTTTCCGGGTTTTATTCCATCTTCCAACAGGTTTTAGTGAGCATAAGTTGAACAGGCTTTACCTTATCTTGTCAATGGGCAGCACATAAACGGAACAGAATTTGCCTTGTCTTGCCAATGCGTAGAGCTTCAATTAAACAGGTTTTGTCTCATCTTGCTAAAGGGCAGAACATCAGTTGAACCAGTTTTGCCTCATCTTGACAACGGGCAGAACAACTGAACAGGTTTTGCGTAATCTTGCCGATAGGCAGAACATCAACTGAACAGGTTTTGCGTAATCTTGCCGATAGGCAGAACATCAACTGAACAGGTTTTGCGTAATCTTGCCGATAGGCAGAACATCAACGGAGCAGGTTTTGCGTAATCTTGCCGATAGGCAGAACATCAACTGAACAGGTTTTGCGTAATCTTGCCGATAGGCAGAACATCAACTGAACAGGTTTTGTCTCATCTTGCCAATAGGCAGAGCACCAACTGAACAGGTTGTGCAGACAGTTAGACCAGCCAGCAGATGTGAGTGAGACCAGAAGCCGTCTTGGTGAAGGTAACAGTGTTGTTGCTCGGTGCTGAGTGTTCTCGGGGTCTTTCCTTGGCGGAGGGGATGCTGAACGTTGGCCTCTTCTCCAAATAAACTAACTAAATTATCCTGTTTAGCTCCCCCAATCCCCACTCTCTCTCTCTCTCTCTCTCTCTCTCTCTCTCTCTCTCTCTTCTCTGTCTGTCTATCGTCTGTCTGTCTGTCTTCTTCTCTCTCTCGTCTTCTGTCTCTCTCTCTTCTCTCTCTCTCTCTCTCTCTCTCTCTCTCTCTCTCTCTCTCGGTCTGGCAGCTTTAGTGATCATCTGGTCTGTGGTTCACAAGATCATCAACACTGTACGTCCAAGTTCCTCATCATCAACACAGTTAAGCATGCAGAGTACGCACGCATGAAAGTGGTTTTACAGGGGAAAAAATACTGTGTGTTTGTTACATGCTTGCAGATATGAAAATGTACCTGTCCCGTTTTCTGATGTCTCTAGGCTGCGATGTTTTTTTCTTTGTCTCTTTGGTGATACCTCGCAAACCAGTTTTCTTTTTCTGTCTTCTCTTCTATGTCCTCTGAGTTGTGCTAC
>CM031615.1:53300138-53305138 GCA_018398815.1 Conus ventricosus | reverse complement strand
GTTTTTTTTCTTTCTACATTTTCATCTCCAACTTGACATGTTATGGAGTCCTATTTGATTTGGTTTCTTTTTCTTGACCACTGACCTCTGTACAACCTCCCCACTGACAAACTGACCAGTGCAATCAACGGCGGAAACAATTTTAATCGAGGCTTTAGGGCTTCTTTTGTTTTGTTCTTGGGTTTGTGCGCACCTTGGCTCGCACACTGGGCGTGTGCGATCCCTCCTGCCTTCGACCGTTTGAGGGTGTTTGGACAGCCGGGACGGATCCAGCAACCGGGCGGACCGCGATCCGGAGGACTGCGATCCGTTTGACTCGACCTCTTCAGTGCAACCTCTTCAGTGACGTGGTCTTCTGTGGGGTCACCCTCCAGTAACCCAATCCTGTCAATGTGTTGGTGACCACTTAAGTGACTGTTCGGGGCCACACTCCAAGACTTCACCAGGGCATTTCTGAGAACATTGGAGCCAGGCTCCGAAAGATAAGTGGTGGACAGATTATGTTGTGTCATGTGAGCGTGAGGGTGCATGTCAGTGTGTCATTTTTTTTTTTAAACTTGAATTGAGGTGTAGGGTTTTTTTTGTGGGTTTTTCTTTATTTTTTTTTTATTGTCTGAGATTAGGCCCTGTTCTGTTGGTTTATTATTTTGTTCCTTTTCTTCTTTCCTCACCTCGTTTATAATAGCGGGTTGGGAGGGGAGATTAGCTGGGCAAACCCTGGGAGTTTGGGTTTATTTCCATTTGTTTTGTCCCTAGGATTAGGTAGCCTCTTGTAATCCAGTCTTCTTCTTTCCCCCACTTTCTGTTATTCTGTCTTTCTTCCCTCTTCTTGTATTTATCCCAACCCCACTTAGAGTGTGAGCGTGAGTGAAGCGATTGTTTTGTGTAATAAATATTATTTGTGTGTGTACGTCCCGGGTTCTTGTGCTTTCCGGTGAGTGTGGTGTGAGTGCCTGACTCTGCTCTCCCTGTGGTTCGGACAGTCGGGACATCCCGTCTTGACACACAACACACACACACACCACACACACCACACACACTACACACTACACACACACTACACACACACGCACACGACACACAACACCCCCACCCCCATCCCTATCCCTTACCCCCACCCCATCCCCACCCCCACCCAGCACCCCCACCCCCATCCACTCACCTGCGGGTAGGAGGACTTCTTGCTCCACGACACGACGCCCGCCTTCAAAGAACAGGTCTCCACCCGGCCCCGACCGCCCCCTCCACCTCCCCCTCCGGCACGGGCACCCTTACCCGGGCCGCCTTGCCCGGGAAGAACACCTGCCCGGGCTCCACCCCGTAGCCCAAGCCCAGCCCGCCCTGGGGCAGGGGCGAAGGAAGGGGCATCTGGGGACGGTTCCAGAGGCGGTCCTTGCAGACGCTGCCGGGCCCGAAGAGCCGGTTCTGGAAGCCGACGGCAGGGTAGTCCCTGGAGCTGTCGGGTAGGCCGGGGAAGGTGCTGCCCCGACCTCCGAGTCCGTCACGGTGACCACAGTGGACACGCTCTCCGAACGGGAGCCTGCTGTGCGGCCCGGCGGCGGCTGTTGTCTTCTGCTGTCGTCGTTTGGAAGGAGGAGGAGAAGAGAGAGAGGAAGAGAGAGAAGAGAGAGAGAGGGAATGCGAATGTGATGTGAATGTTTTATTCAGTTTAAGGCCACAGCCCCATGCTGGAGAGAGAGAGAGAGAGAGAGAGAGAGGAGAGAGAGGTAGAGAGAGAGAGAGAGACATAAGGGGTGGAGGAGGGAGGTGAGGAGAGGGGAGAAAGAGGGAGGGGGAAGGGAGGGAGAGAGAGGAGGGTGGGAGGGAGAGGGAGGGAGGGAGGGAGAGAGGAGAGAGAGAGAGAGAGAGAGAGAGAGAGAGAGGAGAGAGAGAAAGTAGAGAGAGAGGGAGGGAGGGAGGGAGAGAGAGGGAGGGTAAGAAGAGAGGAGAGAGAGGGAGAGGAGAGGAGGAGGGAGAGAGAGAAGAAGGAGGCAGAAGAGGCGGAGGGGGAGAAGAGAGGAGAGAGAGAGAGGGGGAGGGAGGGAGGGAGGGACAGAGAGAGAGAGGGAGAAAGAGAGAGAGGGGGGTCAGAGAAAGTGAGTGAGTGAGTGAGGGAGAGACAGGGAGGGGAAGGGGGAGAGAGAAGGAGAGGAGAGGAGAGAGGAGGAGAGAGAGAGAGACAGAGAGAGAGAGACAAGAGAGAGAGAGAGAGAGAGAGAGAGAGAGAGGAGAGAGAGAGAGAGAGAGAGAGAGAGAGAAAAGAAGAAGAAGAAGAAGAAGAAGAACAAGAACAAGAACAAGAAAAAGAAGAAGAAAGAAAGGAACAAAAGAGAGAAGAGAAGAAGAAGAGAAGAAGAAGAAGAAGAAGAAAGGCGCAAGATTTATCACATACTTTCGTAAAGTATTCGTTGTATACCAGAATGGCGAAGAGAAAGAGCGAATTTATATTTAGGAGAAAAAAAAAAAACATCGGCTAATTACTAGTTTTTAGGTTCACCTGCAACAACAGATGCGAGAACCGAATATTTTCATAACCATTTATTCGTTTGCTGGTTGAAGGTTCAATCCTGACAAGAGTCAGAATGGTTTCCATCTCCGAGGGTCAACTTGCGCACAGACCTCACCGCTGAGAAACCCTCCCGTGGGAAATGTGTAGGCAAAGACACGATCCTCCGTGTGTTATAGATCCAGCGATCATAATCAGTGGTTGGTCAGTTTAGACACATTCAGATATATCCGGTAGGTACACACCAGATCAGTGGGGAAGAGACGAGCAGTGCCAAGCGCTTCCAGCCGTCTACTTATGTACCATGGTCAGCCCTCAGATAGATGCAACAATTACTGTTGTACTGCTGTCTGTACATCATCTACATCAATACTGTTGTACTGCTGTCTGTCACAACATCTGTAACAATATGTTGTACTGCTGTCTGTACATCATCTACATCAATACTGTTGTACTGCTGTCTGTCACAACATCTGTAACAATACTGTTGTATTGCTGTCTGTACATCATCTACATCAATACTGTTGTACTGCTGTCTGTACAACTGCTGTCTGTACAACATCTACATCAATACTGTTGTACTGCTGTCTGTACAACATCTACATCAATACTGTTGTACTGCTGTCCGTCACAACATCTACATCAATACTGTTGTACTGCTGTCTGTACAACATCTATAACAATACTGTTGTACTGCTGTCTGAAACAACATCTACAACAAACACTGTTGTACTGCTGTCTGTACAACATCTATAACAATACTGTTGTACTGCTGTCTGTCACAACATCTACAACAATACTGTTGTACTGCTGTCTGTACAACATCTATAACAATACTGTTGTACTGCTGTCTGCCACAACATCTACATCAATACTGTTGTACTGCTGTCTGTCACAGCATCTACAATACTGTTGTACTGCTGTCTGTCACAACATCTACATTAATACTGTTGTACTGCTGTCTGCCACAACATCTACATCAATACTGTTGTACTGCTGTCTGTCACAACATCTACAATTTCTGTTGTACTGCTGTCTGTCACAACATCTACATCAATACTGTTGTACCGCTCTGTAACAGCATCTACATCAATACTATTGTACTGCTGTCTGTCACAACATCTACAACATACTGTTGTACTGCTGTCTGTCACAACATCTACAACAATACTGTTGTACTGCTGTCTGTCACAACATTCTACATCAATACTGTTGTACTGCTGTCTGTCACAGCATCTACATCAATACTGTTGTACTGCTGTCTGTCACAACATCTACATCAATACTGTTGTACTGCTGTCTGTCACAACATCTACATCAATACTGTTTGTACTGCTGTCTGTCACAACATCTACAACAATACTGTTGTACTGCTGTCTGCCACACCATCTACATCAATATGTTGTACTGCTGTCTGTCACAACATCTACAACAATACTGTTGTACTGCTGTCTGTCACAACATCTACATCAATACTGTTGTACGCTCTGTCACAGCATCTACATCAATACTGTTGTACTGCTGTCTGTCACAACATCTACATCAATACTGTTGTACTGCTGTCTGTCACAACATCTACATCAATACTGTTGTACTGCTGTCTGTCACAACATCTACAATATGTTGTACTGCTGTCTGTTACAACATCTACATCAATACTGTTGTACTGCTGTCTGTCACAACATCTACATCAATACTGTTGTACTGCTGTCTGTCACCACATCTACATCAATACTGTTGTACTGCTGTCTGCCACAACATCTACATCAATACTGTTGTACTGCTGTCTGTACAGCATCTACAACAATGCTGTTGTACCGCTCTCTCACAACATCTACAATACTGTTGTACTGCTGTCTGTCACAACATCTACATCAATACTGTTGTACTGCTGTCTGTCACAACATCTACAACAATACTGTTGAACTGCTGTCTGCCACAACATCTACATCAATACTGTTGTACTGCTGTCTGTCACATAATCTACAACAATACTGTTGTACTGCTGTCTGTCACAACAGCTACATCAATACTGTTGTACCGCTCTGTCACAGCATCTACATCAATTACTGTTGTACTGCTGTCTGTCACAACATTACTATACTGTTGTACTGCTGTCTGTCACAACATCTAATCAATACTGTTGTACTGCTGTCTGTCACAACATCTACATCAAAACTGTTGTACGCTCTGTCACAGCATCTACATCAATACTGTTGTACTGCTGTCTGTCACAGCATCTACATCAATACTGTTGTACTGCTGTCTGTCACAACATCTACATCAATACTGTTGTACTGCTGTCTGTCACAGCATCTACAATACTGTTGTACTGCTGTCTGTCACAACATCTACATCAATATTGTTGTACCGCTCTGTTAACGCATCTACAATACTGTTGTACTGCTGTCTGTCACAACATCTACAACAATACTGTTGTACTGCTGTCTGTCACAACATTTACAACATACTGTTGTACTGCTGTCTGTCACAA
>CM031615.1:53270138-53275138 GCA_018398815.1 Conus ventricosus | reverse complement strand
TAAAAAAGATTCGTTCGTTCGTTCGTTCTCTCTCTCTCTCACGCGTAGTTCAGTACCCGGCAAGCACTCTTTCTGTCCAGTTCTGGAGTTGCACGTGTAGTGACCCAGACTGTCGTTCCGAGCTCGGCAGTACACATCGCACATTGTGGTGTAGTAGTAGGCGTCACAGTAGGCGCGGTATTCGAAGGTGATCCTGCGCACAGCAGTGCATCAAACAGTCAATTATAATTAAGGGTCCCCGTCTTTCAGAGCCCGCTCAGAGACGATTTTCTTCTTTTTTTTTTTAGATTTTAAACACAATCTTTAATGAACTTCCTGGAAAGTTGACATGCGCGCAAAAGAAGACAGTGCGCAAGGACAATGGCAAAGAACAGCCCTTCTCCAAGTCACTCTCAGAAACTTCTCCATTCTCAAGACTCGAGCAAAGTCAACCAGTAAACAACCGTGTTTGATAAAGAGTGAACTCAGAGGCCATCTTGATGAAAGATGACCGACTTCCTTTTCATCCAATTATGAAGTCGATGCATTTCTAGCTCTACGCCCCTTTTTTTCTCTTCAAATTCAGAGTGATGACAAGTTTTCAAAGAGACTGCTGGTAAACGATTATATTCATGACAGAACGGACTAATGACAATGACCCCAGAATGGACTAATTGCAGCACTACTACCCTATAAACAGACGATTCTGGCAGGTCCTTCACTGACATTGTGTGTTTGCTATCGGTGAAGCAATACGTTCAGTGTGTGCTCATCTGTATCTTTCATGAGACGAAGACAATATGTATCTGACCGATGATGAGTTGACTGCAACAGGTATTATTAATTTGAACAATCTCAACCAGATATGCAATTCGTAACATTTTCTGAAAGAACTATATAAGCAATAAACTTGCCTTAGAATTGTTTAAAACACTACCAAGAAGAACTCCATGAAGTTATGTGGAAGAAGAACACATCAATTAAACTCGTACACGTCATAAAGCTATTTAGAAGTAAGTCATTAGACGAGTACACAATACTGCCATTTAGAAAAAAACACATGAACCGAATATACCATAATTTATCTAACATAACACACTCAATAGGAAGAATCTATGATGATCTCGCTGACAGCCCAGCCGACCGCGAAGGGCTGTATCAGGACTGTCACCTCGTTGACGTCAATCCTCAAAAACACGTACAACAAACGCGTCATGAAATTACTTGATGTAGCACGTACAACATACACACTGTAAAGTTGTCCGAAAGAACATTTCAACCAGTACATAATCAAGTTACCTAAACGAATACATCCAACTAACACATATCGAAGGTATCTACAACAAGAACACATTCAGGAGAGACAACATAAAGCTATTCAGGGAAGATACCATAAAGCTCCCTGGAAGGAACAAACAAACCTAAATCTGTCTCAAAGAGCAACCACATCTTGAAGTCAACTAAAAGAACGCACTCAACAAATTTACATGATCAATTATATGAAAATAAAATAGCCAACAAACAGACAATAAAATGTTCTTTAAAAAAAGCACATGTAACACATACATTAAAACGTTATCTAAAAGAAGCACATCCAAGAAACACACTTATCTAGCACACACACACACACACACACACACACACTACACACACACACACGCACGCACACACACGCTCTCACGCACGCACGCACACACACACACACACACACACACACACCAAACACATTATACAAAATCATCTGGAACAGCCTATTCAATAACTGCACCGTAAAGTTTTCTAAAAGAACACATTGAACAAGTGCACCATACGTTTACCTCCGTCAGTTGTATATCAGCAAAGGCTCACCGTTACTCCTGGCTCTTTTTAGCATTGTTATGTTTCGTGCAAGATCGTAACACATTTCATTGTTTTAAGCAAGTGCTTTACTTTTGATGTGAAACAGACTTGTTTAGGTACCATCTTATTGTTTTCATTTCATAAGAATCATTATTACGTTGTGATTAAGTTGGGTTTTTTTTAACTAAAGGTACACAGATAGACAGACAGACAGACAGATAGATAGATTTGTTTGTTTGTTTGTACTATTATTGATTGACAGTAAACAAGTGGGGTATGTTTTGCTCCCATAAGGAAACCTAACACAGAGTAACTTTTATTCAAGACTGGCACAGCCTTTTAAACTTGAATAAAGTCAGACAAATACATAGACGAACAATCTAATAGTGGGGGAAAAACAAGCGCAGGCCAACAACTGAACTGTCTTCATAGTAATGACTTGGCAAAGAATTGGACTTAAGGAGGGGGGGGGGGGGGGGGGGGGGGAGTTTGAAGATGGAGAAACTGGGAACATGAAATTAAAAAAAAATATGTTACAGATATGAAAACTCTACACTAGCTGCATAAGGGAACCATCGCAATCCCTTTTGAAGGCAGATATATTTGTATTGCCTGCTCCGAGGCCTTTCGTCCGCTGGGTCGGACTCATCAGGGAGACACGGCTGGTTATGTCTGCGCTCCCGGCGTCAAATAGAGACACACCACAGTCCATAATACTGTGGTGTTCTCACCACCAAAGGTGCAAAAAAGAATCCAATAGCACCCCCAAAGCCGCCAGCGAAGAGTAGTAAATGCAACCAAACGAAAGTGTGGGGAGGAAAAAAGTTGCTGTAAAACTAAAGACATTATGCAAGTAATATAAAATGTAGGGGACAGCCTTTGAGCCTACGCCTGAGGATCCACCCAAAGATGCAAGGGAGATCAAAAGACAAACACACAGACGGACAGAAACAAATACAAATAACCTCAATTTAATCAAAGCAAAATCGGAAATGAAATGAGGTAGGGAACAGTAAACGATAAACAGTGAACAAGTGGGGTATGTTTTGCTCCCATAAGGAAACCTAACACAGAGTAACTTTTATTCAAGACTGGCACAGCCTTTTAAACTTGAATAAAGTCAGACAAATACATAGACGAACAATCTGATAGTGGGGGAAAAACAAACGCAGGCCAACTACTGAACTGTCTTCACAGTAATGACTTGGCAAAGAATTAGACTTAAGGAGGGGAGAGGGGGGGGGGGGGTGTAGTTTTGAAGATGGAGAAACTGGGAACATGAAATTAAAAAAAAATATGTTACAGATATGAAAACTCTTCACTAGCTGCATAAGGGAACCATCGCAATCCCTTTTGAAGGCAGATATATTTGTATTGCCTGCTCCGAGGCCTTTCGTCCGCTGGGTCGGACTCATCAGGGAGACACGGCTGGTTGTGTCTGCGCTCCCGGCGTCAAATAGAGACACGCCACAGTCCATAACACTGTGGTGTTCTCACCACCAAGGGTGCAAAAAAGAATCCAATAGCACCCCCAAAGCAGCCAGCGAAGAGTAGTAAATGCAACCAAACGAAAGTGTGGGGAGCGCAGACACAACCAGCCGTGTCTCCCTGATGAGTCCGACCCAGCGGACGAAAGCCTCGGAGCAGGCAATACAAATATATCTGCCTTCAAAAGGGATTGCGATGGTTCCCTTATGCAGTTAGTGAAGAGTTTTCATATCTGTAACATTTTTTTATTTTAATTTCATGTTCCCAGTTTCTCCATCTTCAACCCCCCCCCCCCCCCCTCCCCTCCTTAAGTCCAATTCTTTGCCAAGTCATTACTGTGAAGACAGTTCAGTAGTTGGCCTGCGTTTGTTTTTCCCCCACTATCAGATTGTTCGTCTATGTATTTGTCTGACTTTATTCAAGTTTAAAAGGCTGTGCCAGTCTTGAATAAAAGTTACTCTGTATTAGGTTTCCTTATGGGAGCAAAACATACCCCACTTGTTTACTGTTTATCGTTTACTGTTCCCTACCTCATTTCATTTCCGATTTTAGTATTGATTGATTTCATGAATATAATCGATATTTTCTGTACCACCGTAAATGCTGATGAGAAGAATCTACAATGTAACCTTTCGAACTGTAACCTTTCGAACTGAATGATTTACATTAAATGGAGAACAAGTACGATAACTCTTTCTCCCATGATGAAATCAATAGACGCCCATCCCTCCAAACGGATGATTTACGTTCCCATAATCATGACGTGGAAGAAACCGGAGGGGGAATGGGGAAGGCGGTAGGGAGGAGGAAATGTGGACGATTTATTTTCACTGCCGGAGGAAAACTGTGGTGAATGCATAATTTTGTACCCTTTAACGCGACGTTATTCAAGAAGAAATTGTGTAACAGGATTTTCGAAGTGTGTGAATGAAATAATTCATGTGTCTTACAAGAGAAGAGAGAGAGAGAGAGAGAGAGAGAGAGAGATTGATGCGCTTTGTTTTGTGTGGTCTTATATGTTAGACGCGACAGTCGTACACAGTAGACACTTTTCTTAAATTCCCTCTACTGCAAGTCGCGAAAGTGTTAGAATTCTTGTATGGTATGTGTATGCATCTGAGACAGACGGGAAAAAATCGGACGAAGAAAGACAACAAACAATTATGAAAAATATGAAACAAAAAACAGAGCAAACAACAACAACAACAACAACAACAACAACAACACACGCACACACACACACACACACACATCATCAAGATGGCTGCTTGAGATGACGGTCGTCGAATGAAGATGTTTATTTACGTCAATTATGTCGTAGATCTGTGTAGATCTCTGTATATTTTAATGTTTAGTGATGTGCGATGTTTCCTTGGCTAAAAGGAAGTAAGTTATATCAACGATCAACCCGTAACTGTGTCATATTTTGATTGGAAAATATTTTCATTTTTCGGCCGCCGTTCGTTGGATGACGTTTTGCATGTAGGCCTACATCAATGTCGTAGATCTATAGAGATCTGTATATTGTTTAATGTTTGGTGATGTGCGATGCTTCCTTGGCTAAATGGAACTAAGTTACATCGATGATCAACCGTGACTGTGTTATATCGATTGACAATAATTTCACATTTTGGCTTTGAATTGTAGTGATTTTGCACAGCGACGATACAGGCAATAAGAATGCAAATACGTTA
>CM031615.1:53256777-53264277 GCA_018398815.1 Conus ventricosus | reverse complement strand
CAGTTTGCATCCTTATATGTGTCAAATGCACAAGTAACAAGATTCCGGATTCTGCTCTTTAACAGAAAGGAGAAAACGACATAAACTATCAAGTGTCATAAAATGGTCAATGGTTTGTGTCCAGAATACTTAAGGAGCCTTGTCCCAGACTGTGTGACAATACGAAATGCCTATTCACGGCGAAGACCTCATGAAAGACATGTGCGTCTATGTAAAACAGAAGTGTACAAAAGCCTATTCATTCCAATCGCAACTAACCTCGCGAACAACTTCCCAGATAACCTAAAATCCACAAAGTCTCTTACTAACTTAAAACGTTTTATTTCAGGGATGACTCAACTGTACCCCATTATCTTTATCGTGAAGGCAAAAACGATTCACCATCGCAGACTACGCCTAGAATTGAGTAACTTAAAATCAAGATCCTGTTAACCGTCGTTTAAAATCAGATCCAGTTTGTCAATGGGGTACCAATTTAGAAACGGCGGAACTTTCCTTCTACATTATTAAAACTACAAAACTTTCAGGGGAGACAATATTTCCACCCTTCCACCCAATCTACTTAAAAGTTGGTGTTCTTCTCCATGGGAAACGATCCCTCCTACGCGAAGATAATGAAATTATATTCAAAGGTCTCCATCGCTTTTTATTAAAAAAATCAAAACTTTTTGAAGTGCGCGTGAACAAAACATTAACTTCCGATAAAATGATGTAAGTGTCTATGAAAATGAAACCGTTAGAGCAGAACTAACTCTCTCTCTCTCTCTCTCTCTCTCTCTCTCTCTCTCTCTCTCTCTCTCTCTCTCTCTCTCTCTTATATAAAAAATGATATTGTGAGTGGTTTATATATATATATATATATATCAATATAGATAAACAAATAAATAAATAAGCACACACACACACACACACACACACACACACACACACACACACACACACACACACACACACACACATTTTTGTCTTTAGTATTTAGCTTTCTTCCTTGCTACTATTTTATTTCTTGATCTTTTGTTTTTATTTCTGTTCATATTATTTACATTTATGTATGTACTTAATTGTGCCTATATAGGTATGCATATCCCCCCCCCCCTTCTATTTGGAATTGCAACTTTAATAGTCTCCTGCCGCTGCCTTTGTTTGCTACTTAAGTAACTAAGAACATTGGAACACACCATAAGCAACGAGCTTGTTGATGTTCACATTTTGACGTTGATTTAAAGTTGTGTCTGATCAGACATTAGAAATAAATGTATTTATACCAGTCTGGATGTACGTGGACACCGATGAATTATTCGTATACACTTTGGCACTTTCAACATAAATCAAAGATAAGTACGCACAGTGTTCTAACCGCGGCGTGGACACCGATGAATTATTCGTATAAACTTTGGCACTTTCAACATAAATCAAAGATAAGTACGCACAATGTTCTAACCGCGGACAATACCTCTACAGTACACGTTATTTCTCAATGCACGTGGGCACGATGTGTAGGGCAAGGGTGCTCGCTATGGACTAGTGTCAGTGGCAGGATTGCCGCCGGTGCCAGGGCAGTGACGGGCCGGGCTGTGGCTGTGACCGTGGCTGTGGACGGAGAGGTCGGAATGAGCTGAGGTGGCACAGAAGATGGGACAGCAACACAAAAAAAGTTCAGTGTCAGGCGACCAGATCGCCCAGTCCATCGTGACATAAAAGGTTCTGTGTAATCATGATCTGGACGTCCCTGGTCAAATTTGAAAAGTTACTGGTAAAGCACCGGGAAGAAAAAAACGTGGACAAACGAATCGCAAGACAAAACTATAATATTCATGTAGAAAACCAAACAGCAAACGAAGGAGTGGGGAAAAAACGCAGAGAAATGGACAGGGAGTCGGAATGTCACTAAGAAGTTGCGATTTCAAACAGAAGGGCAGAAATATACGTACACACACCGGTCACTGAACTCTTTGTGTTGGTGTCCTATTTCCTGTGCCACCTCAGTGGTGTTGTGTTGGTGTCCTATCTCCTGTGCCACCTCAGTGGTGTTGTGTTGGTGTCCTATCTCCTGTGCCACCTCAGTGGTGTTGTGTTGGTGTCCTATCTCCTGTGCCACCTCAGTGGTGTTGTGTTGGTGTCCTATCTCCTGTGCCACCTCAGTGGTGTTGTGTTGGTGTCCTATCTCCTGTGCCACCTCAGTGGTGTTGTGTTGGTGTCCTATCTCCTGTGCCACCTCAGTGGTGTTGCACCCATGCCGCTCATTCCGACTCCCCATCCATTTCTCTGCGGGTTCCCCCACCCCCCCACCCCTCCTTCTTTGTTTCTGTTTTTTGTTTGTTTCTTGTTTCCTAGTTTTGTGTTGTGATTCGTTTGTATACGTTTTTTTGGCCATTCTGAAAGGTAGTTCTGCAGATACGGCTTTTTCTTTTCTTTTTAGCATCCAAACGGTCGTCGGTCATGTTAATATGTGTTCATCTAAGGGCGACAACTGACTACCACATGCCTGCAGCCACCAACATTGCGTCCTTTTATCAACTTTTGTAGGATGCTAGTAACTTCACTTCACTACTACCCGTGGTGCGTTCCATGTCATGTGCCACTCACAGTGAAACATATTCTTTTACTTAGAGTGTCGGGACTTGCATGATGTGAGATGTAAACATTTTACATCTGACTCCACGAAAACCTTGTTCAGAGATGTCCCACCTGGTGTGGTCTTTGAATTTCTGAAAGAAATCGACGTTTTTCATCTGATCTCAGATTTTACAGAAGAAAGGTGTTTTTTTTAAAAATAGAATTCCCGGTGTGTTTGCAGATGGTGTATTTTAAAGGGTTGTGTGAATTAGCTTTTATTCTTCTTTTTTTTTTTTTTTTTTTTTTTTTGCTATTGGAATGACTCGTGAGTTGACTTCAACAGTTGAAATGGCAGCCCTGATATGGCCCTTTGCGGTCGGCTGGGCTATAAGCAACATTACCTTTCCTCACTTCACTACCATGACACTGACTCTCTGTCGGTGTCCGAACGTTGTCCTCTAGATGTTCTTTTTTTCCTTTTTTTGTTTTGTTTGTTTGTTTGTTTGTTTTGTTTGTTTGTTTTTGATAATGGGCGTTTATCTTCAACTTAATCACAACACTGCGCTGTCTACGCCAACAGATCTAGAACTGAATCTTGCCTACCACCCTGCACATAGTGGTTCAGCGAGGAAGCAACAAGCAACAACAACAACAACAACAACAACAAACAACAAGCAACAACAACAACAACAAGCAACAACAACAACAACAACAACAACACCGCCACTGACCTTCACATGGTCGTTGAGGTTGTTGGGATCTCGGTTGACAAGGTCGGGTTGTTCGGCCATGATGAGTCAGTCAACTGGCGATTCCTCCGCTCGGAACAACAACAACAACAACAACAACAGACACCAGCAGAGAACAGGAATGGAAAGGGGGAGACTTCCAGAAGCGCTAGAAGAAGACCCTCTCTCTCTTTCTCTCTCTCTCTCTCACGTGCTCCTCAGCTGGGCAAGAAGAAGGGCAAGAAGAAGGGACAGGTCGGACAGAGGCCGGAGTGCTGTGCTGGGACCTTCCTTTATATCATCTTCCATGTTTCCCCTAGCAACTGGCCCCTGTTTGTAGGCAACAGGAGATCAGAAGATCCACTTGGTGAGTAAGAGACATATAGGACAGAAGGAGGTTAGGAAGGCCGGGGGATCGAGGTGGGGAGTGGGGGGGGGGGGGGGGGGGGAGGCGGGAGTGGAGGGGATACGAGCATTCTCTTCTATTGTTCATCAGACAACAAAATCATTTTTTTTTATTTGGGACATTATGTAGAGACGCTTTATGATGGGCAGGGTAGGGGGGATGGGGGATGGGGGTGGGGAGAGGTAGGGAGGGAGGGGAAGGGTGGTGAGAGGGGAGAGAGGGTTCAGGCAGGAGGAGCCAAACGAGCTCCCCCCCCTCCCCAGAGATGGAAACAAAGGACAAAGTATGGCCACGACCTGAGCAGCAAAAGAAGGAAGGAGGAAATAGGGGGTGAGGTGGGGGTGGGGTCAAGGGGGAGGAGCTAATTAAACTTCACCGCAGACGACGGGCAGGCAGGGGATAGATGGATGTGTGGGGGTGGGGGAGGGGGTGGGGTGTGTGTGTGCTAAGTCTGATCAACTTCTCAGATTTTCTTGGGGGGCGGGGGGGGGGGGGGATTCCAAAGTAGGAGCACGACAGACACGACTTGGGTCAAGACCCCTCTTCTACCTTCTCCCCACCCCACCCCTGCCCTGGCCTACCCTCCTGCATTCCATCCCCTACCTCCCACCCCCTTTCCACCACTACCACACCACCCCATGAGATCAACAGACCTGACGTCCATGTGAGAAAGCCACAAGCCTCCCCCCCTTCCCTCCTCCCCCCTCTCTCTGTCTCTCTCTCTCTCTCTCTGTCTCTGTCTCTGTCTCTGTCTGTCTGTCTCTCTCTCTCTCTCTCTCTCTCTCTCTCTCTCTCTCTCTCTCTCTCTCTCTCTCTCTCTCTCTCTCTCTCTCTCTCCACTAAACTCCTCCACCTCTCGCAGCTCTGGTTCCGATGAAGAGGATGAAGGAGACTGAAACATATTCCTATGTTTTGTATTGATGATGAATGCAAGTGCTGGGTAGGGGTGGATGGAAAGCACAAGTATTACTGTTGACACGGACAGACAATCTAAATCCCTAAATCCATGAACATATGAACAAAAATAGCAGCGACACAACTATAACAATTTGCGCTCACAGATCGGAAAGGGTCACACACACACACACACACACACACACACACACACACACACACACACACACACACACACACACACACACACACACACAACACACACACACACACACACACACACACTCACACACTCACGCACACAACAGAGGAGATGAGCGGAAAACAGAGACAGACAGACAGACAGACAGACAGACGCATCCATAAGCAAAGAGGACACAAGACAATATACACACGAGATTTAAAAGAAGAAAAAAAAGTCACAGAATCAGCGGCATCAGGTTCCACGCTAACCCGTCTGACCGATTCCTCATGCATGTCCACCTCAAAACCCACCCCACCCCTACCCCACCCCACCCCTCTGCAGCCCAGCGACCCTGCAGGGGTTAAAGGGTCAAGTCATTGTCGCGTGCGGACACCACATCGTCTTTTGTCTGTCTGTCACTTCCCCCTCTCTCTCCCTCACCAGCCTGACTCTTCGTGCCAGAGATTGGACAAGTTTCAGATCTTCGTTACAAAGGGAATAGACTGTCACGTTGTCTCTCTGTGCCAACAGTATTTCTAATAGAGGACCCTCTTGGACAAAACGAGTCTGGAATCATTTCTTATAACAGCAAACAAACAAATAAACGAACGAACGAACGAACGAACAAACGAAGATGTCGATGATGAAAAGGGCCCACTACTCTTGCACAACGAGGAGATAGGAGCGTTTAGGACAGATTGAAAAAGACATGAACTACATGACATACACTGCGCCGTATATGAGAAGGTCAGTGCACACGCACACACCACTCACACACACACACACACACATACACACACACACACACACACACACACACACACACACACACACACACACACACACACACACACACGCACGTACGCACGCACGCACGCACGCACGTTCGAACACACACACACACACACACACACACACACACACACACACACACACACACACACACACACACACACACACACACACACTGTTTGCCGACAGAATATCTCCTTTAACCCTGTCGGCCTCAGTGTTACCTACGCAATGTGATGGAGCCAGGCTCAGCAACGTCATAGACGTATTGCACCCACGCCGCTTATTCCGAGCCCCCGTCCACAGCCACAGCCCGGCCCGTCCCGCCGCAGCCCCTGCATCGGCAATCCACAGGGAGCAGTCAATGTCAAGTCGTCAAGAAGCAACCTGCCGGAGGAGACACTGCACTGCTGCCGAGTCACTTCGGTGGTGTTTAGTACTGCCTGGTCTGATCCAATACACATAGGACACCACCTACTAAGCCCCTACTGACGACAATAACTGCTTAGTCGCGGAGCCGGTGTCAGTCAGCTCTCCCTCCGGAGGGCGCCACCACGTCCGTCCAACGACAGCCCCCATGAGCTTGCCAATACCGGTGACCCCAACGGAAACAAACCAACGTCATAGACGCAGACAGGTCCTTAAAACTGAGGTCACCAAGAGAGCTAGGTATGAAGGGCCACAGAATTTGATAATTTTTTTTTTTTTAGTTGATCGATGAGAATGAGGATGATGAAGATGATGCGACGGGTTTCCATTCCGGTCTGAGACTGCATGACAGGGCCGTGCTTTACGCTTTCTTTCAAAATATATCCCGGCGTCAACCATACACACGAGGTACAGACACCTGCAGTGTTGGTCAGGAAATTAGAGCAGCACTCTCAGAAACGCATTCATTAAGTGGATGAAACTCTTCTGTGTGGTCCCAATCTTCCCAACTGAGCCCGTAGCAAACTCAACTCTGAGTAAGAGCCGGTCGGGGCAGAAATATATCCCGTATGGCTCTAATGGGAATCGAACCCACGACCTACCAGACGGAAGTCCACGACGCTAACCACTACTCCACGGCTGCTAGTCGTCTCTTCTGCTTCAATTACCGCTTGACATCAACGTAAGTAGGGAGAGGCAGAAAAAAACAAACCAAACGTAAATGCTGGTCGAACTTAAGCCCGAATAGAAATGTGCAGCAACACTTGCGATTTATGCTACACCTTTAAAACAATCACCTTCCATCCCTGTCTGCTGACACTGAGTTTTCTGTCAGGTTGACGAGTTCACGTACCTAATAATGCCTCGCCAACGTGGGTGTAAGGTGTACGAGCTCCAAGGGTCATCTTTCAAGAACTGCATCCGCGTAGCAGTGTCGTCAAAATCGATGTGACGAGATGTAGGGTCGGTACCGGCGTCAGAATAATGGCAGTTTGAGGAAGGTGGTGTGAGATATTATACTGGGCACTGACACAATAACATGGAAGAATCGACAGGCTGGCTCTCAGGTGAAAAATAGTAGGCGTTTCCAATACGAAGACCAACTGAAGTACAGAAAACGTTTTCTGATGTGAAACCAACTCCGCACCCACATGACTTTACTACCTGTCTAAACTACACAAGTATATGCTCGTTCAACGGTTAACATGCTTATCTAGCAGTTTACATTTATAATTATTTACCAGTTTACGAGGCTTTCTTCCAGGTGACATTTCATTAAGCAGTTCCTATATACATTCAACAGTGACACAAAGGCGTTTTCTTTCTTTTTCTTTGCTCATTTACCGGTTGATGTACTTATTATTAACCCGGTTATACATTTATTCACCGGTTCACATTCTTACGTATCCGTTCACATGGTTCACATGTTAAATTATTAGGGGCGGTACGTTGTCAGCTGTATCGAAGCTGTATTGACGAATGACTCCCATCTTCAGCCACAGGCGACGCTG
>CM031615.1:53251777-53254277 GCA_018398815.1 Conus ventricosus | reverse complement strand
CTGCAGGTGGTTAGAAGTGGACCCAATTTACCTGCAGTGATACATCACCTCACGAGACAGACATCAGTATAAAAACACATTCGTGCAACAGCGGCGAAACAGACTGAGGCCTTGTTGCCCGCCCTTCTGCTGTATCCATCGTGACTCTTCAAGTTGCTTCTTCTCCTCTACTCTCCTCTCCTCTCCTCCGGCTGCTCGGCAAGCTACTGCCAACCATTTGGGTTCGTGTCTGTGTCGGTAACTTTGCTGTTGTTGTTAGTTTCAAAACGGAGTGACTGAGGGCGGAAAATGAAGCAAAGTTTAGAAAGGGAGGGGGTTAGTTACCGCCAAGGACATAGACAAACCAAGGACAGGACAAAACACAATGCATTTCGACCTCTTGGGTCTTCACCGCCAAGGGCATAGACAAAGTACAGGACAAGACACAATGCATTTCGACCTCTTGGGTCTTCTTCGGGCAAAAACAAATAACATTCAGGACAGTGAAAATGAAGAACGAGAAACCACTTATCTTCTCATATTCGGCGCAAAATCAAAATGGCGAAGACCAAGAGGTCAAAATCCGTTGCGTTTTGTCCTGTACTTTGTTTGTCTGTGTCCTTGGCGGTAACTAATCCCCTCTCTTTCTTTGTTGTTGTTGTTGTTGGTGTTGTTGTTGTTGTTGTTGTTGTTGTTGTTGTTGTTGTTGTTGTTGTTGTTGCCTCCAGACTCCAATTTTGCCACGTTTTCACTTTTCATGTTTTTTCTTTTTTTTTCTCTTTTTTTGGGGGGGGTGGGGTGGGGGGGTGGGGGGTGGGGGGAGGCTCCTTCCTCCTATTTTTAACCCCACTTTTTTATTCCTTCTTTTCCAGTGATACACGCTTGCTCACCATGCAAATCTGTGTGTTCTATTTTACTGATGGGACATCCGAATGCCAAGTTTAATGGTTTGGGCGTTTGATACACAGTGTCTGGGTTTCATTCTTTACTAGTATTTGGTGTAGGTAAACTATCTATGCTTGCTGCTGCTGCTACCGAAAAACGCAGCTTCTCGGGGCCAGAACCTTGACATAAGTAAGTATTCCAAGGGGTTAACATTGATCTGAGCTTTTTAAAAATTTCTTTTTCTTTTTCTTTTTTGGTGGCCATCGGCTCCACGGTCTTTCGGAAGAAACTGAAGACCCATTAACACGGAGCAAAGCCATTTCTTGTTCAGTGCAGCAAGTGTCTGCCTGAAAGACCCATGAGCTTGTGGGCCAGTTTCCTACACAACAGGGAATTTTCAGTAAAAGATTTTTTCAGTTTGGGGAATTTGTTTTCAATTCTAAATTACTACTAGGCCCCGTAGACTGCGTCTTACATTCTTCCACCTTCCCATGTTTAGACTAATTGTGATCTGTTTATGATATATAATTTTCACTTCTGTTTTCAATGCTAACACGTGTGTCTTTGTTTTAAGGCGCTTTTGTTATTGGCGCGAGGATCTCCCTGACTTCAGAGAGTTTCGCTTACGCCTGTGCTGTATTGCCCCGCAGCAGGCAACCACGACCAAAATAGCGAGCCTGATGAGTTCTATATGGAGCGAAACAGTCGCCGCTTGCAGACCTGCTGATCTGCAGTTCTGGATCTGGAACTGGATAATTACGTCGCAGGAGCCAATCAACGGCTACTAGCACGACGGAACAGGGAGAGCGCAAAAATAGTTTTAAAAGCCACCACTTTATCCTAACCATCTTCCATTTGGTATAAGTCTCAGTGAGTAGCCACAACAGGTATCTACAGGTTTAAAAAAAAAGCTGGCTAAAAACTCTACTGCTGTCAAGATGCTAGTAGGCAGGCAATATTAATCTGCCAAGTGCTGATGCAAATGCACTGGCAGAGCCTGCACTGACGATATCCTCCCCTAGATGATTCCAGTCCATCACTGTCCGCACGAAGAAGGAGTGAGTGTACTGTCTTGTGTTACAGACAGGTAGTTGGAAGCCGCGAGTGTTTCTGACCACGCGGTGTTCGGTGATGTTGGAGACTTCGAAGTCCTCATACTTGGGGGGTCGTGTCCGTCTGCGGCCAGCACTCACAGGGGTCAGGAAGATTTGGGGGGGGGGGGGGGATGACGGGGATGAGATTTCCCGCTATCTTGAACATCAGGCCTAGTTGTGCCTGTCTGCGACGATCAGCAAGCGGGGGATGATTCAAATCCCGCAGCATTCGGCTTACGCAACCTGGTTCCCTGGACCTGTAGTCCTTTGTGATGAAGCGTGCTGCCTGTCTCTGTACCCTCTCCAACTTCTCGATGTCCGGTTGGTAATATGGGTCCCACACTGCAGCTGCATACTCCAGTCTGGATCTCACCAGTGCTATGTACGCCAGGCGCCTGCACTCCTTTGGTCAATTCCTGAGATTTCGGCGTGGAAAGCCCACTGTTGATCGGCTTTTGGAGCAATATTGGCAATGTGTTGACCCCATTTCAAGTCATCTGAGATGAGCACTCCTAAGTACGGGTTTTGTTGAACCTGTTTCA
>CM031615.1:53234277-53244277 GCA_018398815.1 Conus ventricosus | reverse complement strand
AGGGAAAGAATAGATACTGTAAACAGTTATAAATATTTAGGCTTCACCCTAACGACAAAATTATCCATGGACATAGCATTAGCAGAGTATGCAGGGAGGGCAAAAAGAAAAATATTAGAATTAAGACAAACCATGTATAGTCTCGGATATATGGATACAACGGTCTATTTTAAGCTATTTGACTCACAGATCAAACCACTACTTTTATATGCTGCAGAAATTTGGGGACTCACAAGATATGAAGTGATAGAGAACATATGCAAAAAACAAAAGTGATGGTATTCAGGAAGGGAGGGTATTTGGGGAAAAACGATGCTCCCAGGATTCACCGAAAGGGGGAGAGATGATGAATCCATCGGTGCTCAACCAATCACGACTGCAAATCCCAAACGGACTATGAACATGGACCAAATGGAATATCCATGTGTCTGTGGAAAGCGTTTCGCTACCACCCGTGGCATGAAGATCCACAGAACAAAGATGGGATGTGTGAAGACTCATCTGAATGAGCAGCAGCGCACTGCATCAGCAGATAAGACGTCGGAAGACCAAGGCCAGGATTTAAACCACAGTGCCAAGGACATCCACGCTGTTGGTTCGATGAGGAATTTGCACAGGCCCTCGATGCCAGGCGCCTGAAACTCAACCTGCCACGAGCAAACGAAACTGAAGATTGGGAGAAACTGGATGCAAACATCGTCCAAAGACTCGATGCACTGATAGGGAAAAGCACCCTGGAACACAAACTAGCCACATATGGGGACATTGTGTATGCCACATGTAGAGACGCCTATGGAGTAAAACTACCCAAAGAGAAAACACCTCCAAAGAAATCCAGACGCCAAGAAAAGATGGACAAGATCAGAGTCCAAAAGAACAACCTCAAGAAGCAAATGAAGACCGCACTGCCAGCTGAAAAACAAGGCTTGGAAAAACTGTGGGAAGACCTGAAAGAAAAACACAGCGCCCTCAGCAAAGCGGAATCTGCGAGGAAGAGGAAGAGCAAAAAGAAGAAGACACAAGAGCGCTTCTTCAGAGACCCCTTCCAGTTTGCCAGAACACTGTTTGAGCAGCCAAAATCTGGGACCCTAAGTGTGGACAAAGGAGTTCTTGAGCAGCATCTGAGGAAAACATACTCTGACTCACAGAGCAAAGCACCACTCGACATTCAAGATCTGGTGTGGCCAACCAACCCTGAGGAACAGTTCAATGGCAAGCCTCCAACGTTGGCGGAAATCAAGAAGGTGGTCGACAAAGCCAGAGCCAAATCATCACCAGGGCCAAACGGAATACCTTACCAGCTTTACAAGAAATGTCCCAAGGTGCTGGAGTGGCTCCACAGGCTGCTGCGATCGGCTTGGAGAAACCAGAAGATCAGCGGCCAGTGGATGACGGCAGATGGTGTGTACATCCCCAAAGAGCAAAACTCAAGTGACATCAGCCAGTTCAGGCCAATATCACTACTGAACGTCGAAGGGAAAATCTTCTTCTCTGTCATGGCAGCAAGGCTGACCAAGTACCTGATGGAAAACAAGTACTTGGATGTGTCAGTCCAGAAAGGTGGCATCCCAGGCGTGGCTGGCTGTGTAGAACACGCCACAATGATCTGGGACGCAATCCAAAAAGCAAAAACAGAAAAGAGAGACCTGGACGTAGTGTGGCTTGATCTGGCAAACGCATATGGATCTGTGCCCCATGAGATGATACAGTTGGCTCTTGAGATGTACCATGTGCCAAAGAACATCCGCGACATGCTCAAGAAGTACTTCAATGGCTTCTCAATGCGGTTCTCTACCAAGGAGTACACAACTGATTGGATCAACTTGGAAGTGGGCATTGCAATGGGCTGTGCAATTTCCCCGATACTGTTCGTGCTGGCAATGGAACTCATCTTGAAAGCAGCAACAAACAACGCGAGACAAACAGACCTTGGCGATGGATACAAGATGCCTCCTCTCAAGGCCTTCATGGATGACACTACAGTGATTTCATCCAGAGAAGACGAGACACGTCATGTGCTGGAGAGGCTGGACGACATAGTTGCCTCATCCAGAATGAAGTTCAAGCCAAAGAAATCACGGAGTCTCTCACTGAGGAAAGGAAAAGTGGCCGAATCTGTGGTCTTCAGTGTTGCCAACCAGGCCATTCCAACAGTCACAGAAGAACCAGTCAAGAGCCTTGGAAGATGGTATGATGATACGCTGAAAGACACACAAAGAGCAAAAGAAACCAAGCAGATGGCGGAAGAAGGCTTGGAGACCATTGACCACTGTGGGCTCCCTGGCAAATACAAGGTCTGGTGTCTGCAGTTCATGCTGATACCAAAGCTCCTATGGCCTCTGATGATATACGACATCTGCACCAGCACAGTGGAGGCAATGGAAGCCAAAATCAACAAGTTCACAAGGAAATGGCTTGGTGTCCCACCCTGTCTGACTGACATCGCGCTGTACTGTCGCCAAGCAAAGCTCAAACTGCCACTGAAATCCATCCTGGAGGAATACAAAGCAGGGAAGATCAGACTTCAAAGCATGCTGGAGAACTCAGGAGACAAGGTGATAGAAGCAATCAAGCCCCAGCTGAAGACAGGCAGAAAATGGAAAGTTCAAGAGGCGATGGATTCTGCAAAAGAAAGTCTCAAGATCAGAGAAATAACAGGACACACACAGACCAACAGACAAGGACTGGGGGTGACCAAAACTGAATGGTGGTCAAAGGCCAAAGGAAAAGCCAAAAGAGACATGATGATTCAGGAGATGAGAAAAGAAGAAGACCAAAAAGACTCCATAAAGCAGTCCAGCAGAGCCAGCAAGGGCAATGGACAACGTGGGAGAATGCACTCCAAAGAAGTCTAACTTGGAATGACATTTGGCACATGGCCCCTCTCAGGATCAGCTTCATTCTCAGATCTGCATATGACCTTCTGCCCTCAAATGCAAACCTGGTGAAGTGGGGGAAAACAGACGATCCTGCATGCCCCCTCTGCCATAAAAAACAAACAGTGGAGCATGTTCTAAGCTCATGTAAAGTAGCCCTGGCTCAAGGAAGGTACACATGGAGGCACAACCAAGTGCTCAAAGAAATTGTACAAGTAGCCTGGGCTAGTACCAACACCACAAAAGGGAGAATCAGGACTCCAAAAGCACCCGCAACATTCTTCACGGCAGGAGGCAGCAAATCATGGCCAAGAACAACAGTGCCACTCGAAACATGCAGGCAGAGTCTGCTGGATGGGGCAGATGACTGGGAGTGCACTGCAGACCTCCCAGAATGGAAGAGTCACCCAGAGATCATCAGCAAGAGTGGCATGAGACCAGACATAGTAGTCCACTCTAAGTCAACCAAGCAGCTGACCATGATCGAGCTCACGGTGCCATATGAGAACAGAATGGAGGCAGCTCAAATCTACAAGACTGAAAAGTATGCTGATCTGGCAAACAGCCTGAGGAGAGAAGGCTATCAGGTCAAAGTCCTCACTGCAGAAATTGGAGCTAGGGGATTTGTAGGAACGTCTGCATACAGCCTCATGAAACAGCTCTCAGTTGCAGGGAAGGAAAAAACCAGAGCCCTGAAAGCAATGGCAGAAGCGGCAGAGAGGTGTTCAAGCTGGATCTGGTCAAGGAGGAACAAAAGTGAACTTCATAAGGCTTAATTTCCCTACAAATATCAGGTGTCCCTGTGGCACAGTGGTTAAAGCGCGAGTCATTAAGTAGAAAATGAGCATGTCCAGAGGGTCATGGGTTCGAATCCCAGCCATGGCTCGTCCCAAGATGGGGAAAAAAAAAAAAAAAAGGGGGCAGCAGAGGACATCCGGAAGTCATGAACCGGGTGTGGCCCAACCCCCCTAGAGTGTCAGGAGATAAGGGCCGAAACACTTGCTTGAAGGGGGCTTCTCTTCTGAGGACTCTCTGCTGCCACGCTCTCCACGAGTTTCTTTCTACATACATACATTTGCTTGCAAAAAACTATTAGGATATATAAAAAGACACCAAACACACCCCTTATATGGCGATATTAGGTAGGTATCCACTATTTATTGATACAACATAAGGGCTATAAGATATTGGTTTAAGTTATTAAGAATGACACCAGACAGAATACCAAAACAAGCGTATAATAAAGAACTGACAGAAGATGAAAGAACGCCAAATTGGGCCAGGAAAGTAAAACATAGTCTAGACATATACGGCTTCTCAAATGTTTGGATAAGTAATGGAATGGTGAACGAAAACATTTTATTAAAGAACTCAAACAAAGAATGATCGATGGTTATAGACAAGACTGGCATAGTACAATCGAAAATAGTGAGAGGTATATAAGCTACAGGACATTCAAAACAACACACCAGCTAGAACAGTATGTCGAAGACATAACAATTTCGAAGTTTAAAAGAGCACTAGTTAAATTTAGACTCGGCATAAGCGAAATAAATATAAATAAGAAATATATAGATAAGACAGCAGAAACAACATGCCCCTTTTGTCCTAACGACGAAACCCAACTACATTCTTAATAAGATGTCCCAATATAAGCAACCAAGGGAGAAGTAATCTACAGAAACATTTTAAGAACCTACCTAACAAAACTTTACAAGGAATACTGCAACAAACAAAGACAGAAATTATCAGAGATGTTGCCATGTACATCTATTACGCAATGCGCATCAGGGAAGACTTATTAAGTAATAATAAAATATGGACGCAATTCTAAAAGAAAGCTGTTTAGAAGTAGAGTTCTCATCAATTAGTAAGTAGAAATGCTTTATATAAGCTTGTTACACAAACTAATACAAGAGCATAGGCCAGAGTAATAGAGATATACTGGCCCAGTTTAATAGGCCAAGGAAAGCAAATTTTGTGTCCGATTTTGATCTTGATGTTGATTTCGATTTTGATTTTGATTCTGATTGATGTTTGATGTTCGATGTTCCAATTCCTGTTTTGTTGTTGTTGTTGTTGTTTTTTCTTATTTCTTGATTTTTGACCTATGGGTCGAAGGAAAGATGAGGAGTATTAATTTAAAAGGACTTTGACAGAAAGCATGTATGACGTTTAAACCTATATTTTGTTTTTGAGCATTGATTTTTGATTAATTGATTTTAGACTATTGACTAGAAATTCGATCAAGTATTGTTCGAATAACTATCGATAGCTAACTACCGATTGAACTATTGATTATGGATTATTGACTACTGATTATTGATTATCGGTTGTATTGTAGATATGTATATATGTCCCATCTTGTCTTGTAACTCCATTTACGTATGGGCTGGTGGCCTCGTAAATAAACATCGTGTGGATCGTGTGATCGTGTGATCGTGTGTGATCTCTTTCTTTCTTTGTCTTCTCTCTCCCCTCTCTCTCTCTCTCTCTATCTCTCTCTCTCTCTCTCTCTCTCTCTCTCTCTCTCTCTCTCTCTCTTCTCTCTCTGTCTCTGTCTCTCTGTCTCTGTCTCTTTCTCTCTCTCTCTCTCTCTCTCTCTCTCTCTCTCTCTCTCTCTCTCACTCTCTCTCTGTGTGTGTGTGTGTGTGTGTGTGTTGTGTGTGTGTGTGTGTGTGTGTGTGTGTGTGTGTGTGTGTGTGTGTGTGTGTGTTCATTTCTTTTCTTTTTTAAGTTTCTTTCTTTTTCTTTCTTTCTTTTCGTCATGTCTTTCTTTCTTTCTTTCCTTCTTTCATTGTCCTTCTTCTCTTTAGTTTTATTCATTTTCTATGCTTGTTTTTTTTTTCATTGTTTTTCCTTTCCTGCTTTTTCATTCTTTTGTTCAGGTTTCTTTCTCCCTGTCGGTCTGTCTTTCTTTCTTTCTGTCATTTTTTCCCTATAAATCTTCATTGTGTGTGTGTGTGTGGGTGGGGGTGGGTGGGGGGTTACTGTCATTTTTAGCGATCTCATTTCGTGTGATTTTTTTTCTATCTTTCTTCTTTATTTGTATCCGTTTCCGTTCATTCTTGCCCCGATTGTTTTCTTTTCCTTCTGTTTTTTTTTGTTTTGTTTTTTTGTTACATGTCTTTTACGTCTTCTTTTTAGGTATTTCGCCTTTCTTTCTTTCTTTGTTGTTTTGTTTGTTTGTTTCTTTGTTTTTCTCCCTGACTTTTTTTCTTTGTTTTTTTTTTTATCAACTGGTTTTCCCTTTTTCTTCTTTCCTTTCTCTCCTTCTTTTCTTTCTTTCTTTCTTTCATTCTTTTTCCTCTGGTCTTTGCTTTCTTTCTTTGTCCTTCTTTTCCTACTCTCTTCCTCTCTCTCTCTCTCTCTCTCTCTCTCTCTCTCTCTCTCTCTCTTTCTTTTACCTCTTTTTTTTTCTTTCTTTCTCTCTTTCTTTCTTTCTCTCTTTCTTTCTTTCTGTTCCTTTACTCTTTCCTTCTTTCTTTCTGTCCATCTTTTCTTTGCCTTCTTTCTCTACTTCTTTTTCATGCTTCCTTTCTCTCTCCTGTTTTCTTCGCTTTGTTTTCTTTTTGTCTTGTTTTTTTTAAAAAATTTTTTCTCTCATGCCGTTTTCTCTCTTTCTTCTTCTTTCTCTCTTTTTTAAGTTTGGTTTTAGCTCTGTCAGTCTCTCTCTCTCTCTCTCTCTCTCTCTCTCTCTCTCTCTCTCTCCTCTCTCTCTCTCTCTCTCTCTCTGTGCGTGTGTGTACGTGTGTGTGTGTGTGTGTGTGTTTGTGGTGTGTGTGTGTGTGTGTGTGTTGTGTGTGTGTGTGTGTGTGTGTGTGTGTGTGTGTGTCTCTCTCTCTCTCTCTCTCCTCTCTCTCTCCTCTCTCTCTCTCTCTCCCTGATTTCTTTCTCCCCTGCTTTTCTTTCTTTCTGTCTCTTTTTCTTTCTTTTCCTTTCTTTTCTTTTCTTTCCTTCCTTATTTCTTTCTTTCTTTCCATGTTTTTTTTTCTCTTGCATTGTTTCTTTCTCTCTTCTTTCGCTGTGTTTTGCTTTCTATATGTCTTCCCGTTTATGCTTTCTTTCTTTTCCTTATTTTCTTCTTTTCTTTCATTAATTTTTTTTTCTTTACTTCTTTTCATTTTCTTTTCTTTTCTTCGCTTTCTTTTTTTCTGCTTTTTTTCCCCCATACTTTGCTTTCTTTGTCTCCCCCTTATTTTTGGTTTCGTTCATTCATTCTTTCCTTCTTGCTTGCTTGCTTGCTTTTCTTCTGTTCTTCTCTTTGCTTCTTTTTCACATTTCTTTCTTCCGCTCATTCAATAGTGTGTGTGTGTGTGTGTGTTGGTGTGGGTGTGGGTGGGTGGGTTGGTTGGTTGGTTGGTTCTTTTGTTTGCTTTCTTTCTTCATCCTTTTCTGTCTGTCTTTCTTTCCCTCTTATCTTTGGTTTCACTTATGCATCCATTTATTCACTCTTTCTTTCTTTCTTTCTTTCTTGCTGTGTTCTTTCTTTCTTTCCTTCCTTCTTTCCTTTTTTTTTTTGAAACTTTATTCCCTCCCTCCCCTCCCCCTCCCCGTTGTTTTTTTTTTTGTAATTCATTTTCATGTCTTTTTATACGTGCATCACAAGCACGAAACAAAGGTGTTGGTTATCTGATTTCAACAAACATGTGGGCAGAGTGGCTGGGAACAACATGCACAAGCGACTCTGACTGCAAGATCAAGATAGGTGACGACAAGGCCAGGGCCGACAACGCTGCCGCCCAACCTATCTGCTTCAAAGGAAAGTGTCTGTGCCCTATTGGCTACTGGTACTCGGTCGGTCAGCGCTTTTGTGTCAAAGGTAAGTTCTGTCCCTTCCTTAGGATATACTGGACACTCTACAATGACCAGGACAATTCAAACTTAGAAAATTAATGAAAAACAAAGACTGTTCCCCATAACGAAGGAGACAAACAAATTACCAGACAAAACACAAAGACGCGTTTCGACCTCTTAGGCTTCTTCAAGCGAAACAAGACACGCAACATTGCAGGACCATGAAAAGGGAGAACGAACCAATGACTGATCTTCTCAAATTGGGCGCTAAATGGATACTTCCGTCTTCCGGGAGAGGGATCGATGTCATAGACATGGACTGACTGGGGTGGTGGTCGGAAGATCGTGTCACAGGACTGACTGGGTGAGGGATGACGTGTCATAGACATGGACTGACTGGGTGGTGGCAAAATTCAGAAAGAGAGGGGATTAGTTACCGCCAAGGACATAGACAAACCAAGTACAGGAGAAAACACAATGCATTTCGACCTCTTGGGTCTTTCTCAGGCAAAACCTATTAACATTTAGGACAGTGAAAACGAACCAGAAACCACTTATCTTTTCATCTTCGGCGCAAGAACAAGCTTGATGTTGTTATTTGTTTTTGTCTGAAGAAGACCCAAAATGCCCAAATGCATTTGTCTTGTCCTATACTTGTGTGTGTGTGGGCGCGTGTGTATGTGCATGTGTGTATGTGTGTGTGTGTTGTGGTGTGTGTGTGTGTGTGTGTGTGTGTGTGTGTGTGGTGTGTGTGTGTGTTGTGGTGTTGGTGTGTGTGTGTGTGTGTGTGGTGTGTGTGTGTGTGTGTTTGTTGTGTGTGTGTTGTGTGTGTGTGTTGTTTGTGGTGTGTTGTGTTTATTGTTTTGTTGGTTTTTTGTTGTTTGTTGTTGTTTTTTTTTGCTTTCTTGTTTTGTTGTTAATGTTTTACTGTGGTACAATGTCTATATGTTTCATGTGTTTCATTCAATATCCACCTGACACTAAGTCTTAAAAATCCATTTACATAGATTAATTACTATAACTCTTTAATAACTCATTTTAAAACGCGCACGCGAGCGCGCGCGCGCACACACACACACACACACACACACACACACACACGCACACACACACACACACACACGCGCGCGCGCGCCACGCCGCACGCACGCACGCACGCACGCACGCACGCACGCACGCACGCACGCACGCACGCACGCGCGCGCGCCACACACACACACACACACACGCGCGCGCGCGCGCGCGTGCACACAAACACCCACGCCTGTCTTCTTCTATGATAACTGGCAATTAAATAAGACTGAGATCGATATTCATGCACTTCAATAGCAAGATTTGGGGTGGGGCGGTGGGGGGAGGAGGGGGGGGGGGGCTTATTCTGTTATTTTTTGAATCAGTTAATTTGTGTGCGTTCCTTTCCTTGCCATTAACTCCCGAGCGGAGAGAGAAGAGAGAGAGAGAGAGAGGAGAGAGAGAGAGAGAGAGAGAGAGAGAGAGAGAAAGAGAGAGAAGACAGACAGACAGACAGAGAGACAGACAGACAGACAGACAGACAGAGAGAGACAGAGACAGATAGACAGATATCCGCACTCTCCGTGATGATTCACGACAGTTTCCAGGTGATGAAAAGGAAGAAAAGCTACTCTGTCGATATTTTCTTCCTCTTTTTCAATTAATGTGATGCCGGCCTCATACGGTCATTTTGACAGGGCAAAAGTCCACGGGGCAAACATTCAGGGGCATAAATCCAGTCCAGGAGAGTAGAAGTCCAGAGGGCAAAAGTCCATTGAGAAAAGTCCAGGGGACAAAAGTCCAGGGGGGCAAAACTCCAGGGGGAGGGGGGGGGAGTCTATGGTGTAAACTTTCATGGGGCAAAAACCCGCAGAAAGAAGTCCAGGGACAATAGTTCAGGGACAATAGTTCAGGGACAATAGTTCAGGGACAATAGTTCAGGGACAAAAGTCCAGGAGGCAGAAGTCCACTGAGAGAAATCTAGGGGCAAAAGTCCAGGGGTTAAATGTCCAGGGGACAGTAGTCCAGGGGCAAAAGTCCACAGAGAAGTCCAGGGGAAAAGTCCAGGGGAAAGTCAAGGGGCAGAAGTCCAGCGGGCAAAAGTCCGGGGACAAAAGTCCAGGGGGCAGAAGTCCAGGGGGGCTAAAGTCCATGGAGGGAAGCCCAGGGGGAAACAGTCCACGGGCAAAAGTCCAGGAGGCAAAAGTCCAGGGGGCAAAAGTCCAGGGGGTAAAAGTCCACGGGAAGAAGTCAAGGGGGCAAAAGTCTAGGGGGGCAAAAGTCCACGGAGAAGTCCAGGGGGCAAAAGTCCTGGG
>CM031615.1:53225831-53229177 GCA_018398815.1 Conus ventricosus | reverse complement strand
CCCCCCCCCCCCCCCCCCCCCCCCCCCCCCCCCCCCCCCCCTTTTCTCTGGATTTTTGTTTTTTGAGCACGCTCGCATTTTTTCCAGGCCTGGGTTGCATGTTTCTGTGTATCAGAGCATCATCGTTCTCATCTTTGCACACGGTTTTTTTTTTTGTGTTTTTGTTTTTTTATCCTTTTCTTACTCTGTGTATGTAGTGTGTGTGTGTGTGTTTGTGTGTGTGTGTGTGTGTGTGTGTGTGTGTGTGTGTGTGTGTGTGTGTGTGTGTGTTGTGTGTCTGTGTCTGTGTGTGTGCCTGTCTGTCTGTCTGCCTGTCTGTCTGTCTGCCTCTCTCTCTCTCTCTCTCTCTCTCTCTCTCTCTCTCTCCCTGCCTGCCTGTCTCTCTCTCTTCTCTCTCTTCTCTCTCTCTCTCTCTCTCTCTCTCTCTCCCCTGCCTGCCTGTCTGTCTGTCTGTCTGTCTCTCTCTCTCTCTCTCTCTCTTTTCTCCTTCTCTCTCATCTCTCTCTCCTCTCTCTCTCTCTCTCTCTCTCTCCTCCTCCCCCACCCCTCCAACAAAAACTATCAGACCCTTCAGAGATTGCAACCTATCCCAGCAACTTGTCCTGCACATGATGTCTTGGGAATCGGTCATAATACTGTAAAAGGCGTGTCTGTTTGCACACGTGGACAGTCATATACCGCGCGGTTTTATGTTTAAAAAAAACCTCGGGCCAGAACCAGTCTATGGAAATTCGTGTGTGAACTTTGTAAGGCTCTGCCCAAGACTACTGAGAAAGGACAGTCACGTTTTCTTTGCAAAACATGTACAAGTCTAAGAAAGGACAGTCACGTTTTCTTCACAAAACATGTACGAGTCTAAGAAAGGACAGTGACGTTTTCTTTGCAAAACATGTACGAGTCTAAGAAAGGACAGTCACGTTTTCTTTGCAAAACATGTACGAGTCTAAGAAAGGACAGTCACGTTTTCTTTGCAAAACATGTACGAGTCTAAGAAAGGACAGTGACGTTTTCTTTGCAAAACATGTACGAGTCTAAGAAAGGACAGTCACGTTTTCTTTGCAAAACATGTACAAGTCTTGAACATTCGGACAAGAATGGCATGAGAATGCTGATGTTAATGTGGTTTTGCATGTGTGTGAGATGATCAGGATGGTCATAGTATTGCGGTGTTAACAGACTGCTTCAGACCAGAACTCGCCTGCCTGTCGCTGGCAGAACTGGCTTCCCCATGTTCGCTCTGATATTACATGTCTGGAACATCGAATTTTCAAGACAAAGGATTACGTGGAACAATAGATATTGGATCTAGAACGCAAAATTTTCAAGACAAACGATGTTGGATCTAGACCATAGAATGTTCAAGCCAAGCGATATTAGATCTATACCTTAGAATTTTTAAGACAAACGGTATTGGATCTAGAACGTAGAATTTTCAAGACAAACGGTGTTGGATCTAGACCATAGAATGTTCAAGCCAAGCGATATTAGATCTATACCATAGAGTTTTTAAGACAAACGATATTGGATCTAGACCGTAGAATTCTCAAGACAAACGATATCGGATCTAGAACATAGAATTTTCAAAACAAACGATAGCGTCCAGCTATATACACATAAGGTGGTTGGTTATGAGCAGATATATTAGAAGCGCATTCACACAACTTTGCTTTGGTGAGTCAGATATTAGCTATCATCAGTTCAGAAACGCCATGGAGAAGTTTTTTGAATAGTGTGCCATTTACGTCATCGATTTGAAGAAAATAAAATTAACATCATGTTCTGCTGCTTCTAACGATCAAAGAATGGCAGCATTGAAACCAAACAGCCCAAGCTGCTTTTGATATGATTTGTTTATGGCGTCAGGATGTAACAGAATCATTTGTTTGATGTGATATTACACTAGACCATGTTGATAGAGGTGTTCTTGATCAGTATATGTGGCGTGTCTGATTCAGATTTTGGTGGAACCATCTTCTTCATAATGAAAGTTATAGCCTAACCTGAGTAAAATTCCTCTCTCGGTATCTGTCTCTGTGTCTGTGTCTGTCTGTCTGTCTGTCTGTCTGTCTGTCTCTCTCTCTCTCTCTCTCTCTCTCTCTCTCTCTCTCTCGCTCCCTCCCTTCTCCCCCCTCTCCCCCCCCCCCCCCCCCCGTCTCTTGCCTGCCTGTCCCCACCCCCGACTCGCTACCCTCCATCTTCTCCATCTTCCTCTCTCTCTCTGTCATGCTTCTGTCCTTTTATTCTCTCTCGAAGTGTATATCCTCCATCAAAACCTCGACGTTGTCTGTCCTTTTAGGAATGGATTATGTCATAGATGGGAGCAGAGAAAGGCGGGAAGCGGAGGGGTAAGGAAGGAAGGAAGGGAGGGGTGGTGTTAGAGATGTGGAGTGGGTGAGGGCGGGGAATGGGGGAGTAGGGGTTGGGGGGAGGGTCGGGCGCATGAGAGATGGCAGGAGATGCCAGCAGGCATCAAAATAACGGAATCAAAAAGTTATGTGACTGTAAGTGTGTGTGTGTGTGTGTGTGTGTGTGTGTGTGTGTGTGTGTGTGCGTGCGTGCGTGCGTGCGTGCGTGCGTGCGTGCGTGCGTGCGTGCGTGCGTGCGTGCGTGTGTGTGTGTGTGTGTGTGTGTGTGTGTGTGTGTGTGTGTGTGTGTGTGAAGGCTTAAACGTATGTGTGTGAGTGTATGTATGCTTAAGCGTGTGTGTGTGTGTGTGTGTGTGTGTGTGTGTGTGTGTGTGTGTGTGTGTGTCCCCATTGCTAACATTCTCATATCTTATTCACACACACACACACACACACACACACACACACACACACACACACACACACACACACACACATACATACAAAACACACACACACACACACACACACACACACACACACACACACACACACACACACACACTGTCCCGCCACCACCACCACCAACACTACCACACTCCCCTTCCCCCCTCTCCCTTCCTCCCCCCTCACAACCACACCCAACCCCTAACCCACCCCACCCAAACCGTTCGGATCCTCTCTCCCTCCGAATAATCGAATCAAAAAAAGTTTTGAGCTTTGATGTCGGGGGAAATTCCATTTTCTTTTGACGGACGCCAAGCAATTGGGTGGTGCCATTCGATCATGTTAGCCTGTAGTACCCCCTCCCTCCCGCCACCCCCCCCCCCCCCCCCCCCCGTCCCCGCTTCTGCTAATCGTCATCACCAGGGGAGGGGACAGTCCGCCAGCAAAGCAAGCCAAGCAAGTAAGCAAAGCAAGCAAGCAAGCAAGCAAGCAAGCACTCTACAATTGCTGCCGCGAAGAAGTAAGCTGCAACAACCAAACTTGTGAGCAGCGAT
>CM031615.1:53208331-53213331 GCA_018398815.1 Conus ventricosus | reverse complement strand
ACACGGCGGAAATGCCACAGACTGTTTGCTGTGGCCACATGCCACAGTTAGGATTCTGTAGTAAGCCACTGTACAATCTATGTAAGCGTTTTGAGGCCTACCATAAGTTTTAGCCAGCATTTTATTCATGTTGAATTGATAATTGATCAAAAGAACAACTCCCCACCAATTGTTTCCCTTGTTTGGAGAGATTTCCCACCGATGACATCACATACAATTTTCGAATTCCTGACCTTCCTCTTAGTTGACGTCACATTTCAGGCCTTTGCACTGCTCACTTGTGACTATGCTGCGGCAGGTGGAAGTCCCCAAACAGTTCCATTCCTTTGATTTTGATCTGTCTGCTTGTACCCTCCTGGCTTGTACCTTGATGGCCATATGAAAGAAAAGGAGGAGAATCAACTTTGAGACTCAATGAAAAATCTCAAAACAATCTAATTGCGCCAGTCTTTAAATACTCGACTGTTTAAGCAAGGTCTTGGCGCACTACGTGTTGGGGTGCAGCTTGTGGCAAAGCTGGAGCGGATTAGAAAGCGGTCCTCAGTACTCGAAATGAAAAAAAAGTGTCTCTCGATATGTTAGTGTGTATGTATGTGAACATGTATATATTGAACGGATAACCTGCTAGGGAATACCAAAAGCGCAGGCAAAGAATTCCTCCATCATGATAATGACAAGAACAGACCAAAGTTTTAGACACAAAAAATATCAGAAGAAAGGATGATGGGAAAGGATGAAGATGAGGACGTTTAAGAATGAATGATAATAAAAATCCCTTCACTGTCAGCACTTGGGAGCCATCTACTTCTTTCTGTCTGGTGAGTCGAAGCACTTGGTACTCTAGTCTAGAGTCCATTTCCGGCTTCTGATTGAGCCTCCTCAGCGGGACCAGTCTGGTGATGTCTGTCCTCCCAGTGTATGGACAAAAGACACGCCACTTAATTCTACTGTAGTCTCACCACTTTCTTTTTTTTCCCTTCCCATTTTGGGTAATTTGGGGGGGGACAAAAGGACACGCAACCTTTTAATTATAGGGGGGTTCTGGTTTTTTGGTTAAAAAACCCCCCTAAATTGGGGGAGAACGGGGGCTCCAAACTAATAGCCACCCCCTTTTCCCCCCTTCCCCCCAGAAGCAGCCAGTAAAAGAAAAATGGGTCCCGAGTCCAGGGTTTCCCAATTTAGGTCCAAAATGCTTTATTTTTTCCCCAAATTACACAAAATTTTTGGAAAACTTGGTTTTTGAGGGTCAGATCACCATGCCCAAACTTATTCATCGCCAATCCCCCCCCTTTGACTCCTGCTGTGCCTGATCGGAGACAGATAAATGTCCCCACCCTTTTTAACACAGAACGATCCACATGCCCCTTCATTTTTCGGTGGTTTTCCCAATTTTTTCACTCCCCAACCCTTTGCGCTTTTCCCATTGGCTTGAAACACGGGGCGCCCACAAGCCTTGCAAAAATTTCTCCCTATCCCGTTTAAAAACTGGCACTGCCCTATTTACGGGCCCCAAAAAAATTCCAGGATAAAATCATGTCTTTTTCAAGCATTGTAATACTTGACCTTAGCGAAACCCCCGACTCTACCGGGAGGGGAAATGGCGCGAAAGGGTTTTTACTGCCGTTTTTTAATCGTGCATTTTTGGGCATCAGTCAGCCTGTGAGCCTATGGGCCCTTGTTAATTACAGTGGGGCAACCGGGAATTTCAAAAAAAGTACATGCCCATGTTTGTAAACCTCTTACAAAGGGTTTTTTTAAAAGGGCTCTTTAAAGTTTTCGGGGACTGCGCGTGGGTTTTTTTGTTTTGTTTTTTTTTTTTTGTTGGGGGGGGGGGGGGGGGGGGGGGGGGGGGGGGGTTCAGCATTGAATGTTTGGGGGACAAAAAGCTCTTTTTTCTTTTTCTATTTTTAAATTGGGGTATTTATATCGCCCCTATCCTGGGTCACGGGCCCAAGCTCAAAGGGCGCTTTACAATAAAACACACAACCTTTTCATTTAAACCAACGGGCTGCCTACCCAGGTAAAAGGGCCGCCGAAGAGCACCCTTTACTGGCGCTCTTTCCCTTTTCCCGTACCAATCAAATTGATAATTTTCACCACGCTTTTTCCATTTATCTATTTATTCCCCATTTTCCCTCACATAGGATGCTTTACGATTTTTTAAAACGGGGCCTCCTTTCCCCCCGGAAACACGATAGTATGATGGCACACGATACAGAAAAGGGAAAAAATTTTTTGTGGCTTGGTAAGAAAAACCGGGGCTTATAATGTGGGAAGGGATTGACCTTGGGGAGGTTTTCCTACGGCAACACCCCCCCCCAAAAGGGGAGCCACCCCAAACGAAGGGGAGATCACGGAAACTACAAACCCATTCTCCGGCCTGTGCACGGGCCCGGGGGGAAATTTAAAAGAAAAAAAAAAGAAAAAAAAAGAGAAAAGAGAGAGAAAGAAAAGAGAGAGAAAAAAAGTCTCACATTCTTTCTCCCAAAACAGGGTACAGTACAAATTTTGGGCGCCAAGGGAAAAAAAGGGGGGGGACCGAATTAGAACGACTCCATTTTGGCCCCACGCTTAATTGATTACATTGATCTTTTTCCCATCGAAGTGAAAACGGGGGTTTAAAAACAGAAGAAAAAATGAAAAAAGGGAAACCGGATCAATTTAAATCATTGTTTTTCATCGTTTCCCTTTTTTATTCATCGCTTTCGTCATATAGGGTTGCCCACGGAAATACCAAATTTTTTATAATTTGGGTTTTCGACGGGGTTGATGAAACCCTTGTGGGCTTTCTGGGGCTGAAACAAAGTCATTCGTAAAAAGAACGGAACTCTCCGTTTTGAGAAAAGGGTTGTGTTTTTGGGTTGTGCCCCCCGTTCTCTGCCCCTTTTGGGTGGGATGGGGCGGAGTTCAGTGCCGTGCGTGCGGTGCTTGTTGTGCTGGGGGGTCCCCGGGTTTTAAACCAACCCCCCGGGGGGGGCCGTGCATTAGACAGAAGAGTGGGGGGAAATGTAAAGGGTGACGATGAAAAAGATTTCGGGGCTTTTGGTATTGATGGGCCCCAGCAAAAGGGGGAAGGGGGACAGGGCCCTTCCCTTTTTGGGTCAGGGGAGAAGGGGATAGAGAAAAAAAGATGGAGCAGTTGAAAGAGAGGGGGTTTTTGTTTTTCGTCACAGAGGGGAGACGAAGAGAGAGGGTGGGGGAGGGGGGGGTGGGTGGGGGAGAAAGCAAAGGGAGGGAAAAGCGAGGGAAGGAGGGGGGCGCGAAACGCCGCGCGTGTTTTTGTGCTTCCAAAATTTTTAAAAAAAAAAAACACAAAAAAAATCAAAGTTGGGGGGAAAAAAAAAATAAAAAAAAGAAAAAACACTCTTGCCCCTATTACCCAAAAGGGAACTTCCCCAAGAAAGGAATAAATAAAAGAATGAATAAATAAAAAAATGAAAAAAAGAATAAAAAATAAATAAAAAAAAAAAATTTGCAAACCACCGAGGCATCAAAACAAGGAAACAACAAAGCATAATTGACATTTCCTTAAAAACCTACAGAAAAAAAAAAAAAAAAGGGGGGGGTTGGGGGGGGGGGGGGGGGGGGGGGGGGGGGAAAAAAAACCCCTCCCTCTCTTTCCCCTCCATTAAAATCTCCCCTCCCCCCCCCCCCCCCCCCCCCCCCCCCCCCCCTTTTTTTCTTTCTTTTTTTTTTCCCAAAAGGTGGGAAAGGGCAGGCCACGGAAAAAGGGGTGGCTTTGTTTGCACAAGGACGGCTCGGGGGAAGGGGTTTTTGTTTTAAAATGGGCCTGCCGAGCCCCGGGTTTTCGGGCTCCCCCAGAAAGAGAGAAGAGAGAGAAAAACAACTATCCCCGGGCATCAGAACCATGCAAATTTAAGTACTTTGGGGGGGCGGTAAAAGGGGTGGGGGTGGGTAGGGGTAGGGGTTTTTGGGGGTAGGGTTTGTGGGGGGGGGGGGGGGGGGTTGGGAGGGCCAAGGGGGGGGGGGGGGGGGAGAGAAGATAGGGTGCTAAAAGGGGGAAGGGTGGGTGGAGGGGGGAAGAAAAAAGGGAAGGATAAATTCACTGGGGTTGCTGCAACGGCCGGGCGACTTTATTTTGTGCAGCCAAAAGTTGGGGAAAACGGCAAGGTTTAATCATCTTTAGGGATTGGATGCATGTTTTCTCTTTTCCCTCTCTCTCTCTGGTCTTTGTGTGTGTTGGCGTCTCTCCTCTCTCTCTCTTTTCCTCTTTTCCTCCTCTTCTCTCTCCCCCCCCCTCTTTTCTCTCTCCCCTTTTCCCCTCTGTCGTCCTCCCCTTTCCTGTGTTTCAGTGTGGGGGGCCCTTCTCTCTCCCCTCTCTCCCCTTTTCCCCTTCCTTCTCTCTTTTCTCTCTCTCTCTCCTTTAAATTAAATGTGAGGGTGAAGAAAGCATCCCCCCCCCCCCCCCCCCCCCCCCCCCCCCCAACCCAACCCCGCCCCCCCTCTCCCCTCCTTCAAGCCAATTTTTTTTATTTTTTTTTTTTTTTACTTTTGTTTAAAGTCATTTAGGGAAAATTGGCGAAGACAGGGGGGAAAAAAAAGCAAGCACATAGACCTTAAATTATCTCTAAATTGACCCTTTCACAAGCTTTATTCCCCAAAGGGGGGAGACATCCTAAAATAGGGAGGAAAACTCACTAAAAAATAATCCCCGGGCATAAACCGATATTTCGAAACTTGGTGGTTTTTCCCTCAGTGCCCCCGGGGAAAATGGTAATTTGACTCCCCTGCCTTTTCAGTTTTAAGAAGAATGCAATCCCATAAAATATAATATATTATATAAAATATATATATATATATATAAAAATATAAATATTTTATAAATATATATATATATATAAATATATTTTAAAGTGTGTGTGTGTGTGTGTTTTGTGGGTTTTGGGGTGGGGTGTGTGTGTGTTGGGGATGCATGCATGCATGCCTATATTATTTTCCCTTTTAACGTTTTTAAATTTTTAAACCATTTCTGTCTGCCC
>CM031615.1:53200831-53203331 GCA_018398815.1 Conus ventricosus | reverse complement strand
CTCTCTCTCTCGCTCTCTCTCTCTCTCTCTCTTCTCCTCTCTCCTCTCTCTCTCTCTCCTCCTCCTCCTCCTCCTCCTCCTCCTCGTTCTCATCCTGCTCTTCCTCCTCCTCCTCCCTTTTCCTCCTCCTCTTCCTTTTCTCCTTCTTCTTCTTCTTCTTCTTCTTCTTCTGCTTCCCTCCTCCTCCTCCTCCTCCTCTTCCTCCTTCCTCTCTGTCTCTCTATCTCTTTCTCTCTGTTCTCAACGCACTCTCTCACTCAGCTCCACTTTTCCCTCTCCTCCTCCCTCGCTGTGTCTACTGTCTGTGTCTGTCTCTCTCTCTCGCTCTCTCTGTCTCTGTCTGTCTGTCTCTGTCTCTGTCTGTCTGTCTGTCCCTCTCTCTCCTCTCTCTCTCTCTCTCTCTCTCCTCTCTCTCTTTCTCTTTCTCTCTCTCTCTCTCTCTCTCTCTCTTCTCTCTCCCCTCTCTCTCTCTCTCTCTCTAAAAAAAATCTCTTAAAAATCGCAGGCAGCCGGCCCCTGATGGAATCATTGGAGAGCTATTTAAAAATTCTTCTACCCATGTAGTGCAGTTCTGTCTGAAATTATTCAACAAATTATTTAATGATGGTGTGTTCCCAGACAGTTGGACAGAATCAATAATTGTACCAATTTTTAAAAAAGGTGATGCGAATGATCCAAACAATTACAGGGGTATTTCTCTTAGTAACATTAGTAGTAAAATGTTTGGGATGATAATTAATAACAGACTGCAAGAATGGTTTTGGGGATAAAAATATTACGGTGATTATCAAGCTGGGTTTAAAAAGGTTACTCGACTGTTGACCACATGTTCACCTTGTTGGCTTAGTTCAAAAACAGTTCTCTTTTAATCGAAAATTATATGTAGCCTTCATTGATTTTGAAAAAGCTTTCGATTCCATTAATAGAAACCTCCTTTGGCCAATTATGAGTAAAAACGGTATTAAGGGTAAACTTTACAGATGTATTAGAAGTATGTACAATGGGGTGAAAGCTAAAGTTCGTTGCGGAGCTAAATTCACAGATTATATCAATTGTTCAGCCGGGTTAAACAGGGCGATGCCTGTAGTCCAGTTTTATTTTCACTGTTCATCAACGAGCTAGCAATTGAGGTAATTAATAACGGAGACACGGGGGTTGTTGACTTCTGATGCGCTCGAATTGTTTATACTGTTACTGGCTGATGACGTGATTTTGATATCAGAGACAATCATTGGTTTACAGACACAACTGAATAGCTTACCACCGCTCAGCTGCATCTCTCCAGCTGAAAGTTAATTTATCTAAAAGTAACATTATTGTGTTTCGTAAGGGGGGTTATTTGAGTGCAAGAGAACGATGGGTATATAATAAGCTCCCATGCCTGTTGTGAATGCCTATAGATATTTGGGTATACTTTTTTCTACTCGTCTGAGTTTTGTCAGTGCTTGCAAGGATCTTGCTAGCAAGGCCAAAAATGTTTTCTTTTTGTATTATGAAAAAGTTACATGTTTTCAACAATACGTCCTTTCATGTGTTTCTGCAAGTTGTTCGATAGTCAAGTGCAGCCAATTGCACAGTACGATCGGAATTATGGGATTAGATAACGCTGCAATCCATTGTGAATCTGTGCATCTTTTCGCGTTAAAAAAATTTCTAGGTGTAGATAGACGGACGCCTAATGATCTTGTGTATGGTGAGACGAATAGGTTTCCTATATATATGTTTCTGCCGTTAAATGCATCCGATACTGCTAAATTTACTCCATATGGAAGAGAACAGAATACCTCGTAAAGCTTATAAATGCTTTATGATCTTGATTCTAGAGGAAAAAACAACTGGGCTAGTAAAGTTCGTATGTGTCTTTTTGAATACGGTTTGGTTTTGTATGGCTGAATCAGGGTGTTGGAAATGTTAAACAGTTTATAAGTTGCTTTCGTCAACGACTAGTTTTACTGCCGTTGGCAAAAATGGTTACATCATTGCATAATAGTAAAAGGTTTGATTTTTACCAGACAGTTTGGTAATTCTCATGATCTGAAACCTTAATAACTTTAGAAATGGATAGACACTTTAAATACATAATGGCAAAATTTAGACTTGGAATATCGGGTTTAGCAGTACATAAATTAAGATACAAAACTGATGTTGATGACAACGATATGCTTTGTCCTCTCTGTAAAAATGTCACAAGAAAATGAGATGCATTTTTTTTCTTTGTTGTCCAGCCCTCATGGACATTAGAAATGAACTGATTAAGCCGAAATTCTACAGACAGCCTTCCCTATTTAGATTGACCCTATTGATGTCGTCAGCTTCAACAATAGATGTTAAAAATCTTTCGTTATTTTTGTATAAGGCATTTAAAATTAGAGAAATGGCTACATCTTAAAAGTTACAAATGATTTGTCTTGATTTGGTATACTTTGTTGCATGTCGCATACATTTGTTTCCAATGTACTATTTCCATACCCCTTCATAAGGGGCCTAGGCCTATGTGAAT
>CM031615.1:53185831-53198331 GCA_018398815.1 Conus ventricosus | reverse complement strand
GACATATGGCATTGGACTAATTTACTGACTCAAAATTCCAGGATAAGATCGTCTTTTTCACATTCAGTTTTGTTGTTGTTTTTTTTTCTCACAGAGCCAGAGCGATTCTCATCCATTCAAACTGCATTGTTACTACCTGGCCTTTGCTGTAACCCCCAAACTTTGATCAAAACGAAGCTCACTGGCTACACACCAAAACATAATGTGCCAAGGCCTTGCTTAAGTAGTCGAGTATTTAAAGACTGGCGCAGTTAGATTGTTTTGAGAATTTTTTTTTATTGTGTCTGAAAGTTATTTCCCTTGTTTTCTTTCATAGGGCCATCAAGGTGTAAGCCATGTGGTTCCAAGCAGACAGATTAAAATCAAAGGAATGGGACTATTTGGGTGCTTGAAGCTGGTGCAAGTATAGGGTCACGGGTGAGTGCAAAGACCTGAACAATGTTGTGAACTACGGGGAAGGTCATGTATTTGAAGATTGTTTGTGATGTCATCGAGGAAAATCCCCCCAAACAAGGGAAGTAATTGGTGGGGGATTGTTTTTTTGGATCGATCATCAGTTTAACATTAAATGCTGGTTTAAATGTATGGTAGGCCTTACAACGCTTCCATGGATTATGATAGTGATAGAGTGCAAAATCGTGATTGTGGCGTGGGGCCACTGCCTATGAAGGGAGACCACAGGCGAGTTTCATTGAAGCAAGAACTTGCAAGATGGCCAGCATGTGTACTGGCAGGCGAGGGAGATGAGGGGAGTAAAGAAACATACGCAAGACATTCAAATTCACAGTGTGACAACGTATGCAAACTCTACCGTGTCGGTGAAGGTTCAGCGACTTTGATTCGATATCTGCACCAATCAGAGAGCGGTACCAAGATTCGTGCACCAATTACAGAATGTCGGCCATTTTGTCTTTCATGCGAGTCTCTCGCACCAAGACGTTAACCAATCCTCGCCTCTATTCCTAGCCGTACTTACCGCTAGCATGTGCTCTGAAACGCTAGCCACTCGCCAAGTAAACGAGAACACTCGCCACCTTGTCTCGCGCCTCGGCTTAAGGCTGTGTCAGACCAACTGACATAGGCTAGAACACCAAGGCTACATCAAAATGTTGTTATGCTCTGCAGAGTTACGCGGGGATTGTCTTCAGTTGTGACAAGCTCCCAGCAAAACATTATCAGTCTCCAAAATCCCCCGAAGTCGGAGTGTGGCTGCCCACGTGGCGGGGTAATCAAAAACGGTCACACACTGTTCTCATCCCCAGCTGATGCAATTGTACCATACTGTTCAAGTACTTTGGCTATTCGGATGATCCCTGGAGTGTTTAAGCCAGGGTACAACAACAACAACAACAACAACAACGACGACGACGACGACACCTTGTCTCCATCAAACGCGTCTCTGCTGGCCCGTCACCGTCTTGCCATTGCCGAAGGAGGAGGAGGAGGAGGAGGCCAAATGGAATTAACAGAGCCTTGACACGGACAGAACTTCTCCCTGTCTTGACACAACAACGAGTTCCAAGAGTTACGGCAGCCACTTGTGAAGAGATGGAGCTGTCTGGCGCCTCTTCGCTCCACAGCCACAATGAGTTCCAGAACTAGGTGTGGAGGGATGGAAGGGGTGAGGGCAGAATTAAGTATTTAAACGAATGATTGAAGGAAGGGTTGTTTTCCTTCTTTTTTCACCCCTTCCTTCCCGCTCGGGGAGGTTCCATGTCCAGACAATTAGATTGTGTTTTTTTTTTTGTGTGTGTGTGTGTGTGTGTTTTGCAGCTGGACTGTTTTCTTCTGTTTGTCTTGGAGGAGGAGGGGAGGGGGTTCTGTCCCTTTCTACTTCGTCACCCCTCCCTCGGCCTTCCAACGCACCTCCTACCCCTCTTACAAACTCTCTCTCTCCCCTCCTCTCTCTCTCTCTCTCTCTCTCTCTCCCTCTCTCTCTCTCTCTCTCTCGTCTCTCTCTCACCAGCGCACCTCCTAGCCCCTTCTACAATCTCTCTCTCTCTCTCCTCTCTCTCTCTCTCTCTCTCTCTCTCTCTCTCTCTCTCACACACACACACACACACACACACACACACCACACACACACACACACACACACACACACACACACACACACACACACACACACACACACACCAGGGCACCTTCTAGCCCCTCCTACAAACTCTCCCTCTCTCTCTTTCTTCCCCCTCTCTCTCTCCTCTCTCTCTCTCTCTCTCTCTCTCTCTCTCCCCACAGACTCTTGTTATCTTTCTTTCTTTCTTCGTCTTTAAGGCCCGATATCCTTGGGACGGCAGCCACCCTCGGGATGGAGGTGACAAAACACGAGATGCGATGAGTCATAGACCTCACTCACTGATAACCCCTGGATGGACACCGTCTCACCGTTCGATCAGCCAGCCAGTGAAGGATTAGTCCGTTTGTCACGGCTGGAGAGTCTATTCCCGCATGATGGAGGAGATGCAGATTGACTGAAGAACTCATTTCTTTTTTTGTTCCCGCCGTTGTTGGCTGTTGTGGCGTGTTGTGTGTGTCATTCTGGAGTAATTGTATGTGACGAGCGAATATGTATTGAATTTACGTCGATGTAATCCAATGTCGATTTTTCTGCAAAATGAAGGGATGCGTCATGATGTGAATGGCACCGATTGGAAGTATAAAGGAAGCAATTCCTAGAGCCGATAAACATTGAAAAGAGCACAGGCGGGCAGTCGGTGCGTCTTCTTCCAAATGATCAGTGACAGTCTTCTTCTTCTTCTTCTTCTTCTTCTTCTTCTTCTTCTTCTTCTTCTTCTCTTCCTCCTACTCCTCCTCCTCATCGTCATCATCATCATCATCATCATCATCATCATCATCATCATCATCATCATCATCATCATCATCGCCTGCTTCTCCTCATCCTCGTCCCAGCGTCCAGCGATACATTTCTTTCTTTCTTGCTTTCTTTCTTTGTTTGTTTCTTTCTTTCTTTCATCATCATCATCATCATCATCATCATCATCATCATCATCATCGTCGTCGTCGTCGTCGTCATCATCATCATCATCATCATCATCATCATCATCATCACCATCACCATCATCATCATTATCATCATCACCATCAGCAGCAGTAGCAGCAGCAACAGTATCATCATCATCATCATCATCATCATCATCATCATCATCATCATCATCATCATCATCATTTTTATCACTGTCATCATCTTCTTCTTCTTCTTGTCCTAAGTGACCAACAATATTCATTGTCGTCGTCGGCGTCGTCGTCGTTGTTGCTGTTGTTGTTGTAACTATTGTTGTCATTTTCATCCTACAGCATGTTCATGGTGATACATTCCGGGGTGTGGCCAACCTGGTCCTCCACGGACCCCCAGGTTGATGACAGTTTCAGGACTCCCTGTAACCCCTTCCCACATCTGTCTGTATGGAGGCTGACCATTACGCCGGCATTCATAATAGCGATATATGTCTTGAGAGAACGGAGAACCTTAGCCTGTAATGGAAAGGTTGTTCACGAGCCTTTCTTTCCTTTCCTTTCCTGATACTCCTGTGGACACTCCCTGTATAGACAGGCAAGGAATGATCCCATCTACTCAACGAATGGGGTGGAATTTTGTGTGTATGACTGTTGTTGGTTTTTTTTATCTGGCCATTAAGGCAGCCATACTCCAACTTCGGGGAAGGTGCATGCTATGTGTAACGTGTCATCCATACCAACGGCCAAACTGGCCTTCTCTTCCGAAAGTTGGTGATGGGATTTTACGTGTGTGCAAGATGTTATGCGTGCGTTCACACACGGAACCTCGGTTTACAGTCTCATTCGAAGGACAGTACGGGAAATGGAGTCAGAACCAATGTTAACTCCGAGGGAAAAATCCCCCAATACTGACCGAAACGACCCGGCGGAGATTCGAACTCGCAACCCCAGAATGACCAAGATTACGAATCCGGCCTCTAACCACTGAGCTATTCCGGCCCCCTGTTCACGAACCGAAATCCGCTACGCCGGGCCCTGTGAGATATGCACACAGATCTTAACGTCCTACGCGTACACAGAAGAGAATTACTTGCAGACCCCCCCCCCCCCCTCTCTCTCTCTCTCTCTCCTCTCTCTCTCTCTCTCTCTCTCTCTCTCTCTCTCTCCTCTCTCTCTCTCTCAACGTTTCTAACAGTGTCTTGCTGTAGTTAGCGGGCATGTCCTAGGATGTGCCCAATATGCTTCACGTTTGCTTCCAAGAAGACTCCGTTCTTCCTCAAAGGTCAGAAGGTCGCAGCGATGTTCCAGATCTCGGCGGGAACGTCTGCCGCTGTGTCTGTGTGTCTGTCAATCCACATGTGGTGGAACTCACCAGAGAGTTGCTGAAGTCTCCGAAGAGTTCGACTGTCTAGTCTAGTCTGGCATGATGATGTGAACAGCTTCTTTGCAGGTGACCCCCATGCTCTTTTCAGAGTTTTCCGTCTCCAGGTGTCCTCTCTGCCAGGTTTGGTCTGTGTGTTTGTTTGGGTTTTTTTCCATTTTGTGCGGAAGGTCCACGTGAGGGCCGTTGTCTGGAGAGAAGCTGAGAGGTGATGGCATGGCTTTGTGAACTTGGGAGGGTAAAGGAGGACAGCAGACGAAAAGTTCCAGCAAATACCAAATACAAAAAAAAAAAAAAAAAAAAATCTGTTTTGGACCAACAACTTTTATAAACATGAAATATTAGGGGTCAACGCGTTTCGACATTAAGTCTTCGACAGGACGGACGAACCAAACCCAGGCAAGGTAACTCAGAAGGCCTGCTGACTTGATTTTTTTTTTCAATGCCCAGCTTCCCATGAAATTTCTTTTTTTTTTTCTTCTTCTTCTTTTTCTTTCCTTTCTTTCTTTCTTCTCTTCTCACCTTTTTTATTTCGTTCTTCCTTTTTTTTCTTTCGTTCTTTCTTCTCTTTTCTGTTTGTTTCTTTCTTTCTTTCTTCCTTCCCTTCTTTCGCTCCTTCCTTTCCTTTTGTTTCTTTCTTCCTTCCTTCCTTCCTTCGATTGCTTCCTGTCCTTCCTTCCTTCCGTCCTTCCTTCCTTTCTTTCTTTCCTCACTTCCATGACCTCTCAATGACACCACCCGGGCAGCAGCTCTTTCCCGGCCCTCTCATACACAGCCACTCTCTCTCTCTCCCTCTTCTCTTCGATCACGTCCAGGTATCTCCGTCCTCTCCTCTCTCCTCTGCACTCATCTCTCACTCTCTCTGTCATCGTAACTCCTCTCTCCTCTCATCGTCCTCTCTCTCTTTCTCTCTCTCTTCTCTCTCTCTCGCCTCCCTCTCTCTCTCTCTCTCTCGTCTCTCTTCTCTCTCTCACTCTCTCTCTCTCTCTCTCTTTCTCTTTCTCTCTTGTTCCAGAGACTAGACAGTGGCCAGTTTTGCCAGATCCTACCTTATCCACCGTTTTCGGATCATGCGATGGCAAAAAGGCCTGAAAAACGAGGAAGGGGAAGTGGGCCGGGGTGGTGGGGGGGGTGGGGGGGTGGGGGGGGGGGTGTTAGAAAGGTGAAAGGTCTAGAAAAGAGGAGTGAGAGGGGAGTGGGGAGTGGAATGAAAGTTATTCATTTCCCCCTGTGAGAAAGTGTATACGTACGGGGAGGAGGGTAGGGTGTAGATTACGGAGGAGGAGGTTTGGGAGGAATCGAGGGAGGTGTGTAAAATGAGGGGAATGGTTTCAATTCAGAATTGGCGTGAATGAAGCCCGGGCAAGAAGGAGGGTGTAGCAGTATGTGGTGTGTGGAGAGAGATAGAGTAGAGAGAGGAGAGAGAGAGAGAGAGAGAGAGAGAGAGAGAGAGAGAAGAGATTGTGTGTGCGTTTTCGAGCGTGCGTTGTGTGTGTGTGTGTGTGTGTGTGTGTGTGAGTGTGTTGAGTGAAGCCAGGCACAGGAATGGGGGGGGAGGGGGCGGAGAGAGAAGAGAGAGAGAGAGAGAGAGAGAGAGAGAGAGAGAAGAGAGATATAGAGAGAGAGAGAACCCAGCGGCTGGTTTTGTACCTTTTTAAAAGGATTTAGCTGTTTTCTTTTGTTCTCCGAAGATCAAAAAAAATATTCGTTTTGCTTACCTTCCTCCCCCACCCCGCCCCCAACCCCCACACCCCCCCAACCCCCCTTCCACCCTTCCACCAGAAAACTCTGCACAGGCTGGTGACGTCCAAGTCCTTCTGGCCTGGCACCGACGCGGAGACAACACTGGCTCAGGCGGCCGTGATGCGTCTCCCTCCCTCTCTCCCTCCACACCCACCAGCCATTAAGGTGCTTGAATAGTTTGGTCCTGGACCTTAGAGAGTAGTAGACCCCTCCACAGCAAGCATGCAGACAGACGACAGACACAGTGACAGACAGACAGACAGTCAGACAGACAGACGGGTCCTGCTAGATGCCAGTGTCTTTGCTGCCTGCTGTCTGCCCGCTTGGAGAATGGCCTCCCTTGGGTATTGACTCCCCTGCACTTCGGTTCCCGCCCTGTAATTAGCCTGAAGGAAGGATGAGGGCTGTGTGTGTGTGTGTGTGTGAGTGTGGGTGTGTGTGGTGTGTGTGTGTGTCGTGTGTGTGCATGTGTGTGTTTAGTGTGTGGTGTGTGTGTGTGTGTTGTTTGTGTGTGTACGTGTGGCGTGTGTGTGTTTGTGCGTGTGCGTGTGTGTTTAGTGTGTGTGAGTGTGTGTTGGTTGTGCTCTGTTGTGTGTGCGCGCGCGCGCGCGCGCGCGCGCGTGTGTGTGTGTGTGTGTTTGTGTGTGTGGTGGTGTGTGTGTGTGTGTGAGAGAGAAGTCAGAGAGGAGAGAGAGAGACAGAGGACAGAGAGGGAGGAGGGAGGGAGGAGAGAGGGGGAAGGAGGGAAGAGGAGAAGGATAGACAGGGAGGGAGGTAGAGAGAGAGAGGAGAGAGAGAGAGAGAGAGAGAGAGAGAGGAGAGAGAGGAGAGAGAGAGAGAGAAGAATGATTGGTGTTGGGAGATTTTCGAGTCTGGAGTAAACTGTGGGAGGCACATGTTGGTGTGAGGGTTGTCGTGTAAACGGAGGGAAAGAGGGAAAGGATGTGTGGTGGTGTGAGTGTGTGTGTGTGAGTGTTGTGTGTGTGTGTGTGGTAGTGTTGTGTGAGAATCAATCAATCAAATATTTATTCACTCAGATGTTACCGTCTTCATTTAAAGCAACAGTAAATGCTCATGCGAGTCGACGGACATAACAAGAAAAAATAAAACACAAAAGACAAACAACAACAGAAGAAAGCACATTTCGATCTATTCTCTACATAGCAGTGCCGTATCTAATCTCTCTCACTCATCTCGCGTCTCTCCTCTCTCTCTCTCTCCTCTCTCTCTCTCTCTCCTCTCTCTCTCGTCTCATCTGTACAGGTGTTGTGGGACTAAGGTGATTTTGCCATTGGTTGTTGGTGTCTTGTGTGTGAGTGTTTGAGTGTGTTGTTGAGTTGTGTGATGGTGTGTTTTTGAGGTTCGTGCGTACACGTATGTAGGTGTGCAGGAGGAAACAAGAATTATAGGGGAGTGTCTGGTGGGCAAGGGAGAGCGAAAGGAGTGGTGGAAGGAAGGAAGGAGCAGGAGATGAAATACTGCCAAGACTGTTTTTCTTTCTTTCTTTATTATCATTCTTTCTCCCTTTGCTTTTTAGTTGTTGTTGTTGCTATTGTTCTCCTTCTTGTTCTTGTTCTTCTTGTTTTTTCTTCTCTTTCTTCTTCTTCTTCTTCTTCTTCGTCGTCGTCGTCTTTCGTCGTCGTCGTCGTCGTCGTCGATCGTCTCTTCTTCTCTTCTTCTTCTTCTTCTTCTTCTTCTTCATCTTCTTCTTCTTCTACTTCTCATCTCTTCTCTTACTTTTTCCGTCTTCATCTTCTTCTTCTTCTTCTTCTTATTCTTCTTCTTCTTTTCTCTCTCTCTCTCCTCATTTCTATCTTCCCCTTCTCCTCTCCTCCTCCTCTTCATCTTCTACTACTTCTTCTTCTCTTTCTCTTTTCTTCTTCTTCTTCTTCTCCACCTCTCACTCTTCCTCCCCTCCTCCTATTCGTTTTATCCTCACACCATCGAAGCGATTAAAGTATCAGGGAAGTGTCGGCTGGTGGAGATATACAGTGGGCAAATGACCGCAGATGGTTGTGTGTTTGTTGACTAATCGAAAACATTGCCGTGCGGTAACAAACGCCTATTCCTCTCCTTCTTTTCCCTGATAAATGTCATGCCATCTCCCTCTCCCACACCCTCAACCGCGCCCAACGCTCTCCTCGCCTTCTCTCTCTCTCCATCACTTCTCAACCTCTGGCCGGACTCAGGTTCAATCTCTCTTCTCTCTCTCATCACTCTGCTCTCTCTTCCCACTTCTCTCTCTCTCTCTCTCTCTCTTCCCTCTCCACTCTCTCCTCTATGCTCTACTCTTCAGCTCTCTCCTCTCTCTCCTCTCTCTCTTCTCTCTCCCGCGTGTCTCTGTCTCTGACTGTACAGTCCTGCATGTTTGTCTGTCAGTCTGTCTGGTCTGGACTCTGGTCCTGTCCTCTCTCTCTCTTTGTCCACCCCCCCCCCCCTCCCCTGTATACCATACTCTTGAGTTTGTGGGTGGGTGGGGGGGGGGGGGAGAGTGTGTGTGTGTGTGTGTGTGTGTTTGTGTGTGTGTGTGTGTTTGCGAGCGCGCGCGCGCGACGCGCGCTTGTTCCAAATTCTGTCTCGGTCTGTCTTACTGTCGCTGTCTCTCTCTTTCTCTCTCTTCCCCCTCTCCTCTCTTTTGTTTAAAATTGACTATATTGCTGTCATCAAGCTTCAACAGAGCGTTGTCGAAAGAAGGTCTAGTTTCTATACAAGGCATTTAAATTTCGAGAAACAGCAACCTCTTGAATTTCAAAATCTATTGTGTTTGATTTTGATATAACAGTCAATGTGTATTTGTTTCATATGATGTGCTAAGTACACCCAACACCCTTCAAAAATGGGCCGAATGCCATTGAATAAAACAGACCGAAAACCGAATCCGAATCCGAATCCGAAATCTCTCTACTCTCTCTCTCTTCTCTCTCTCATCTCTCTCTCTCTCTCTCTGTCTCTGTGCGTCTGTGTGTGTGTGTGTGAGGTGTGTGTGGGTGTACAACGAGCGTGTATTTATTTATTCAGCTGCACACACTTGCGTGCGTACTCTATTAGTTTAACTATGTTGGCCCTCTCTGACTTGACCAGATGATTGCTAGATAAGAATTATACAAGCCTTTGGGAGCGGCCATTTGCAGGAGGCATAATATGGGTCATCACATTATCAAAAACCACAATCTCTACCATTTAGTTGACAAATAGGATCGTTGCCAGCATTCTTGAGATGCTCAGATTGCGGGTCATCAGGATTGGTAGCTCTGTCTGTTTGTCTGTCTGTGTCCGTCTGTCCAGTCCGTTCTGTGAACTTCAATTTGTCTCTTTTTTCACTCCGTCGGTCTTCTGTCTCTGTCTCTGTCCTCTCTGTCTGTCTTGTCTGTCTGTCTGTCTGTCTGTCGTCTTTCGTGTCTGTCTCTCTCTCTCTCTTCTCTCTCTCATCTCTCACTCTCCTCTCTCTCTCTTCTCCTTTTTAAACTTATTGTTTCTCTGTCTTTCTGTCTGTCTGTCTGTCTGTCCTGTCTGTCCTGTCTCTCTCTCTCTCTCTCTCCACTCTCCGCTACTCTCTCGCTCTTCTCTTCTCTCACTCTCCTCTGCACCACAAGATTTCGTTAACATATCGATGTAAATTTGTTTTGCCAACATCCGTCTACTTCATTAACTTTGTCTTTCCCGCGACACAATAAAGATAATAGAATCCATTAATTTGGGTGAATCCTTCGAACAGTTCGTGTGATTGAGAACCTTTATAAACCGTTTTGCCAAAGTAAGGTAACTCCCTGCCTCGCTTTTCAAAAGAGCAGTTTTGCATGCATGAAGTTTTCCAGGGCTTGTTGCGATGCACGGGTTGTGTTTGCATCAGAGCATGGGTATTGAACATATATAGCAATTTCTGTGGCGTCAGGCCTGTTATCAATGGTGTTTGTTGTCGGCGTGGCTGTAAATAAGATGCCTCAATCGTTTTGCTAACGTGGCGTGTATTCCTTTGTGGTCCGCGTTTGTCCACTAGGTTTCCGTGCGTAGACCGTTGCTCTTGCTGTTTTTAAGAATCGTTGTGCCTGCTTTGTGTTTAAAATTATGGGTGTGAAGTCTCTGGTTAATCTTTTATGTATAGTATTTTGTGTGTTTGATTTCTAACTATAATGATGATGATGATTGTGGTGGTGGTGGTGGTGTGGTGTGGTGATTGGAGTTGGTAGTGGATGATGGTTTATAAATGATGGGTGATTATACAATTCACCAGCACATCCTGCCAGAATCATGCGTAAATGTGTGAATGTGTTTCATTACGAAGAATGCACAAACGCACTCACTCTACAGCAGACACACACACACGCACACACACAACACACACACACACACACACACACACACACACACAACACACACACCACGCCACGCACATCACGCCCCAAGCACGCACCACGCACTCACGCGCGCGCACGGCCCGCACGCACGCACTGATCACGCACACACACACACACCACACACACACACACACACCCACACAACACACACACTCATACTCACACACACACACATACACACACACACACACACACACACACTACTCATAAAACCTATTGGAAGCGAGGGAGGGGGGGGGGAGGGGGTGGCAGGAGTGGAAATCAGTGTACTTACTTCTATCGCTTCCTGACCCTCCTTTGTCTAGAAACCTGTCTGTCCGATTCTCTTTATCACTCTATCTCTCTCCTCTCACTCTCTCCTCTCTCATCTCGTCTCTCCTCTCTCTTCGTCGTCTCACTCGTGTCTCTCTCTCTCTCTCTCCCCACCTGTTTTCTAATATCTACTTTTTTCACTCCTTCTGCAACAGACAAATACTAGACAACAACAGACAGCAGACCGACAGACAGACAGACACTAACCCTAGATAAGAACGAACGAGTTTCTCATAACTTACGACTGTTTGTTTACTTCCTTGACTTTCCTCAGCCTCCCACCCCGGTCCCATCCTCGACCCAGCGCTATAAATCACCATCCCGGGACCGTACTTCACACTGCTCCTTTCACCTACTGGTGGGAACGGGGGTTGGTGGGTGGTGGAAGATGAGGGGGCCGGGGGATGGTTGGGGGTTGGCAAGAAGAAGTGAGGAGGAAGGGGGGGGTGGGGGAGAGGAGGAAGGAGAAGAAGTGAGGGAGGGAGAAGTGTTAAGTCACCACAGATCCGACATACTGCGATCAGGCAAACTGTGCCCGAATGTTCGGCAGTCTAACTAAATAAAAAATCTGATAAATCTAACCATTACCTTCCAATGGTGAAAAACTGACATTTTTGATTGAGGAGAAGCGAAGGTATGGGGTGGGGGAGGTGGGAAGAAGGGAAGGGGGGGGGAGGGTGAGGTGGACCGGTGGTTGGGGGGGTGGAGAGGTGAGAAGGGAAGGCGAAGACGACGAAGAAGCTACTGTGTGACGGTGTTGGGGGGGGGGGGGGGGGGGGGGGGGGGGGGGGGGGGGGGGGTTGGTGTGTGGGGGGGCGGAAGGAGAAAGGGAGGGTGTTGAGATTTAGGACCTTAGAAGGACATAACACATGAGAGCGTGAGAGGTGCCAGTTCGGGTCGTCCCGTCCCACGGTGGTAAAGCCGCCGAATGGGCTGCAGGTCAGGCGGGGGGCGAGTTCAAACCGGCTGGGACACAACGAAACACACACACAAAAAAAGAAAGAAAAACAAAAAAAAGGGTACTATTGCTACCTCTCTGAATTGTTGTCATTCTGGTGGTATCGGTGTAGTTTAAAAGATAGGCCTCCTGCCCTTCCCCCCCCCCCCTCCCCCCCCCCCACTCCTGAGCGTCGATCCTCGTCTGCCTGATCACGTGACAGTGATGATGAACGCAACATCTGAACTAAAAGTAACATTTTATTCTCTCCGTATCAGCATGTTGAAACCTGTTTCCTGGCCCCTTGTGAATTTGATTTTTTTTTTTCATTGATTCTTTCTGTCTTTTTCATTTTTTCCCCTTTTTTCTTGAACCTTGCAGCGGGTTCTTTCTTCTTGCTTTATTTTTGGCTTTTTTTCCCCTATTCTTCCTTTCTTTCTTTCTTTCCATTTCTTTCATTTTTTTCCATCTCTCTTTCCTTTCTTCTTCTTTCCTCTCCAATCTTTTTTCCTTTCTCTTCTACTTTTTTCTTCTTCTAAAATTATCACCTACTATTGCTTTCAATACTCCTTTTTTCATCTTTACTTCCTTCCTGATCCTTTCTGTCTTTTTTTTTTCCTTCCTTCTACCTTTTCCTTCCTCATTTATACTCTTGTTCCATTCTTTCAATCTCGGTTCTTGTTGGCTTCTTTCTCTCATCCTTTCCTTTCTTTTCCATTCTTCCTTCCTTCGTTCATTCGTTCTTAATTCTTTCTTTCATTCGTCTTTCGTTCTTACTCGACCCCCCCTCCTCTCT
>CM031615.1:53138331-53180831 GCA_018398815.1 Conus ventricosus | reverse complement strand
GGTTCCCGAGCCCCCTGTAAGCTAGCTATTAATCCGAGGCCATTATGATTGCCGTGGTTGAACGAGTGTTGTTGAAGTGGTTTAAGGATATAGGCTACATTATAATGTGGAATTGGTGCTGTCAAATCTTGTTTTGTGTTATGTCTGTTGAACTGGAGGTACTCCGTGAGATTTCTGTTTTGTGTTCTCTCCCTGATCGTTCTCTCTCTCTCTCTCTCTCTCTCTCTCTCTCACACACACACACACACACACACACACACACACACAGAGAGAGGGTCTGATCTCGTTTGTTTCTATCAGTGGAGACAGTGTTGTATTTACGTCCACGCGCGTCACTCTGTGCATAGCTACCCCTTGATGTTGACCCCAGTCCAACCTTGCTGTACGCGAGGTCAATGACTTGGAAGAACAACAACGCAGACCAACAGCTCATTCTCTTTTTTTCTCTGGTGCAGACAGAGGTTCAAAGGGGGACAACCTACGCTGAATAGTCGGGAGTCGTGTTGATCCGTGTCACGTGGGTCTGTTTGCTCGGCCGGGATTGGTCAAAAGTTCCGCCCGGAAACCTGTGTTTGCATTGGCTGTCGAAGTAGAGTTTACTTTTGGCGGCCGCCCTGAAAAGAATTTAGTAGCGGGGTGCCGTCGTAGCGAAGTCGGATGTTGCGAGTTCCAGTACTAAACCCGACACTCCCGCCCTCATCTTCCACTGAAACGTGCTGTCGTCCGGGCGGTAAGTGTGGAGTGAGACAGGTTCCATGCCCCAATCTTTAGGAAAGGTTACCGTCTGCCAGTGAGAAAAGAGTGGTTTCCGGTGTGGGCAATACTCCACATGAATTTCCTTGGCCTGTTGATTTTCCTTGGTGTTTTGTCTTGTTATTGTTATTTGTTTGTCTCTTTCGTTCGGTAGTACAGTAATTTTTCTCGTAAGTTTGTTTCAATGTCCACCCGCAGTCACTTCACTTTGAAACTAACTTTCCTTGGCTTTGTAATGTAGTTTTATGCCTCATACACTATAGGCCTACAGTAACAACTCGCATGTAAACAATAGTAGGCAGGGTTCGAGCCAAGGTTTTGGCTAGATTTGGTCAGTTCTGAACGTTCACCGAAAACAAACACAATCAACAACAAGCATATGTGTTGGCGACCCTACTCATAAGGTGTCCGAATGTTCACATTGTTTGACAGGATGTTTTTGTTTAATTAATTGGGGCTGGAGAGGTAGCCTTTCCAGCCCGCAATGTTCTCAGCTCCTTGTAGGCCTTTTTTTTTGTATGGACCTATAGTTTGTATGAACGTGTTTGTATGATGTGTCCAAATTTACAATTAAAAAAAAAAAGTTTGTTGCTGATTCTGGATTGGCGTCTTCGCACCCAAACTTGGACAGAATTTGAAAGTTCAGGCAACCAGTGCCTATGATGTGACCAGATCTACATTTATTTTTAAAGTGTTAGTGATTGTAGATTGGTGTCTTTGCACCCAAGCTTGGATAAAATTTAAACAGGCCACCACACCAGACTAGATCACCATGGACTTGTCCTTTGAGAAGAATGTACACGCCTATGGCATGCACATGTGCACATACATTGTGTTCACACACACACATACACACACACACACACAGACTGATTTTTGTTTTTGTGCCAAATTCTCTTGTAATCATGAGATTTATGGATTCCACAGCAAAATGGTGGACAGTATCCTCATATTTCCAATAAGGGAAGATAATCTGTTGATGGAAAGATACTTGGTGATCACACAAGGACTTTTGCAAACCAGTTCTAACACTGACAACCCAACAGTCACTCAACAACCAGGGTCAGAACTGGTCCCAGAGAAATGAAAATCAGCGAAAACACATATATCTTACACAGAAATGGGGCTTCAGGATTGGTTTATATTGTATTTAGATCTGTTGTAGTGAATGGGAGACTCACATTCTTATTAATTTTCCAGATGGTCAGAATTCTCTCTCTCTCTCTCTCTCTCTCTCTCTCTCTCTCTCCCCCCACAGTAATAATTATTTGCTCAGATCTGTCATCATGCTGTTTAAAGCTCAGCCAGTTACAAAGGGCCTGATCAGGGTTTCCATCTCGTCAAAGGCAATTCACTGTACAGAAGTTTTTAAAACAGAATTTCTGAAGTACAGTGAAATTGCTTTAAAAGCTTTCTTCCGTAAAATCTTAGATCAGATAAAAGATATTCATCTCCGTAGGAAATAAAAAAAATATCAGATAGAACATCTCTGAATAAGGTCTTCATGGCGTTTGCTATAAAATGTTTTATGTCTGACAACATGCAAGTCCCAACAAAACTGTATTAAGAACATGTTTTATGATCAGTGGCACATCACATGGAATGCATCAGGGTTTTTTTTTTTGCCTTTGAAAAGACTCGAATGGGGTAACAGGAGTGGCCTGTGTCTTCTCTTTAAAACGGGGTTTTTCTTCTTATGGCTGCCTGTGATAGATAGTTAAACACTCTTAGAAACTGTGGCAGGTTTGGAGGATTTAAAGGAGTTTGTTTTTCTTCTGCATAAAACCCATGACAGGTGACTGCAACGCTGTCTCTTCAGAAAATGAGAGAACACATCTTGCTGATACTTAACACTTTATTTAGAAACCTTTTTCAGCATGTAGAGTGTGTGCTCTTACCGGGGGGGGGGGGGGGGGGGGGGGGGGGGGGGGGGGGGGATATGTGAATATTTCCAAAAGTTGCAGTGAATATGAAATTTGAAATCAAAATGAATCAATAAGAAAAAGTCTACTTACAAAATTGTGTTTTGTGTGTGTACAGATGTACGGGGGCACACAGAGCCACTTCGAGTGCACATGGTGCATCAAAAATCATCGCTGCACCCACCAGGCTGATGAATTCTGTCGTGATGACATCCTTGTCACTGGTCAAAATGTAAGTAACATTAATTTGTTTTTGATTTGGACTTAATTATACTGTCAGTTCATGCATAACATACATTGATTTGGACTTAATTACTTTCTATCAGTTCATGCATACACATTTTTTCATTGCACATGCATGCTTACATGCACACGCCTACACACACATCTCACACACACACGCCTACACACAACACCACACAACCACACAACCCCACACACACCAAAACCCACAAACCTTGTCTTAAGAAAAGTCAGAAAATAAAAAAAAGCAAAAAAAAAACCCTTCATCCTGCTGCCAAATGACATGTATTTTACCACTGTGATGGAAGGTGCGGGCAGTTCTTCATCCCAGGACCTGAGAACTGTCCCGTCTGGAAAATGGGTCGTTCGGACCCTCAGATCCTGGTGCCTGCAGACATACCCGCGGTATCACTGTGCACGGCTTGGCCATGCAGGTACTGGATGGACTGTGTGTTGTGCTGCCGTTGTGTTGTGTTGTGTTTTCATGTGTTGTTTTTATGTTGTGGTTGTGTTGTGCTGTATTGTGTTATGCTGTGATGGGTTGTGTTGTGTTGTGGTACATTGAGTTGTGTTCTATAGTATTGTGTTGTGTTGTGTTGTATTGCACTGTATTGTATTATTGTAATGCTTTGAAGTTAAGAGATGTCTTCATCATCCCTTCTCTCCCTTTCTCTCTCTCACTCTCTCTCTCTGAGTCTCTCTCTCTCCTCTCTCTCTCTCTCTCTTTCCTCTCTCTGTCTGTCTCTCTCTCTCTTTGTCTCTGTCTTGCACGCCACACACATACATAGTGGAATCAAAGTCAGTGGTTTGTAAATGGTCCAAGGGAGGGAACTCTTATCATTCAGGGACATTGCTAGGAGTTATTTCTACACACATCAATGGCTGTTTCTAAGAAAGTATAACCCCTTATGTGGGCCTATAGAAGTGCATTGAGCTCAGCAGGAGGGGAAAAGAACTGTGTTGATCTGTAGTAGTTGTTGTAGTAGTAAACCATTGAACTTGCTGTTCTCTCAGTAAATACAACTTACTTTATTTGCTTTCAGATCTGCTGACATAGATCACTCTAACTGAAGAAATAACAAATTCTTCTAAAACTGTTCATAATTGTGTTAGCTAGTTTTATGGATGCTATGATGATTAAAGAGGAAAATGAATAAGATTTTAATGGGCTGTTCTTTGTGTGTTTGCTTTTTTTCCCCAGGACTTCCAGAAGGATAACTTGAGATGCGAGTTCAACATAGATTCAGGGAAGATTGTTCCAGCGTCTGTGATTTCTTTCTCTCGGAACAAAGTGCTGATCAACTGCAGCACACTGAATGTGAGTGGAATTGTTTGGCAGCCCTGGGGAAGTACTGATACCGGAGGTTGACTGTGTGTGTGTGTGTGTGTGTGTGTGTGTGTGTGTGTGTGTGTGTGTGTGAATGTGGTTTACATGCCTGCAAGGAGCTTGTGTGTGTGTGTTCTCAGTTGTTGTGAAAAGACCATTTTCATTCATAAGTAATCAGTAAGCTGCATGTTCTATTGATAAATCATAGGTTTCTGTTTGATTTCTCCATTATTGCTTATATATATATATATATATATATATATATATAGAGAGAGAGAGAGAGAGAGAGAGAGAGAGAGAGAGAGAGCTAATTTATTGATTTCTCCACAGCAAGATCATAGAGAATGAAGTGTGTATGTAGAAGTGTCTACATTTCTTCCCCTCCCACTTCTGCTTTCTCATTCTCTCCCCTTTCCTCATCCCATCCACTTTACATCCCCACCCACTCTCCCTATCCCACATGCCTTTAACTGGTAATTATCATGCTCAGTACCTTAATTACAAATAGAAGAAACTTTGGAATAGCTGTAGTTATGCTGTGTGTTCAAACTGAAATGTAAGACACTTAGAAACTGTTAGTAACAGTCATAAGTGTTACGTTAAACTGAAATAATTGACATTTAGGAATTGTTAATAGCTGTCAGACTCTACAATGAACTGAAATTGATGACAATCAGAAACTCTTAGTAAAGACATCTTGAAAGCGAGTTTGTATGTATATAATGCTGGGAACGAGCTGAGGTACCTTTGCTTAGCTGAACACTGTAAGGAATCCCCCCCAGGACAACAAAACCCAGGTTCATCATCAGGATGGTAGCGGTTCAGATGTGTTGAACTCTTGTGTTGTTTCAGTTCAACTACCACCGCAGCGTCAGTCTGTACAGTGTCCCCTTCAAAATCTACTGGGGGGACGGAGCTCACCCCCTGGACAACCCCAATGGAGTGCAAGGTGGGTAGGGCATCTGCTTCCCCTCCACCATGGAGGTTATATTGTTGCTCACGTCTTCTGAACCTGAAACCCGTACCATTTGAATGAAAATAAAATCAACGATGACAGTACAGCATTTTCCATCTGTTCTGTTGTTAAATATATGATTGATCTGCTCAATTGGCTGATTGCTCTCTAACTAGTCATTTTTTAAGTGACATGATAATTAGCAGCCTTACTAAATAGATAGTAAGAACAATAATGAAGTGTGGGGTAGGCATTATGTTTTGGAATGGTGGTGTTTAAGAACAATAATGAAGTGTGGAGTGGGCATTATGTGTTGGAATGGCGTGTGTTTCAGTGGTGATGTACAAGTGTTCGGCCATGGCGGAGAGTTGTGGGGAGTGTTTCACGGTGGACAGAAAGTATCGGTGTGGCTGGTGCGGCAACACGGAGTGCACCACAGCCAGGTTCTGTCCTCGCGCCAACTGGCTGCCACGCTCCAGTGTCTGCCCCAACCCCACCATCAACGTCTGTGAGTGATTGGTGTGCTGAGAGTGTGTGTGTGTATGTTGCCCTTTTTACGATTGGCTGTCTTGTTTGTGTTTGTATGTGTTGTCTCTTTTTCCGATTGGCCGTCTTTTCTCTGTGTGTGTGTTGTCCCTTTTTTCCCCGATTGGCTGTCTTGATAAATTTCAAACAAGTATCTGTCACTTGTGAAGTTTTGTTTTGTTGTATGTTTGTGTCACTGGAAGATGTGTTTATGATGTTTGCAGATTGTTTTTCTGGTGGTCAGAAGGTATTGTTTGCGGAGAGTACACTTAAGAAATTACGTAGAGTGGGTCCATTGGGTGCTGTCAGCTGAAAAAATAACAGTAAATTTTGGTGTTTATTTTTTCTGATGGAAATAAAAGGGATTTTCCTACAAAATATAACTTTTTAGAAATACTTCTCTTTGTCCAAATAAGCACCTTATTCATAGAACATCGCCTTAAGTGATCAGGATGTCAACAACATCCAACAGCATAACACATGGCAAGGGAGCTAAATGCAACATCCAACATGCTTAGTCCTTCAAGGTGACTTCCCCTCAACTTACACAGCTTGTGTGTGCATGTGACTATGGTGTCCACTGTGTTAGGTGTTTTTTTGGGCCACATTTTAGCAGAGCACCAGTTCATAAGAAAAAGAAATTCCATGGGGAATGGTGTGTGTGTTTTCAGATCCACCCCCATTCAGGGCCCAGCGCTGGAGGCACCCGGTGACAGTGCTTGGGAGAACCTGGGTCAGAACATCCAGGAGGTGGAGGTGGATGTGGATGGGCTGCCCTGCCACATCCTCGACTTCCAGGCCCCGTGGAAGTGAGAACTTGCATTAAATAATTATGATAGTAATATATATATATATATATATATATATATATATGTGTATATAGAGAGAAAGACAGATTTTTTTTTTTTTTTAAGGATTGAGTTCTCTTAATTGTGTCTGTTTTGTAATGTGCACATTAAAAGATTGTTGATCAGTGTCATATGAGTATAAGTTATTCACTGAAGATACTGAATTCAGTGCAACAAAAACGAATAATTAAATTGTAAACATAAATAAGGAAAAAGTGGTATATTGAACAAAATTCATCGTAATGTTTTCATGTTTATATATTTTCCTGGAGACTGTTCATAAATAGTGTTAAACCCCGACACGTAATTATATACTTGCTTATTATAGCTGCAAATCTATAAAAAAAATATTTGAATTGGTTTCTGTTGTTGAGAACAAAACAAAACAAAAACGACAATAAAGATGAAAAATGGTGCTCTGTACTCTGAAAGCCTGCATCCCACACTGCCGCCCTATATTTCTTCCCCCATCCTTTTCCCACATTACTTCCTGCCCTTCCATCGCCTTCAACCCCGCTACTTCTTCTCTCACCTCGCCTTAAACTTTATTGCCACTGGAAATTAATTATAAGTCATCAAATAAGACTAAAAAGATTTTTTACCAACATTTGGTAATTAAACATTGACAAAGTTTAGTCAGCTTGCTTTCTGGGCCTCCCCTTTCTCCTATCCCTCCTCCCTCGGCCTATCCCTCCTTCCCCTCTGTACTACGCTGTGCCCCATTCCCCCTCTCCTACTCTGCAAGCACAGATTGTGGATGGATTAAACGCACCCAGGGAAGGGGAGGGTAGGAGGGAAGGAAGTTGAGCAGTGATGGGTTGTCTTATGTTGACTTGCTGTTAATTGCTCATGAAGACTGCTGGGACTGAGACTGTGGTGGGACAATCCTGGATGTGGTTTATGTTTTAGATGACCTGAATGAGCAAAGGGTATGGGAGTAATGCCTTAAAGGGCGAATGAAACCGCAATGGGGGAAAAAAAACGTTTGAGTACAGGAAGTTTGTGAACACAAGCTCACATCTTGACATGCTTTTGTGTTTTGACATATCACATAAAGAAGGAGAAAAAGTTGTCCATAGACAGCATGAACTATGAAAACAGTTTGTGTACAGAGATACCTTGCGTTCTGACTGAGAACAGACATTGGAGCTCAGTCTGGGCTGTGTGGTTTCAGGGTGGTGTGTCTGACCCAGCCGGCCAACATGCCCCTCCAGTCCGGCAAAGTGAGAGTGATCGTCGGCAAGACGCACAGCGGCGTCTCCCAGCATGCCTTCAGCTATGTGGTCAGTAGCAGGTGGAAATGTCCGTCTGTGTGTGTATGCACACGTGTGTGTGTGCATGCGCGTGTGTGGCAGGAAGGGTGTGGGGAAGCGAAGTGGGAGGTGTGAGGGAAGTATTTTGCAGACCAGTTCACCCATATCAGTGTCACCGTATTTTGTACACGTTTGGGGAAAATATGTTCAATTAGAATATGATGAACTGATTAAAAAAAAACTGTCAAAAAAATAAGGCGTGACAAAGTTGTTGAGCGGCAGTTGCACTTGCGGTGTGTAACTGTTGTGTTTGTGCACTATGACCAAAAAGTGACAACTCTTGCCGACTCGTGCAATGAACTCGCATCTGGATGACGTTCAAGCAACTACGGGGCCAAGAGGCTGTAAAATGCTGAAGAACTGGTGAAAGAGCCTGAATTTATGTCGGAGTATGGTGGTGAATCAGTTGTGAAAGTATTTGAACTGGGAGAAACCTTTTGAATGGCAGGTACATAAGATCAGGTATCCGTCTACTAGCTGTCCTCTGCCATGTGATGCCCGTTGTTAGAAATTTCTCCCTTTTATGGCTTTTTACAAACATTGGTAGAAAGTATGTTCATTTTACTTTTTAATTGAAACGTACATTGATAGCTGGTTAGCAGGTCTGATTTTGGGTTTATAAAGTCTGCATGTGCCATTGGCTGTAATCTCAGGGTGTGTGTGTAACGTGTGTATATGTAGATGTGTATGTGTTTTTTCAGGGTGGTTGGATTAGGGGTGGCTGGGGTGTGACTGATTGGGGAGGGAGTGGGGGGCTAGGGAGACTTCTCTTTATTTTACTTATTATTATTTATTGTTGATTTGTTTTATTTCATTTTATTTTTGTTGTCGTTGTTGCTTTTATTGAAGTTTTTCCCCTCCATGAGTCAAACAGTGTATGATAAACCAGCATAATATATTCATGTCTAATTGGAAAGACAGCAAAACCAAGAGTGGCTGGTTTTCTCTTTGTACTGTAGAGTTATGTTTGCACCAGGCTTTGTGATTGGGTTTAAGTAAACTTTACTATCCCCCACTGATGCGCAGTTTCTGTGTGACGTATCCTCCATTGATGCGAGTTTTTTGCGCGACACATTCCCCCATTGATGTGTCGTTTCTGTAGGACACGTCCTGTATTAATTGTGAGGTTTCTGTATGATGCATCTCACCTGATGTGTGGTTTCTGCATGTTGTACCTTGTTGATATGTGGTTTCTGCACGACTTGTTCATTGGTGCAGGAGCCAGAGATCACAGGCATCAGTCCATCCATTGGTCCCGTGGACGGTGGAACTCTGGTGACCATCCTGGGCACTGACGTCAATGCCGGCACTTCCATTTCTGTCATGATTGGTGACGACATGCCCTGTCTCAATGTCACCAGGTAGGGAGTGTGTGTGGAGTGGTGTGTGTTTGAGTGATGTGTGTGTATGTTGAGTGGTGTGTGTGTGTGTGTTTAGTGGTGTGTGTGTTTGAGTGGTGTGTGTGTGTGTCGAGTGGTATGAGTGGTTGTGTGTGCTTGATAATGTGTGTGCAGTGGCATCAGAACCAGAGGGACCATGGGGACACTCCCCTCTCTACTGCTGAAAATGTTGGGGAGAGGGTGGGGGACAACACAGCTTTTTTGCCCCCCCCCCCCCCCCCCCCCCCCCCTCCCCCCTTCCCTTCCTCCATAGGAATTCAGAAGATTGGAAAAAAACGTCTGAACATTTGGATTAAAAAAAAAAGTCCTCACAATCCCCTTCCTGCTTCCATGAAAATTTGGAAGATGCCCCCCTCCCCCCTCTCTCCTCCACTTTTATATAAGATATAGGAAGACTAGTGATGTTTTTGTCTAAGGCAACACCCACCCTTCCCCATGCAAAATATTTCTGATGCCTCTGATGTGTTTGTATGTGTGTGGTTGAGGTGTGTGTATGTGCTCATGCATGTGCACATGTGTGTGTGCATGCATGTGTTTGCATGCACCATCAGGCATGTATGCTCATGTCGTGTGTAAATATGTGCCTACATCCATAGTCATCCCGTGTAGTCTTATATATGATTTTATGCGCGTGTTTCTACATGCCTGTTTATTTATGTGCGTGTGTGGTTTACCAGCCTGAGCGAGAACATCTGACTTGCATCACAAGCAACAGTTCCGCTTCGTCGAACGGCAGCCACACAATCAGAGTCACATTTGACACGACACAAGTCCTTGCACCCAGACATGTGACCTTCACGTACCTGCCCAACCCTGTCATCAAAGGCATCGACCACAAGGAGACTATCCTCAGTAATGCATGTCATCAGTTGGTTTGTGTTTTGGGGGGAAGGGGGGGGGGGGGGAGTGGTGTTATTGTGATAAATGCCTCTAATTTCAAGGAAAAACACAAGGGAATGAGATGCTGGATTATTGTGATAGGGATATTTTTTTCTTTCACTTTGAGATGATTTTATAGAAATTAGTGATTTTGACAGTCGTTCAAGGAAAACCAAACTTTGTTATTTTTCTTTTCATTGTGATGTTTTGCATCTGATCGAGAACGCTCATGCTGCTCTTCTGTACACATTATGCACACACAATGTAATAAATAACATTAAGTATAATTAGTTTGTCTGATAGTATTGCACTCCTTCGATTGAGGCTATAAACCGAGGTTCCCTGTGTGAACGCACGCACAACATCTTGCACACACGTAAAATCCCATCACCAACTTTCGGAAGAGAAGGCCAGTTTGGCCGTTGGTATGGATGACATGTTACACATAGCATGCACCTTCCCAAAGTTGGAGCACGGCTGCCTTAATGGCGGGATAAAAAAAATGGTCATACACACAAAAGTGTCAGAACAATCAACATGATGATTGTGGACACTGAAAGAAAGAGGAAGAAGACTCCTGTTTTATCATTTTTTTGCTTTAAATTAAGAACAGTTTTGTATGGCTGTTTCTCCGGCACATTACTCTCATAGGAAAACAATAAGATGTGTACAGTTGTTATGATATTGTGAGGTATTTGAAATCAACTTTTTTTAATTGGTTTTGTATATCCTGTAATCCTTGATAATGCTCAAAATCGATCCATGTCACATCTTGGTGTGCAAAGTTCCATTTAAAAATTACTGTTCCCACTGCTTAAGAAATTTGTCTAGAGAGGTTTATATGGAAGAAAATGATGAGATAAGCCTGTTTTGATGACATGATGCATTAACTTTAAATCTTTTCGCTTTAGGCTGATGAATGTGATTAATGGATAGTCAGTCGTGTACACACATGAAGTATGTTCCCTGTATAGTGTGAATGGTATAGCATACTGTGTGGTGTGTCACAGCGGGGGAGTGAAGGTGAAGGTCATTGGGGAATATCTGGATCGCATCCAGTCTCCAAATATGATCCTCTGGTACAGGAAGACGCCATATGAAAATGTAAGACTCCCTGTGATGTTTGTCTTGTTTTAGTTTATTACAAATCTTAAAATATATGGTATGTCTGAAGTTTTCTTATTAATGATTGTGCAGAAATGCGATTTGTCAGTTTTTTACATTACATAGACACTGTTCGAATTTACTGTACAAAATGTGGAATATTTTAGGAATGGAATACGTTGAGTACATCAACAACATGAATTTTGTTGGTGTGTTTTTTGATTGTCTCCTGTATATTTATAATGTAATGTTAATTTTTTTTAATTGAAACTAAGTTCGGGAAATTAAAACATAAATATTGATGTTCTGCATCAACAGAAAGGTTTCATTACTTGCAGAAAAAAAAGAAGCCATATTTTACCTGCCAAATATAAAGAATAGGCGGAGAAAATATCTCTATTTTCAACGATGGAACTGTGATTTAATGAGAAACTAAAGGAAATTTAAACAAAGATCAAGCCAGAACTAAAAAAAGAAAACCAAAAAAAACCATGATGCCAAAAATCAACAGACATGTTTCCGTTCGGTTTTGCTTTTTTTTTTTTTAGTCAAACTGGTTCACATTGATACATGGTAATTTATTAACATAAAAAAAAGTTCAGCTTGACAAGTCACTAAAAGCATTGTTACCAGGTGTGTGAATAATGTCAATTTGACAGACTTGCGACAAGTCCACGGATGGCAAGCACATGTGGTGCAAGACCCCAGGAGTACCCATCCCACCTTCCAAACTAAAGGGCAGCAAGTCCATGGCCTTGGCCTATGGCTTTCGATTGGATGGGGTCCAGTCCGTTCGCAACCTGACAGCGGTCAGTTACGAAGATCATCGCATGGTGGAGGTGTTTTCTGACCCGGAGTTCATGGACTTTGAGGACGGCATCAAGCCTCACCAACAGAAGAATGAACTGCTGGTCGTTGAGGTCAGTTCTATAATTCTGTGAGGGAATCCTTACCCCCCACTCCCCTCCCACCCTTGTCACCAGCCAGGGGAAGGATGAGGGGGGGGGGATGGGGATGGGGATGGGGGGATGTCTTTTAAGTTTAAATTTAATCCTGTTTTCTTGAACATTTGTGGTAGTAATTTTGTTTTTTTTAACTCCTCTCTTTGACTTTGCCTTTTCAGAACATTTCTTGCTTTCTCTGTGGTGGTCCATTATTTTTTGTCTTTGTGTCTCAGTTACCTGTGTTTGTTGTAAAAAGTCTTGACACTTGTTTCTTTCACCCCCCATATAATCCAGGGGAGGAGGGGATCCAGGGAGGAGGGAGGCATATGTGTCCCTAGAAGGTTGGGGGGGGGGGGGGGGGGGGGGGGGGGGGGCAGATCCAGCTTGATGGCAGAAGGGAAGCAACTTTCACAAGCATGTACAACCTTTCATTTGCCTAAACATTTCTCCCTTTCCATGTACATAGAAACAATGTGAGCTGACTTTTTTTCTTTTTTTTTAAACGGTACATCTTCGATTTGTTCAATCATTCCATGCATGTTATGCTCACAGTAATTATTTGTGCATCTCTCAAGCACCCAACGGTGGAAACAGTAAGGAAGGCATAAACTTGGGGGGTCCATTTTCCAGGCAGCAACCACCTAAGCCAGGGTTCTGCCACTGGGTCGGTTGTTACAGGGCTCTGCCCTGTCATGCATGACTTGGGAAGCTTCTCTCAGGGTCTCACTATCATAGGACAATGAAGTCAAGGGCAAAAGCCTTTATAGTTGTGAGCCGGGGAGAGGTATCGACTCGGTGGGGAAGGTTTCAGACTCTTGGGTGGAGGCCTGGGTCTAATTCCCTTCCCAAGCGGCCAGGCTTGAAGAGATGTTCTCTACATAGTTAACAGTGCAGATTTCATTTTGCTCCAAGGTCTTCAGATGGGATTGTAAACCATGGTTCTGTTTGTGAACTCTCATGAAAACAATCTTGCACCCATTTAAATCTTGTATGTTGACTCGCACGAAAACAGTCTTGCACCCATTTAAGTTGTGTTCCAACCTTTGGATGAACAGCAGACCATCATGATGTGCCGAGGTAGATGACACACACACAAAAAAGAAACGTGCACACTGGTGTTTTGTTCATACATGATGTCCAAAGTCACAGCGTGGGCTACCTGAATGGTGGGATTAAAAGAAAAACAGCAAAAATAAAAACATGCGTGCTGGTGTCATTTTTTTAAAACGTCGCTCCCGAGGATCCAACTTGGCTGCTGTAATGGTTGACTAAGAGGCATATATTGCACAGATCACATCAGTGGAGAAGCTTGGGAGTTTCGGGTCTCAAGACTGAAAAAAGAGAGAAGGGAGATGTGAAGTACTGGTACAGTGTTGACGGCGACGTGCAGGGCAGAGATGTGAAGTACAGTGTTTGTGGTGTGACGTGTGCAGGGCAGCAAACTGGGTCCTCTGAGGAACCCCGACGTCAGCATCACGGTGGGTCAGGAGAACTGCACGGGGGTCAACGTGGCCACCACCATCGTCACCTGCAAACCCCCACCCTCCCAGCCACGCCCTCTGGTGGGCAGCGGCTGCCTGAAGTTGTGGTAACTGTCTTTATATTGCTTTGGTCTGTATCCACTGGTCTTTACATTGCTTTGGTCTGCATCTACTATCTTTACATTTCTTTGGGTTTACATTGCTTTAGTCTGTATCCACTATCTTTACTAGCTTTGGTCTGTATCCACTGTCTTTACATTGCTTTAGTCTGTATCCACCGTCTTTACATTGCTTTGGTCTGCATCTACTGTCTTTACAATTCTTTGGTCTGTATCCACTGTCTTTACATTGCTTTAGTCTGTATCACTGTCTTTACATTGCTTTAGTCTGTTGTATCCACTGTCTTTGCTTTGGTCTGTGTCCACTATCTCAGGCTAAAGTCAAAATCAGGCTGTTTCACATTTGTTTTAAAACTGTTTAATCATTCTCTTAATTTTAGTGACTTTCTCATCTGTCCCTCTCCCTGTCCCTGTCCCCTCTCTATCTGTTTTCTCCATCTGTGATTCTCTCTGGGTATTTTCTTCTCAGTATCTCTCTCTCTCTTGCTCACCGACACCGTTGATGTCTAGGTGATAGTGGGGAACGATATTATTATCCTGTATTCATCTGTTTATGACTGTTGATGCTCAGATGATAGTCAGGAACAATGTTATGACCCTGTATTCATCCATCATCAATGCTGATGTATAAGGAGATGGTGGGGAATAATACTAAGACCACATAGATTGAATAGCAAAGTCTGTATTCACCCACTGTTACTGTTAATGTCCAGGTTATAGTGGAGAACAATCCTATGATCACATGTATTTGATAGCAATGTTCTGTATTCATCCATTATGACTGTTGATATCCAGGTGATGATGGGGAACAATATTATGACCACATAACAAAGCTCTATTCATCCACCATCACTGTTGATGTGCATGTGATGGTGGGGAACAGTACTATGACCATATACATTTAAAAAGCAAAGTTCTATATCCACTACCATCACTGTTGATGTCCAGGTGAGGATGGAGAACAATAATTATGACCGCATATCTGTAGTAGCAAAGTCAGGTATTTACCCACTATTACTGTTAGTGTACAGGTAATAGTAGAGAACAATATTGTGACCTCATATATTTCACAGGAAAGTCCTGTATTCACGGTCATCACTGTGTCCAGGTTATAGTGGAGAACAATATTATGACCACAGTCATATATGTAATAACAAAGTTCTTTATTCACTTGCCTTCACTGTAAAAGTGTAATAGCAAAGTTCTGTATTCACTTACCTTCACTGTAATAACAAAGTTCTGTTTTCACTTACCTTCACTGTAATAGCAAAGTTCTGTATTCACCCGCCATCATTGTTGATGTCCAGGTGACAGTGGGGAACCTGACATTCCCTGTGGGTGTGCTGCGCTATGAGGAGCCCGAGGTTCTGTCCTTTGCCGCCATCGTCGCCATAGGCGTCGGCGCCAGCATGCTGGTCATTGTGCTCATCATCGTCTGCATCCTCTACCGCGTCAAGTCACGCCGCAACGACGACATGATGAAGAAGATGAGGATCCAGATGGACATGCTGGAGGCGCGGGTGGCCAATGAGTGTAAAGAAGGTGGGTGGGACGATGTGTGAGTGTGGTGAGAAGATGGGAAAAGGTTTGAAGTACAAGGGTCATGAGGCCCATCAGATGATTTCAGTGCCAAGGATAGGGGATGGGATCAAGATCTCGCTGGAATTTCCCTCAGTTCGCATGTGACAAAGTCCTGTTCCTTCCTGCAGCTCACTGGCCCCTGCTGGACACCATAGTCACCATGTGCAACCAGAGAATGTGTTCAATTGGTTGGGTTGGGTTAACATGAGGTAACACATTGCTGAAACCAAATAACCAGTTTCCCCCAGTGAGCACTTTTTCTTGTAGTTATCACCCAGTAATCAGTCAGTGGTCTAAAAGTCACTTTGGATATGTTGACCGACTGGCAAGGTAACAAAGTGAAATAGACCAGTCCTGAACTTCTGTGGGAGTGAGCAACTTCAGTGAGCACGACACCCACCTTGCACTTTATTTTTTCAACCAGGCTCTTATTTCATATTTAACAAATTAGCGTCTACGCGCTTCTAAGAAAGAAAGATCTAATTGTGCCAGGCTATAAATACTTGACACCCTAAGCAAGGCCCTGGTGATTTAATTTTTGGTGTGCAGCCACAGGCAGACCAACAGCTGTGGATGACAACAAGAGTTCTTTGTCAGAGGTAATCAAATCCGTGTCACATGTTAACGGTTCCTGTTTCAGCCTTTGCTGAGCTGCAGACGGACATGACGGAGCTGACCAGTGACATGTACGGACAGGTGACCATGCCGTTCTGGGATTACCGCACCTACTGCATGCGCATCATGTTCCCTGGCTCCGAGGATCACGCCGTGGTCAAAGACCTGCAGGTGAGGGGGGGAAGGAGGAGGGGGAAGGGTAGGGGTGGGGGAAAGGGTGTTCTAGTTATAAGCCCTCAGGGCTTTTACTTTTCTACTGTTTCACAGAAATGTAAAAATAATTGTTAGAAAAACTCGTGGAAGAAAAGAAAAAAGAGTGGAATCTGCAGAATGCAGGTCACCTTTTGATATGCCGGAAGAGGAAACGGACGTCACAATATCTCATGTTAAATTCTTTGCAGGAGTGGACAGTCTCCATGTTTAATCAGTGTCAGAGTCTGACCTCATGTATCAGGAAGGCACTGCCGAGGTGACAGAGAGAAAAGTCATACAAAATTTATGCAGACCTGATCATGGTTGGAGCGAAGAGTGGAAGACACACCACACAGTGCATAGTTTGTGTCGGACCGCACCTTAGTGAATGCAAGATCAACATTTCCAGGGAGGCTGGCATGCAAATTTAATGTACTTCAGCTTTTGGTCAGTTGGATCCCTAGACTTCTCTGATGAATGCCTTTATCTGTTGAGGACCGTGTTGTCCTTTTCATGGGATGAACTAGCCACCGTGGTACTGTGGTTAGTGTTGCAGGCTGAACAGTAGGAGATAAAGGGTTTGATTCCCACAAGAGACGTTTATTTGTTGGATTTTTTGGTCTTCAGCTGCCTCTTATAAAGAAATGACTGTGGCGGGTTTTCCCCCTCCATGTTGTGTATTTAGAATGGAAGTGAAAGGGTGCATGTCTTTGTTATGCATCTCCGATTAAAGTTCACAGGTATTGGTGGTAATATGATGGCTTTCACCTTTTTCATCAAGAGATGTATGATGTTGAAGAAATACAATCCAGTGTTGCGTCATTGAGATTTTCTTTTCGTCATTTAGATGTCATTTTCAGGTGAATGACATTGTCCCAAAGATCAGGACTCTGGCTTGTACAGCAACATGCTGGTCACTGAAGAAATGCCATGATCAAAACTCAGATTACATTGTTTTCCATGTGTGTTATCACTGAAATCCTGCAGCGAGTGCTCAGGTGGCAGCAACATTGTCACTGATGTGATGGAATGAACATTGTGACAAGACCATTCTTGTTGACGAGTTTGTCGCAGCATTCGTACAACTTTTTTGTTAAGGAAAAATAATTAGAAAATTTATAGTAGAAATTTGTTTCCTGAATTTCTATAAAATAATTCTTAACAGTATCTTTCTCTTTTCCAATGTGATCATAATGAATTGTGTACCTGCACACTTCCTTCCTCTGTTCCAGCTGGATTTCCACCGTCGGGAGAGCATCGAGCAAGGCCTGCGCCTGTTTGCAGGACTGGTGGGCAACAAGACCTTCATTTTGACCTTCATCCGAACCCTGGAGGCCAACAAGAACTTCAACCTGCGTGATCGTGTCAACGTGGCCTCCCTCATCAGTGTGGCCCTTCAGACCCAGATGGAGTACTCCACGGAGTGAGTGGATACTTGTGTTGAGGGTGGTTGTACCACAGGGTTTGTGTACTCCATGGAGTGAGCGGACGCAGTGTTGAGGGTGGTTGTACCACAGGGTTTCTGTACTCCATGGAGTGAGTGGATACTTGTGTTGAGGGTGGTTGTACTACAGGGTTTGTGTACTCCATGGAGTGAGTGGATACTTGTGTTGAGGGTGGTTGTACCACAGGGTTTCTGTACTCCATGGAGTGAGTGGATACTTGTGTTGAGGGTGGTTGTACCACAGGGTTTGTGTACTCCATGGAGTGAGCGGACGCAGTGTTGAGGGTGGTTGTACCACAGGGTTTCTGTACTCCATGGAGTGAGTGGATACTTGTGTTGAGGGTGGTTGTACTACAGGGTTTGTGGACTCCATGGAGTGAGTGGACAGTATGTAGAGGGTGATTGTACTGCGGGGTTTGTGTATTGAGTGAGTGGACACTTGCGTTTAGGGTGGTTGTACTGTGGGGTTTGTGTACTCCATGGAGTGAGTGGACGCTGTGTTGAGGGTGGTTTGTACTGAGGGGTTTGTACACTCCACAGAGTGTGTGGATGTTGTATTAAAGGTTGTGTACTGTATGTAAGGTTTGTGTACTCCACGGAGTGAGTGAACACTATTGAAGGTGGTTGTATTCTGGGGTTTGTGTACTCCACTGAGCGAGTGGACTGTATGTTAAAATGTGTTGTAATCCATTGAAGGTTTCAAAAAGGAAGTAAATAATTTGAGGATGCAATTCCCCCCTCCCTCCCCATCATGGCACAATGGTCTGTTTTTTGTCAGTCTATATTTATTTTGGCCATTTCATGGTTCTGTTTTCCTTTTCTTTTTTCCTCTCCTGAACATTGAAAATGATATCACCAGAAATGACATGGAAGAGTTTGTGCTCTGAACATTTCATAACAGTCCATGTTTTTTATTTTTATTTCTGCAGGATATTGAAAACGTTGCTAGCTGAACTGATAGAGAAGACGGTGGAGAGCAAGAACACGCCCAAACTGTTACTGCGCAGAAATGAATCCGTCGCTGAGAAGATGCTGACGAACTGGTTCACCTTTCTTCTGTACAAGTTTTTGAAGGTCAGTTGGTGTGCGTCTGTGATCTGTTATGCTAGAACGTCACTTTTTTTCCCCTTATATACGATTATCTGTTTGAAATCCATTTTGTCTCCCTCATATACCATGATTATCTTGTTTCTTCTTCTGCGTATGCAGGCTGATACTCCTGCGGACACTCCCTATATGGACAGGCTAGTATTAATCCCATCTACCCAACAAAGGGAGTGGAGTTGTGTGTACGACTTTTTTTTTATCCCGCCAGTAAGGCAGCCATACTCCATCTTCGGGGAAGGATTATCTGTTTGGAATCCATTTTGTGAGTTTATCTGTGACCTTGTAGTTTTGGGTATCTTTTTTTTATCTCAAATATTGTGATGGCCAGGGTCAGCTTTGTCTCAACCTCCTGTTGATCTGCTGTCCTCCCTGAAAATGGATCCCAGATCCAAGAAATGATCCACTTAGCCCAGTGTCCATCTGTTCAGAGATGGCAGTTGCCCAGTTATGTCTGGAACTGGACTCCCCCCCTGAGCTGGCATATATTCTGTTTGTCTTTGATTTCTTCCATCTGCTTATATGTAGCTGCAGTTTTGTATGCTAACCCCAACTCAAGCCCCTCATACCCCAAAAGTCAGCGTTATGAAGTGATGCTGGTCTGTGTTGCAGGAGTGTGCCGGAGAGCCCCTCTTCATGCTGTTCCAAGCCATCAAACAGCAGACCTCCAAGGGCCCTGTGGATACCATCACAGGGGAGGCCCGCTATTCCCTCAGTGAGGACAAGCTGATACGACAGCAGATACATTACAAACCCATGGTATGTTCCGCTGTCTGTATTGTTCACAGAGAAGAAATGTGAGGGTTTAGTTTGAACCAGTCCCACAGTAATAATTATATTGGAGGTCAGGTCCATTTCTCTGGGACTTCTTAAACCTTTGCTGTTCGATTTTATCTATGATATTTCACATCATTCTTTTATGTTTGTTTTTACATAACCTTGGAATGTAATATATAGGAGGAAAGTTTTATTTGTGTTTTTCTGTTTGCTTCTAAAGGAGATGGGATAATGAGAGTGTAATCCATTATTATCAGTCACTGGGATTATATACTGTGCTACAAAGGAATGGGTTGGATCCTTCTTCATTTGTGTTTTTGTCATTTTGACTACTAATGAAATCTGGCTTTTGGTGGAAATCATTTCTTTCCCCTCTCAGTGTATCAGGAGAAAATGGAAATGTGATCCAGAAACGAAGCATCTTCAGCATCACTGTCTGCCCCCTCGCCCTGTGATCCAGAAACGAAGCATCTTCAGCATCACTGTCTTAACTTCCTGCCCCCTCCCCCTACCCAGCGCTCCACACACACACACACACAATATCAGGCCCCCACCCCTTCCCTCCTGCCAAAAGAACTGTCGAGCATTAAAAAAAAATAATGATTATAATAACGCATTTTCCAACACACCGAGTTTCCTCCTTTATGCTCGACCGTTTTAAGCCCTGGATTTGTCGGCTCAAATTCTGGTAACACCCCCCAATCCTCCGCTCTTTCGGTTGTGGAAAACTTTGTCAAGTCTTTGTACTGACCCTAGTATTCCCCCTCTATCCCAAACCGCTTCCAGTCATTTTTTTTTTTTTTTTTCCACTTGCACCATGTTGATGCTGATTGGCAGACACTGTACGTGCTGGACGTGGACATGGACGGGTGCACACAGCCCTCACACCCTGTCAAGGTGTTGGACTGTGACAGCATTTCGCAGGTGAAGGAGAAGATACTGGACGCCATCTACAAGAACGCCCCCTTCAGCAGTCGTCCCCTCAAAGAAGAACTGGACCTAGGTATGCTGTCGAACATTGAAGATATGTCTGGAATACAGAGAAATTAAATGCACAAAAGATGACAGGCTTTTTTCTTGCCCCTGTTGATGCAGTATGCTGTTGAATGTTTGTTAAAAAAAAAATGTTGGGACATGTCTGGAAGACAGAGAAATTAGACACAGAAAACTTTTTTTCCCTGTCCCAGTTAAATTTTGATGCAGTGAGCTGTTGATTGTTACAAGGAAAAAAAAAACCAGCACATTTTTTTAGTCAGCTTTATGAACGCTGTCCAGAATTTATGTTTCAGCAGAGGTGTATACTTACGTATGAGTGTTTAAAATCAGTTGAGAAAACAATCTGCGTTCTTGTTGAAAAACAACAGTTGAGTTGATCCAAGTGCTTTCCAAGCAGCAAGACAACAGATGCCATTACAAAATCATAATTTTGAGCGTTGACTTTAGGAATAACTGACCAATCTAGACACACCTATCTTGGGCTTTAGGGGCTGAGGAATATATAGGGCATGTGTGGTTTACAGAAATGCTGTAGTTTCTCAAAGAAACATGCTTGTTTTTTTTTCCCTACTTGGTTTGTTATAGTATGTGAAGTGTGTTCAATAGGCTGGCGAACATTTTAGACAGTAAATAGTTTATATTGTACCAAAACTTTGTTCTGGAACAACAGCATTGTGCTTGCAGTTCCTAAAATCTCTGGTCTGATCTTGTTTAGGGTAACTGTTGAGTGATGCCTCCACCAAAAGTGGCTGAGCACTGGATAGCTTTATTTTGTTTACTTGATAATTAAGCTTATGGTAGAGTCTGCAGAATAATTGGCATGTTTTAAGATTGTAGTTGACATTCAAAGCTTGCACCTGAAACTTTCATTCTCTTGTTCTCTACCAGTGTGATGCATGTTAGTTTGAATCAGAATATAAGAAGCATTCACTTTGTCAGTCAGACACAACTGAATGAAAGGTAATATACTGTGTGGGTGTGTGTATGTGTAGTATGCACGTGCTTGCATTTCTGTTAGTGTTTCCGAGCAGTTCAATTTCTCTCAATGTTGAAAATAGATAAAGCAAAAGTACATTATTTGAATTGTCAGTCAGACAGGAGCAAAAACTGTGAGTTAGTTATGGACAGAAGTTTCTATTCCATGATCATCAGCATCGCTGAACCGTGTTCAGCCTAATGGGAGCATATGAGCTGCTCTGTGGTCAGCTTGGTAGTAGATATACAGATGACTTGAGCAGGGAAGTAAAAGATACCTGAGTGTTGAAGTTGAGCAGATTGCTAACATTGCTTTCACTCTGGTATTGGCTGTAATCAACACCTCTCCTATGTCAAATGTCCATGAAAATGATCAAAGAATGAACTCGAGCTTCTAAACATGTAAAGGAAGATTTCAGCTTTGCATGCAAGTGAAACCTCTGTCTCCAGGATAGGCAGCATCTTACAGTGAAGTTTCCACATCGTCCGACTTGATGTCAAAACCTGACATAACTTGCATGACAACTGCAATCAAGTTCATTTTACCCCCTGCAGCCTGCCCCCTGCCCCCCCCCTCCCCCCCCCCCCCCCCCACACACACACACACACACACACACACCCACCCCTCACACAATACGTTTAAAAAATATTCTTGTGAACACACATGGTTTATTGGTTCTAATAGCAGTACTGTGCTAACTTACTTGGCATTTAATTAAGCTGAACTTTAGCCAACCCGAAAAGAAAATTTTGGGGGTAAAGTGTACTCTGGGAATATGAAAAGCTTATCACAATAACTTCAAAGCTGATCTGATGTGCACAGCAGACAGGGGATTTGATATTAAAGCATGCGAGTGATACTTAATGACAGTGTCTAGCACCGAAGAGGGTCAGTCTTGGCATGACTGCATGCATGAGCGCCCAGGTGTTGACCTGGGAGTGCTGGCTGACTAGTGCATGGCTTGGTTTCTCCCTTCACTTTCTCTCTTCTCTACAGTCATGCTTGATCATCCGCCAGAGTGGATCGGCGCGGACAAGAGTCGGGTTCACCCCAGGATATTCCCCAACAGGGGCAATGCCAACCGTCTGGCATTGCACGACGAGGACGGCACGTCCAAACTGGATGGGGACTGCCGGAGGATCAACACTCTGGCCCACTACCAGGTGAGGCACTGGTGGGCTGGTTGGTTAATGGTCGTGTCATTTTGATTCATATTCTTTGGTAATTTTGGTTCATACATGAACTGTCTTTTGGTAATTTTAGTTCTTAGATCATACATGAACTGTGTCTGTTGGTAATTCTGGTTCAAATGTGAACTGTCTTTGTTTAATAAATAACAGATCATTGAACTGTGAGCTACAGAAAGGTACAGGCAAATCTGAATGAAAGCAGAGAGTGGTGAACTCTGATCAGCGTAGAAAAGAAGGGAGAAAGGATGCAGAATAGGGAAGGGTGAAGGAATGTGTCAGGTTGTGACAATTTTTGCAAGTTCATGTGCACATGTCGTAATGGTTTGATTATTTAATGCTAAAATGAAATGTTGGCCATTTTGAAACATACATTATGAGATATATCAATACATGTGCCTCTGCAATAATCTGTGATTTTTTGTTGTGCTTAAGAGTTGTCAATATTGTGCGACTGAATTGTTTCTTAATATGAGCTTTAGATGTTCTCATTGTATAGTCAGTCCACCGTTTCTTCTGTGATGCGTTTTTCATGTAAATGCCAGCAGGACTTTTCTGCCAGAGATCAAAATATGCAGTACTTATACATTCAAGGAAATATAAACCCCAGAAATTGGTGACATCAGATACAGGGCAGGGTCGTATTTATGAATTAGGATGGAAAATATCCGAACCACCTTTTTCCAAACCCCACTTACCACGCGTGCACCCTTACCCACCTGATATTTGCTCCAGTCCTACCCCCTAGTGGTCATTGTGCTCCCCTGAAGATCAGACTGTGGACAGCAGGCTATGGTGGATGTTGTGCAGGTTCCTGATGGAGCCTACGTGGCTCTGCACCACAAGCAGCGGCTGACCTCCTACAACATGAGCATCATGGCGGGCAAAAACAGTAAGTCAACCTGTTGACTCTTTGTCCATGTGGAACAAAAGAAAGGAAAAAAAGATTCATTGTAGAAAGCACAAAACCTCATGGTAGCTGTCAAATTCCGCCAACAAGCAGTGGGATGGGCCTCAATAACACCCCAAGACTGTAGGCCCTGGGATTTGGGTTGACAGGTCTTGTGTGCACAAGCTTAGATGGGGTATTGTTTGATACTGTAGTGTATCAGCTGGCTATGACAAGGTCAGTACTGGAGGGCACAGCTGATGGTGTGATTGTGGCATTAAAGAACACAAGAAGAAAATTTGATTTGGTCAGAAACTTACTGCGTACTTAACAAAAAAAAGTAAAATGTAAGAATCCCACAATGGCACGTGTGTGGCTTGTAATTTGTTGTAGGGAAGTTTCAGTTAGTTATAAATCTTTGTAAGTTGTAATTTTTTTTCTATAAATATATTTCATTTGTTTTCATTTCTAGTGATGTGCGAATCCTGAATATAACATATATTTTTTTCTCTTTTCTGGTGATGTGCGAATCCTGCCCAAAATTGACATGCATCAGTAAGTACTGTTCCATACTTCATAACATTTACAATAATCAAGGTATACAAGGACCTCATGAGTGAATAGTCCTAATTTTGAATGACCAGGTGATCTCCGTATAACATTGAAACTCGCTTGTTTAGATGTACATTGAACAAACATTGGTTGAGGCATTTCCCGTTTGTATCAATGCTTTCAATGTTCGCATTACACTGTTTGATCTTTGGATTTGTTTTTCTCAGTCAAGTGTCATCTGCTTTCAGATCTGTCGTTCTACAATCACAGCCCGACCTTGACACGCTCTGTCGCCCCACAGATGATCGTTGTGGACGTGGACAACAATGGCATCAAACATTTCCATTTGGTAATTGGGAGTTTGGAACGTATGACCCTCTCCCTCCCACCTCCTCCCTCGGTTTCCTTGCAGCAACAGTGGTTCAACTTTTTTTTTTTTTTTTTTTTTTTAATTTAGTCTTCTCTTGAAAGTGGTATATATGGATGTAGACTGTATTTTGTGGTGCAAGATTGAAAAATCAGGGATGAAAACTCCTCCGCCGTTTCCGCCGTTATTTTTTCGCATCTCCGCCGAAAGAAAAAGTCTCCGCCGAAAAATTATTCGAAGAATGAAGCTCAGAAACGATCTCAACTTGTCTGCACAGCGAATTTCTTCTTTGTCGGTAATGTTCTCAAACGGCGTAGTTCTCATTCTGCTTCCTTCCAGTATCATTTCTCATCATGGCATCGATTCACAGCGAGTTTGCCGCCAGTGAGTGCAAACAAAACGAAAAAAAGAAAGAAAGAAGTATGTGAACCACTAGAAGACCGAGTGGCAGCAGAAGGACGTGTGTGACCGCAGAGTCGCGGATGTAATAAGAAAACATGACAAAGACGGCGAATTTGAAGTGTTTTGCGAGCCTTGCCAAAAACGTGGCTACTTTGGTAGTCGTGGCAATCAGAGATCACATCGAGCGTCCCAGTCACCAACAGAAAATGTGTGTGTTTCCCACACCATTACAGCATGTTTTCAGATCATTGGGTATGCAACAATCTACGTTTAATTTCCAAAGATAAATCTTAAATAAATGTTAGCGAACCGCCCAGAGAACGTGGACAAACGAGTCACGAGACAAAACACAACGCGTTTCGACCTCTTAGGTCTTCGTCTGGTGATAAATAAACGAATAAAACAACGAAAATTCACTTAGCTTTGATCGCTTCAGATCGCTCAGGCAGGGTTCAGCGCAAGGAAGGCGTTGAATGAGAACGAGGCTGTTGGAAGGGAAATAGTGAGCGAGTCAAAGTCGTAATGATGATAATAATATTACTGATAGGAATACTATTAATGGTCAAAATATTGGGGGAAAAAAAAGAGAAAAAAGAAAAAAAGGACAAGATCAATCTTGGTGTCAATAAGTATGTGTATGGGAGAAAGGAGAGTGGGTTAGATTCTTAAGCAGTAGGGTTGCCGTGGCAACAGTCCCAGAGGCGAAGGCGATGGTGATGTCAATGCTAAGGGTAGTATCAATACTAGCAATAGTATTACTGAATGATACTGCTAACAACGATAGTGAAGGTTAAGGTAACGAAAGCATGATACAGAAATATATTTAGAAAATACATTTTTATAATAATCAAATAAATAAATAAAAGAAACAATAAAAATAATAATAATAAATTAAAAATTAAAAATAAAAAATAAAAAAATAAAAAATTAATCATAATAAATGCATAAATAAGATAGCTATAAGTTATGTGTGAGGTGAATAGTGGGAGATAGTTTGACTCCTACTCTAAGTACTTCCACTCGTAGAGTCTTCAAAGCAAGGAAAAACGTCAAAGTGACAAAAATATAAAAGAACAAATGACATCAAAATAAATTGATGTCACAACAGTATTGTGTAACACTTTTCCCCTGGTATAATGCAAACGTTTGCTACATTTGTTAGGTGTCTGCTAACAGCCCCCACTATGAAATCCTTTTCCACCAGCCCACTCCCCCCACTACCTATATACTTCCTCTACTCCTCCTCCTCCTCCCCCAACCCCCACCTCACCCCACAACACACATACCCCATACACTTCGCCCCCCCCCCCCACCCCATCCCACTCACACACACACACAAACACACCCCCTCCCCCCCCCCCCCCCCCCCCCCCCCCCCCCCCCCCCCACACACAATCACCTCCCCCCACACACACACACACACTTGTCAAGGGGGGGGGGGGATATGATTAGTTGTGTGTGGGGGGGGGGGGGGGTGTACTGTTGTGACATCAGTTTGTTTTTATGTCATTTGTTTTTTTTGTGTTTAGTGTTTCCTGACGAAGGGTCTAAGGCCCAAAAGCTTCAGGTGTTTTTTTTTTTAAAGGACTTCAAAGTAATCATTTTTCATATTGTGTTTATTGAAGTCCAGCAGTTGTTTTCATACATCTGATTAAGTAAGTTTGATTTCCCACTCTGATTTACTTATCTACAGGCCTTATTCTTTATGTCCTGAAAGCACTGTTTGTCAAATTTTCTTTAGCTAGAGTTCTGAGGATTCATCATACTAAATGTGTCAATTGACATAGTTTCTTTCCACATCAGTCTCAGTCTTCATGGTGTTGAAAGCTGTTCTATAGAATGAGTTGTTTAGAAGCAGGAAAGTGATTTCTAAAGATTTTTATGCCTTATTTAATACAAAATATGCTTCAGCTTCAGGGGGCGCTGCCCCCTGACCCCCGCCAAGCTGTTGCCCATGTACCCCACTGGGGGCCCATGGTGAACCCCCAGATCCCCGCCAATCTCCTCTTTTTTTTAAAAAACTGTTTTCATCCCTGAAAATCCTATGAACCTTACTTCCAAAGAAATAGCTCGATTGCAAGAGCTGCAGATAGATGAAGATTTTATTTTTGGATGCTAATTGTGATACAGGACTGTTATCTGTTCTTTTTTTTTTTCCTTTTTTTTTTTTTTAGTGTGATGGGGATTTGGGAGGTAGGTTCTTGGATCATGATACTAGACAGTTCTAAAGAGAGGAAACTCGCTTTCATTTGTGATAATGAAGACTGTCTTATTTGACTTTGAGGTGTGGGACCTTCAAGCCCTCGGTTAGATACAGCGAAGCCTGTGTTGATAATAATGGCTGCCATAAGTCTTCCAACACTGATTTTTCAAAGGGGGAGTATGTACTTGGAGATACTTGTTGAGATAAAGGTGCTTCAGAAAAACTCTTAAAGGGAAGTAAGTCTTGTTTAGCGTCATGTTGACAAAAATGTTCCTGGAGAAAAAAAGTCTAGAGAACAGAGAGAGTAATGGGAGGTAAATCTAGTATAGACATTGTCTATAAGAGAGGTTGCTCTGTTGGGAAGTCTGTGATTGAAAAAAGATAAGGATGATCCAGAAAAAACATTTCTTAAAGAGAGGGACTCCATATCGGAATATAAATGCAAAATCATTCCAAAAGAAAAAAGATATTGATGAGGGAACTTTCACTCTAATGTAGCCAGGGACATAAGTTCCTGAGAAATAAGTCCTACCCAGGCATTCAGTTCTGGAAGGTCAGTCTTAGTGTTTAAAGGGAGGGAATCTTTGTTGGGAGGCAGATTTTGTGGGGCGGAATGGAACCATGCGGAGAAAAATACACCTGTAGGTGGGGATAGGACCCAGAGAAGAACTGTCAACTGCTGAACAAACCAGCTGGGGGCAATCCTGCACCACCCTTGAAAGTCTGTGCTGTATTCATATAGGGTGCAGACACGCACAGGGCGTGAGAGGCAGATTGTGTAGAGCGGATTGGAACCATGCAATACTTGGATTCCTGATTCAGAATAGGGAGGGTCAAGCAGAGGGTTTGGCTCTGCATTTCATTATTCTCTGCCCCTAAGACTTTCAACATCTGGTGTTGCCAGAGATCAATACGAAAAAAATTGGAAGACTTTAAAGGGATGGACTTTTTTTTCTTAAGTTGTTTTGTACATGGCTGACTTTTTGTGACTCTTGAAGACTGCATCCTTTGATCAGGACATGTTAATTCATGCTCTGTTCTGTGCGCAGGTACGTCAACATGACGTGGAACCCAGTAAGGAGTGTGACCGCGGCAGTAAGATGGTCAGCGAGATTTACCTGCCCCGACTGCTGGTCACCAAGGTAAACAGCAGTTTAGTGTCATAGACTGCAGTATGTCAGACTGAATACTAGTTCTAGCCAGTTTGCTAGTTCTGCTTGACTAAATCTAGCAGCTAATGCAGGATCATATATTGCACCACAGACCATCTTCACTCTTCCAGTCCACCAGGAGCCAACACTGAACATGACCTTTCTGCCAGGGTTTTAGTTCCGTCTCCATCTTACTTTGCTGTACAAGCACTTGGTTGTTTTTGTCCATTTTTGTGGCTAATATTGGCCCCTTTAGCAGTTAATGTTTGTCTTGCCTGAAGAAGACCACAGAGGTCACAAAGTGTTGTGTTTTGCCTTGTACTTTGTTGTCTCTTTCCTTCAGCAGTACAGTGATTTTTCCTTTAAGTTTGTTTTTGTTTCCACCTACAGTCACCTCACTTTGAAACTTTGGGTTTTTTTAAATCGGTGTTTTTAGTTTGAGGAATGATCAAGCATGGTTTTCAGCTATGGATTGTAATCCATACACAGTTCTGAGATTGATGTGCATTCAGCCCAGATATGGCCTTGGTGGTCGGCTTGGCTGTAAATGTGAGTGGCGGGTGATTTCAGGGCACCCTCCAGCAGTTTGTGGACGACCTGTTTGAGCGGATCTTCAGCACGGCGCACCGCGGGTCGGCCCTGCCCCTGGCCATCAAGTACATGTTCGACTTCCTGGACGACCAGGCCTTGCTGCACAACATCCAGGACCCCGAGGTCGTCCACACCTGGAAGTCCAACAGGTGAGAGAGACACACAGAAACACGTGCCATGGAGAGAGAGGGTGTGTGTGTGTGAATATGTGCATGTTTTGTGTGCATGTGCCAACAACAGGTATGATGAGGTGAAATACAGAGGTAGACAGAAACTGATTGTCCCATTTGTACTGCCTTACATCATGAGCTTCTCCCAGAACATTATCTGAAAGTATGTTCAGCACTTGATTTTTGTAATTCTGTTAGTAGCTCTTTTGAGGAAATATTTCCTAACTTTACTCAAGTTCATAAAAATTAAGCAAATTAATGGCAGCTCTGCACCAGGGGATAGCACTCTGGGAGTCATAGCCAAGGTAGTAGGAAGTGTGGATTTAGCTCCCTTCCCTTTGTGTAGATGAATGCGTGAAATCCGTATGGTAAGGCAAGGTGTTCATGTCATGTAGGACACTGGCTCTGTGGTTGTGTGCAAATGAGGGTGTCCTCAGAACAACTTGATGTTGATTGCTTAACATCTGCTGACATTGAAACTCGGACAGAGTGGCCCTGAGTGTGGGAATGGGTTGAGAGGGTGAGCAGTCCCAGTATAAGGCCATTGAGTGGCCATAAGATTTTGACAATAAAACAGTTAACTGGGATGTTGATTTTTCTTTTTTCATACGTTCAAATTTGCGCATGGTTTGTCTATGTGTTTGTGTTTTGGGGGTGGGAGGATGAATTGAACAGTTTGTTTGTTTATCTGAAATACTTGTGAATATTTCACATTATGATTCATGATGCATCATAATCAAAGATTGTTGTCTAGCAGCCTGGCGCAGCTGGTTTATACCATATGAATAGCCAGAGCTGCCAAGTAAGCTAGTCACAAAAGGTTAAGGGCCAGACAGAAAAACTCTCACCAAAATAAAACGACATAATGCACAGGAAAACAGCTTATACCGTATTTTATTTCATGTCTTTAGCTTTCATGTCAATGCCATTGCAATTGTGTCAATTCAATTTTTCTGGACAAAATCAAGGATCAAACATCATAACCCCTCTTTTTGAAAATCACAAAATTGACAATTTACAAGAAAGTTTATTGAAAAGCTTCAGTAGTGCGTATGTCCGCCATTTGCACCCACACATTCCACGCATCTAGGCCTCATGGACTGGATCAGAGTCACAAGGGTCTGTTGAGGCATGGCGTTCCACTCCTGCAGCAAAAATTGGAACAGTTGGTGGAGGTCAACAGGAGGAGGGTGGTTGTCGTGGACGCGGCGTTCCAGATGGTCCCAAAAGTTCTCAATAGGGTTCAAATCAGGCGAACGGGATGGCCAGTCCAGTCGTGGAACCTGCTGCTGCCTCAGGTAGTCGTTCACCACACGGGCGCGGTGTGGAGTGGCGTTGTCGTCCATGAGGGTGGCACCGGGTCCCATGGCTTGCAGAGTGGGGATAATCAACGGCCTCACGATTTCATCTCTGTACCTTACGCCAGTAAGTCTGCCTGGCACAAGGTGAAGGGGTGTCCTGCCATGAAGGTGGATGCCTCCCCACACCATCAGGGAGCCGCCTCCATAGCGATCGTGCTCACGAACACAGCCATCAGCAAGCCTCTCCCCTGGACGACGCCAGACGCGTACCCGGCTATCATTTCGGACAGGGAGAATCTTGACTCATCGGTGAAGAGGATGGTGCTCCATTGCTGCCTCGTCCATCGCTGATGACGTCGACACCACCTCCTTCTGGCCTGTCGATGGTGCTGTGTTAGTGGGAGACTGACGGTGGGCCTTCTTGAGCGGAGGTTGAAACTGTGAAGGTGACCTCGGACGGTCTGGCGACTTACGTTGATGTTAGTCGTTCTTCTCAGCTCCTGTCTCAGAGTGGTTGCATTGATGGTTCTGCTGCGGACTGCTGTCAGCATCAAGTAGGGATCGTCTTGCCCGTTGGTGATTCTTGGCCGCCCTGAGCGTGGTCGTTCCTCGGCTCTTCCAGTGTCTTGGTATCGCTGGTGAAGGCGTTGAATGACTGAGTGGCTCACTCCCAGACGTCTTGCCACCTCTCTTCCAGAAATGCCATCTTGGAGCCATCCCAGAGCCCGGCCGCGATCTAGTGTTGGCAGTTTTCGTCTTGGAGGCATGGTTATTGCAGCCCCGATTAGCGGTCATTTTATACCCACCGCAGGCAAATTGTCATTGAAAAGTGTTCAACATAGGCAGGCCTTGCACGTGCACTGTGCCGATTTCTCAATTCAAAACTGCTGTGTAATCTGCGCCTGGCCAAACTTCATGCATTATTCACGGATTTTTGGTGTTTTGGCTGAGCGCATATTCTCGACCCGAAAAATGCGTCGTCTGAAAGATTATTTCGGTCATACAGTGTGGTGTGTGAGCTGTCAGAATAGCTCAGAATGAAACACGCTGCGCTTTGTTTTACGAGCATTCAGACCCATTACTTAGAGTACCCCAAAATCTAAGGCGGCCCTTAACTTTTTTGACAAGCTTATTACACTGTTAGGCCTAGCATGCTACGATTTCATCGACATTGCTACGCTGCTAAACTTTAAAGGGAAATGCTAGTTTACAGTAATATTGCTTTCCTTTGGCAGGGGAACTTCTCTCTCTCTCTCTCTCTCTTTTTCAGCTTCTTATCCTGTTCAGTGGTATTGCTTTCTTTTCGCAGGGATCCTCTCTGTGTCAGTTTCTTATCAAATTCACAGTGGTGTTGCTTTCCTTTGGCAGTTTGCCCTTACGGTTCTGGGTGAACATCATCAAGAACCCCGACTTCGCCTTCGACGTGCACAAGACCAGCATCGCTGACTCCTGCCTGACGGTGGTTGGCCAGACCTTCATGGACGCCTGCTCCCAGAGCGAGCACCGCCTGGGCAAGGACTCCCCCTCCAGCAAGCTGCTGTACGCCAAGGACATCCCCAAGTACAAACAGTGGGTGGAGAGGTGAGGCACACTGCATGTTCAGCCCACAGGGTTGGTGTTGTGGAGGAGAGGAGTACCTTCAGTTTTGAAATGATGTGTTGAACTTTTCTGTTTAGAAACTATAGTGTCAGGATTTTGCTTTTGAAGGGCACTGGTAATGGGCTTAAGGCTTGTCACAAAAAGGCATTATTAAAGTCGGGAGTCTGATGCATGAAATTGACACGGACAGATTCAGCTAGCCAGTATGTTTGCATACGCAGTCGGTGTTGAGTATCTCAGTTTGAGTACAAGTAGAAATAAGGGTTAGGGTGGTACCCATAAGGATATCGAAGTGTATGAAGAATGTGCTTGCCTTTCACAGAAACGGATAAGTCACTGTCAGACTTGCAACATGCCATTCTTGTATCCCACCATTTGTCCTCTGAAGACCACTTGTCAGGTATGGAGTACCAACAGCAAGGCGCATTAACAGCCAGCGAGTCATGTAATATGGGCAGCAAACTCACTTTTTGCTACGCGGACTGTGCACTTGATTCTGGTGCTTAAATGCAATCACTTGTCTTTGTCTGTAACGCCCCTAAGTAGTCCTGGAATCAGAAAATTAGCATAATGCCTGGACGTGTAGTTACGGCAGAAAACTGTATGGAACCATGGTGCCTTCAGAATGCTTCTAGGCACCTATGAGATTTCAGAAAACAGCACTGGTATTTCTTATTCTGAAAAACAAAACAAATCCACCAATGCATTGGGAGTTGATGAGAATTCTGGTTTAAGCTTTTGTTGTGTCACTTTACAGAACAGTCCAGTTTTCAAGCACTTCAGCATGGACAAGGTGCCCCTCCTGGGTTTTCCCCCCTAGTAGTCTGAAACCCTGGTAGTGATGATAATAACTGGTGTGGATCACAACCATTACCTGAATCTTCAACAAATTAAACATCTGCCAAATAGTGGAACATTGCTGTTTGGTCATTACGATAGGAAAACTTGTGAGTGTTAGGGGGTAGAGAAATGCATCTAAAACTTTACTAAAACTCCATTTAAAAAAAAAAAAACCTCAAGGAAGACTGCAAGAATTGCTTCTTTTCTGGTTGCACATGCTTTCCCTTGACCATCTGGTAACCTTGGTGAGGCACAGCGGAGTTGTTGGTGATCTCCCTTCATGGGTTGTGGTTCTTTGAGAGCTGGCAAGAAACGGGCCTGGATGCTGCCTGATGGTGTCCCTTTTTTCTCTTTTTTTTTCTGCTGCCTGTTCTTCTCCTCTTTGGTACTGTGCCCTGCAGGACGACTCGAACTGTGTGTGCGCATACATACATACATGCACACATCAGAAAGGCTGAAAACTTGTTTCATCATCAAGCCTTAATGCTGCAAGTATGGAAATGAGAATTATAGTTCAGTGCTGCCGACTGCCAGGTCGGAGTCATGGCTCAAAGTCGCGCTGTGTAAATCAAGCAAACATGCATTGTTTCAAATGGGAGGGTTTGATTATTATGGTCTCAGAATCGGTATTTTGGTTCTGTTTGTTGGATTGTATGTGAACAGTTTGATTTGATAGCTTTTTGTCATCTCATATTGTCAGTAATGAAGAGATGTGAAATTATGCTATTGACCCGTACTGAATTTGGTTGGCATATTGCTCTTGACATGATGGCAAGAGTTATCTTTTCTTGCAGAGGTGAACCCTTTGGTTTTGACACTTGTCTATGTAAACTTGTGGTTATCTCCCTTCACTCAAAGTAGCCATTTGAATCTGGTTTTGTTCAACTGATAAAGTCCTCATTAGCATTTAGTTTTGTATTTTGTTGTTTAATTTTCTGATTTGTTTCAACCCATACACCTCTTTAGATGACAAAACTCGATTGGGTTGGTTTAAAAAAAAATATATATATATGTGTGTGTATGTTGATTTGATGCGACAGGTGTTAACAGGACTTCACAGTATTGATTTGATGCGACAGGTATTACCAGGACATCAAGATGATGCCAGCCATCAGTGACCAGGACATGACAGCCATGCTGACAGATGAGTCCAGAGTGAGTAGCCTTCCTTGAACCATTAAACTTTCCAGTAAACACCCTCCCTAGCAACAGCCCAGCCAACCCCACCTCTCTCTTTGAAAGAATGGGTTGTGACCCAACTAGATGCACGTCCCAATGAAGACCTGTACCCGTTTCCAAAGATCATGGATCTGAGGTTCCATTGTATTCCTCGGTTTGATTACCCAGTGCTTAGAAAATCATTAACATCTGTCACCTTCGTTATACAATTCAGATACTTTTCCTTTCTTCATCTAAGATCACGGTGCCTTCTCTCCGATATCCTCATCTCTACAACGCGGTGACAGCCCTGATATGGCCCTTTGGAGTCGGCTTGGCTCTAAGCAACATTACCTTACCTTACCCCATCTCTATGTGTGTGCCTTTCTGTCTTTCCTTATCTTTTTGTCATGATCAGTCTCCATCGTATTACCTTTGCTCCAGCTCCCTTTCCCTCTCGCATCTTGTTGGTTCCCTGCCATCTTCATCCCCCCACAGGTGTTGTTACAAATGCATCCAATGTCCTGACAGTGCTGAGTTCCACCAATACATGGCAACTACTGTCTATCTGTGCAGATACATGCAGCAGAGTTCAATGCCAGCGCCGCCCTGCTGGAGCTGTACAAGTATGCTCAGAAGTATAACGAGGAGGTAAGATTCAGTCATTTTGTCTGTCTGTATGATTATCACGTATCTTCTAGCATGCAATGGGTAAAATTAGACTAGAATGCAAACTAGAGAGTGGCACAGAAACTGGTGTTTGCTATTCATCTGTCTGACGGCCTTTTTTTTCCTGATAGGATTGGGTTACCAGAAAAACCAGTTGACTGCACCTCCAAGTGTGCCAGAATATGAATTTTCATTTAAAGAAGGAAAAAAAAGCCAACACAGGCTTATTTGTGATAGTATGTTTCCTAGACATATCTGTCGTTAAAGTTCTTCCCAAGGCTTTGAAATAAATTTAAACTAAATGACAGTGATATTCTAGTTACAAAACGATGGTTTACTGGTTAAACAATGTTACCCGGAGGAAAAAGAAAATCTGTAAAACCTGTTGATGTTACTGTCTATGTAGTGTATTTATTTTGTTGTAACCCCTGAGGGAAAAAAAGGTCTGTGAAATCTGTTGATGCTACAGTCTGTAGAGTATATTAATTTTGTCTTTGCACAAATTAGACACCAGCAGAAAAGTGTAATGATAGTTAATCAAAAAAGCGGCACTCTATTTATTCGTAAATGTCAGTGATGAAACTGCATTGTGTTTATATCACAAACAGGTAGCTTGTGGCATATGTACAGCGTTGTGCATTTCTTGAAATTTACAATGGTAATACAAGTTTAAAATATAACATCAGGTCTGGAAAAGTGCTTACAATTGTGATTGGATAGAACCGTACGGACCCCATGACAGGTTCCGACTTCAGCTCTTCCATGAGAAGTTTTTACTTTCCTCGGGTCTAGAAGTCCCTCAACTGTTTTTTGTTTTGTTTTGTTGTTTTCTCTCCATCTTTCATGATTTCTGTTCTGGCTGGTGGTTTCTGTGTTTTAATCTTTCATGGGTTATCTCATGGTAGATGTCAATGCCGTTTCATATTTCAAGATTTTTGTCAGAGGTGGAAATTCATTTATGCATCAGTTAAGGTAAGGCCAAGGGCACTTAGAAAAATAAGCCAGCAAAAGACAGTCAACAATCATTGCTAATAGTTTTTGCATTTTTCTCGTTCAAGACTTGGTATGATTGATAGTCTGTATTTTCACCTTTCAAAATTTCATGTCATTTCCATGTTTTTGTCGGGTGAATGTACATCATAAATGTTAGTAGTTGCTCGTTCACCTTTTAAAATTTGTCATGGATTCCGCATTTTCATCATTGCCTAGTTAAATTATGATCGACAGTCATTGCCTTTCACTGGTTTCACCCTAATTGTTTCCCTATTTTTGTCAGTGTGCGTGTTCATAATGATTGATGGTGGTTGCCTTTTCACCTAATTTTGTCCACGTTTTCATCGGTGTGTGTATCCATAATGATGATCGATTGCGTATTCAGCTGATGACGGCTCTGGAGGAGGACGAGTTTGCCCGCAAGAGCAAGCTGAGCTTCAAGCTGGACCAAGTGCACGCTGCCATGGAAGGCAACTCCATCTGCTAGTCGCCCTCATCCCCCCCTCCCCTCCCGTCAGCCACCTTCCTACCAGCATCTCTTCCGCAAAGCCCAACCTGCAGTGCCCATTTGGACCAGCACAAGACCAACAGTCTGTGTGTCAGCTTGAATGAGGCAACGGTCCGGACATTGGTTCAGCTAGAGCTTTCACACAGGCAGTGCCAACTCTTTCTGCCTCCTCGTTGTGGACTGAACAGTGGGAGTAGGAAAAGTGTCCAGAAGTGAGTAAACCATCTCTGATCCACAATTCGTTTGGGATCCAGATGAACTGGCTACAAGTTTCCCTTTCTTCGGACATTGTGAGAAATATTTTGTCACAGGAAAAATTTAGAGGCTTGGAAACCTCTTTGTGACTGGAGAAAAGTTTAGTGCAAAGTTGAAGCCTTTGCATGGCAAATGACTAAAAATTTGTGTTTTTTTTTATTTTTTTTTTTATAACACTTCCAGGAATTGAAAATCTTTTTCCTCTCCACTATTGTCACTGAAATGGCATATTGAGGGATGACAATTTTGCAATATTTTCATGTGATGGAAACGGGGTTAGGGAACGCTGAAACGGACAGCCTCCCTGCTCCTGCCATTCAGCAAACCATTTCTTGAAACTGATCCAAGATCTTCCAATAAAAATTGGATTTAAATTTCCTCCGCGTACCAGCTGCATGGACCTGGAGCTTTACGCTCCACCTGCGTTTTGGACAGTTCTGGTGCTGCATCATACTTTTTCTCCTGCCTTTTTTTCCCCCTGCTCCTCCGCTGCTTCCTTGGCTGGCAGTGTTGAAGGCAGAGCCCTCTGGTGCCATGCCGTCAAGCTGCAGGGTGTGAGCCACAGGATCTGCCAAGTGATTTTTTTAGCACCACACTGGTCATGAAGGAGCTCTGTGGGTTTTCTTTCTGTTATATCATCTTATGCATTGGAGTCTTGGTCTTATACATGATGGCTCTCTACTTTTAGGCTGTTTCTGTCCGTAGTCAACACTGGTTTGGTGTTGTCCAACAGCAAAGTATGTGCATGAGCATGTGTGCATGCATATGCAAACACGATCGCGACATTGTAGGTTCGTAAATATGAGTGTTTTATCAGCGCAAAATGTGCGCGTGCAACGGTTGCCGTTGTGAATGCGAGAGTGAAATTTTGCTTGCTCATGTTCCTTTGCTTGTTTTATACTGTTCTTGTATTTCCCAGACAACAACTCATTTACTTCTGCCTTAAATATGTTTGAACTCATGTTGATTTGGTTTTATTAATGTCTAAAAGTGTACATGCCACTACGATATGGGTCTTGAATAGAAAGCAAGATGAGCGAATGTCGAAGATGTAAATAAGAATGAATGACTGGTGGATGTAGATTTTGGGTGGATTGAACTCTCAATTTCGTTTTAAACATGTTGAGATTTACTTTGGAATTTTCATTAGACGTAAATGCTGGATCTTTCTTTGTGTTGACAAACCTAGTGGATGGATGGGAGATGTGATGTGTTTGAAAAGGTGTGTCATCGGTGCTAACAACAACAATCAACATTGTGTGGGTGGGAATCTTGAAAGGTGTTTGATTGAACAGTTTGTTGAGAAAACCCTGACTATACCAGCCGTTTGAATTACATAGGTTCAGCTTCATGACTGAAGGGTGTTGTGCCGTGTTGAATTGGTCGTGATTTTTCAGCGTCGATACTGTACATTTCACAAATTCTTTTCTCCTAGAACAGGACTGTCCAGATATACACAAAGTTGACCGACCACAATGTTCAATTGTGCTTGTGGAGTTAAATGTACATATACCGTTTTATGACAGGGGATGGTATTAGTGTGGATGTAGATCTATCCCTCCCCCCTCCAGTTCATTGTCACTTTAACGCCAAACCTTTGGTCACAAAATTAGGGCCAAGACTCCCAATTTTTCCTTTTATGGCGAATGCAAAACCCTGTCCTATAAACTATTTGAGTGAAAAAAGAGTATTACTGGTACTAAAGAGAAAAGAAATTGGCCACACTAGGTTACACCCCTGTGGCACTTTGACCTTTGGAAGCTTTTCCATAGTACACCAGATAACACATCAGTCAAGAAATCAGCTGTTATATTGCCCCCCCAACTGCTCAGACACACAAGAGTAGCAAGCATTCAAAGTTGAACCCATAGCCAGGCATTTTAGAAGAAAAGGATCCAGTGCACAAAAAGTGACAGCATGTACAAAACTAAGTTAGAAACCATGTTGTATACAATCCCACGGCCAAGGCTGTCTTGATTGTGCCGTGGCCTCCAGCCTGGTTAGACAGACAATAGTTTGACAGGAATCAATAGAATGTCGACAACCATACAGTATATTGAACCATCACTTCAGACTGCTGGCACGCCCTCAATATATTTACATGAAATGGCACATTACATATCGCGCTCCTCTGCCAGGCTGTCGCATGCTCATTGAGGCAGTATCAAGATGAGATTAGGTCCTTTTCTCTATTCAGTCTTGTGCAGTGTCAGAACTCTACAAATCGTGCCTTTGCTCACCACCATAGTTCAATCTTAGACATAAATGATCAGGTTTCTATCGATTTGGAATCAAAGTAAGTGACGGTAGTCAAGGAATAGAGTAGTGTTCTTTCTTTTTCTGCAAATCTCAGCTCCATATATTTGCTGCATTTGTTGTACTGTGCAATCAGTAATAAAAACACTACCAGAAGTTAAGGGAAGCTGGCAGAATCGCAAATCAGTCAAAAGAGCTAGTATAGTTTTTTTTTAAAGCAAATCGAACATTATCCTCCCTAAACATAAATTTTCATTCGTATGTAAGTGATCCTCATACACCCATTCTCTCCCTCTCATGTGTAATCACACCCCCACTGCCTTGAGCAACACAGAAAACACATTGTTACAAATGCACTCTTACATCGCCAACACTAAAAGGAAAGCCCCCGGTGGTGGTGAGGGGAAGAGGGGTGGGTTTACTCAACATTTCCAAAGGGGTACACAAACTCACAGAAGCATCTTCCTTTGTATTAAGGAAGGGTTCACTTTTAGCCCCCCTTCCCCCCCCCCCCCCCCCCCCCTCTCTCTCTCCTTTCAGTCCATAAACAATGTGATTTATGATGCGAAATAAAAGGTAGTGTAACCATTCCACTCTTCTGGACAGACACCATACAACTAGACTGGTGACTGCACCTCTATCCTGTGGAGCATGACCAAGGAGAACGGAGGGCTGATGATAAATGATAAACGCACTGCCCGACGATTCAGTGTCCTATAGCACGGGGTCCATACACAAGGTCACGGTATCAGCCTCACTCAGCGCCTTCTCCCAGTCCCAAGAGCTAGGTTTTCTGTGCATTTTTTTTTTTCTATCTCCTGTGAGGAAGTGGTTCAGAATATTTCAACATAGTGTCTATACTGCTGATAAAAGGCCACTATCACAAAAGAAAATCACTTTTGTAGGCAAGCAAATGGCTTGAATGATCAGATGTTGAGTCAGCTTTGAATCTACAAATCAGCGGTTAAAAGATGCAGGTTGGGTATTATTGTAAAGAAAAACATTTTTACCCACAATCGAAGCATCCGAATACTTAGCACCCCATTTTCCGAAAACAGTTTGTGTGGATGGCGTCGTCTGCAACAGACTGTCACCATGGCACCAACTATCTGATTGTGGACAGGGAATCTTCTGTAACAGACCAACTCTGGCACTGTGATTGTGGACAGGGAATCTTCTGTAACAGACCAACTCTGGCACTGCTGCTCAAACTGCAGAGGGGGCATTATCTTTAACCATCTGTAATTCTTGCACTGTTGGTCAGAGCACTGTCGATCTAGACTGTAGACAGGATGTCTTGTTCAACAGACCATTCCTTTGGGTTTTGTCTGGTCTGGAAGCAATAAGCTTAGTTAAAACTGGACATCAGTGAGTCCCAGGCCTTCGTGGAAACTGAAGGAAAAGGTGGCAGGAAAATTGCAGTATTTGTACTGATGTCGCACCAAGAAATTGCACCTCTTCCAAGTAGATGTTCAAACTCTTGCGTGTGCACAAAATCAACCACCACCCAAAAGATATTCAGTAATCATATCCATTTTAACCGTCTTCTGTGTGTGTGTGTGTGTGTGTGTGTGTGTGTGTGTGTGTGAGAGAGAGAGAGAGAGAGAGCATTTTTCTGTCTACATAACCAAATCTTCGATTTTGACAACCCACCCCTCCCCTGCAACTTCTCTCCCCTTGCCTCTGTCAACATTTTTTCTCTTCAAATAATGCTCCAACTAATCAAACCGGAGTGTAGCAGAAATACTTCTGGCTAATTTAATAGTGAGAAGATAGTCTGGATAACTTAAAATCAAAAAGATGTTCTGGGTAAAATCAATTTGATATCCAATTCATGATAATTGTTTCTGTTTTTGAAGGATGGTTTGGCTGTACATGTATTTTAATGAGATGTTACAGTGTTGAGTTGCAATGGATGTGCAAGCTTTTTGTGATTTATTTGTGGATGTGTGTGTGCGTGTGTGCATGTTAGACATTGTGAATGGAGGCAGAGTTTTCCCAGTTGATGTACAATGTATGTTATGATTTTAAATCTGTGACTTTTATTGGTCTGGTATGTTTTTTCCTAGGCGAGTCCTGTATAAAATGACTATTTTATGTATGCAGACTATGTGCTCTTTGTTTGAAAATGTGAGGAGGAGGGAATTTTTTGTTCATTAAAAAAAAAAAAAATGTTACGCAACCATTGCCGTTTGAAGAATGAGACAGAGTGGGTGTTGACTCCCCCCCCCCCCCCCCCCCCCCCCCCCAATTGCACAGAACTTTTGGCATTTCCATTTCAGTCACATAATTATGCAAGCCGTTTATCCAAACCATTTGCAAGTATATCGATAACTCAGGAATTAACAGGTCGCCTCTGCTGGATTTGTGTTCTCGGTTTAAGAACGGAACCATTTCACGATGAAGGTGGTCATTACATTTTCACCGCACAGCTGGGGGTGGGGTGGGGGGGGGGGGGCTATTCTCATGGCATAACGATATTGTAGCAAATCATCGCTCGATTTTGTTTTAATCACTCTCTCTTTTTCATTCTTTTTTTGTTGTTTGTGGCATTGCTTCCTGATTCGTTTTACTAAACATGAAAAAACAAGAAGTTCAGTTTTGTGTTAACTTCCTCACGGGGAAAGAGTTCTGATCAAAACTTTTTTTTTTCTTTGCTAGATCCTACCTACCTCCCTGTGATGGTGCAGAAAATGAAGGGGCTGACAATGCCAAGGAGAGGTGCAAGGAATGCAAATGGCTGTATGAATGTGAAGACCCTTTTGTCATTTAAGAGGGATACTGACTTATAAACAGTCTGTAGAAAACACGACTCATTGACAATGTCTAACACTCGAAAGACTTCTTGTCAAGCGTGACACAGTCACAACCTCCGACACTCTAAATGTTTCGAAACGTTACTACTTACAACTCGCAAGAAATTACGTTACGGAATACGCTCTCTTCTCTTCTCTTCCTCTCTCTCTCTCTCTCACACACACTATTTTCAACCCTCTCTCTCTCTCTCTCTCTGTCTGGAACACAAACTTGAGCACGCACGCACGTGCACACGTTCACACATGGGCAGGTGCGCGCATCTCTCTCTCTCCCTCTCTCTCTCTCACACACACGCCCCTCCCACCCCCACCGCACCCCTGCACACACATACGCAAACGCACACGCTAACTTGCACTCGACTCACCGCACACACACCACACAGAGAGCCAGATGTGAGCAGTCAGTCAGATCCGCTCAGTCGACCCACCCACCCAAGCCCAGTGGAGCGGCACTACTGTTTTGACGACGCTCTAATTGCACCCCGAGAAACTGCTGTGGCTGCACACCCGCCACCACATTCACCTGTTAACCCCCCTCCCTACCTCCCCTCCAACCCTTCCCCCACCGCCATTCCCACTCCCACATCCCTTCCTCCTCCTTCACACCCTCCGAACCCTATCCTGTCTCTTCTCTTTTTGCCTTCAGGAATGCACAGTCCTGACAAACGCACGACCGAGTTGGCGAACTTACAGATGTACATCTAAACGTTTAGTTGCCTAAATATATTCCGCTACCGTTCCGCTAACACCGAGGAATAAAAGGCCCCAGTGATGGTGAGGAAACAAACCAAATGAGTGGACCACAGGGAAATGCTGTTCGCGGCACAGGACAGACAGTAACCCGGGATCCTCTCCACACTGCACGTGAGACCGCGTGGCGAAAGCTTGCACGTGTCTGGAGTTGTGCTGGTTTGATCCGTCAGTGAAGCAGCGACGAGTAGGGCTTTGCAGGATGCGCGCAGCTGTTTGCTTGTAGTGGTGGGGCTTGAACCGATGGGGCTCTGCTGCAGTCGTGTGAAAACGGGTTGTAAAAACCCAAGGGAACGCTTCCATGGAAGTTCGTCGTGTCATCTAATGGCCGTCACAAGTAACACC
>CM031615.1:53093331-53133331 GCA_018398815.1 Conus ventricosus | reverse complement strand
GAGAGAGAGAGAGAGAGAGAGAGAGAGAGACACCGCACCAGTCAACCAGCCACCAGCTCGGGGCGGGGTAAAGACTCGAGCAGTAGTACGATACGTACGTGAGGGAGGGGGGGGGGGGGGGGGGTGGAGGGGGGGGGACCCCTCGTTGCTACACCAAAGTTGCCATGTTTAGGTCGCGTCGTCAACCACAACAAAACACACCCCACGTCAACCCACCACACCACCTCGTCCCTGACTACCCCCACCCCCACTCCACCCCCAAGCAACCTCCACCTTCCTCACTCTCATCCCGTGCTCCTCCCCTACTCCTACCCCTCCCCCTTCTCCCGTTCCCTTACCCCTTCACGGCGTCCCACCTTCCCCCCCCCCCCCTCCCTCGACAAACCCTTTGCCGTGTGCGTTCAACCGTGGGGATTTCTCGATGTTCTCTCTCTCTCTCTCTCTCTCTCCCGTGTATCTCTGTTCTTCTGTCTCTGTCTGCCTGCCTGCACGCACGCACGCACACATACACACGTACAACGGACGTACGCACGCGCGCGCGCGCGCGCACACACACACACACAAAGGCGGGCGGACGGACGGACACACACACACACACACACTGAGGTATGCCTACACACGCATGCACGCGCGCGCGCGCACACACACACACACACACACACACACACACACACACACACACACGCGCGCGCGCGTCACACACACGCGCACACACACACACACACACACACACACACACACACACACACACACGCGCGCGAGTGTCAGGCGCTTCTTGATCTTTGGCAGCATATCTGGCACCTCATCAACCCATCTATCTATCTATTTGTACACACACACACACACGCGTATATATATATATATATAATATATATATATATATATATATATTATATATATATATATCACGAACAGTATAAAAATGTCCTTTAAAAATCCAAAAGAGCTCAACCGTCTAGGGAGCAACATCTGTTAAAAAATATTTCTAAAATGAAGTGCTAAAATCAACAAGCTTGTTTCGAGCCTCTTGCCTCTTGCTCTCTTCAGGATATCCTTTTGGGGCACGCTGTCGTTCTTTTATAGCGTGCGGGACCCGATTCCGTTTCTGCATGTGTGATTTAATTTCATTCGCTGCACGTGTGGTCTGTGGTTCTTGTTGGGGTCTGTTCCGGTGGAGTGTGCTAACAAAGATTTCCATTTGTGCCTGCAATTGTTTACTCTTTCTACGTTTGTATTCAGAGTTGCTAGGTGTGGTTTTCATAATATTAACCATTTTTCTGTGGAGCATAAATTGCATTTTTCATACTCATGTATGCCCAACCTTAAAAACATAATTGACTCATCTAACAAAATGAAAAGCAACACAACAGAGAAGGGTGCCGAAAGGACATCTTGCAACTGCACTAAAAAAGAACAGTGCCCCCTAAGCAACAAATGTCTTCACAGCAATATTGTATACCAAGCTACGGTAACATCAGAAAATGAAAAAGAAACATATATAGGGATCACTGAAAACCCTTTCAAAACCAGATACGCAAACCATAAACAGTCATTCAAAAAAGAAAAATACAAAAACCAAACAGAGTTGAGTAAATACATTTGGAGACTCAAAGATAAAAAAAAATAGACTACAGCATATCATGGAAAATCATAAAAAGATCAACACCATACAACAATATTTCTAAAAAATGCAATTTATGCTCCACAGAAAAATGGTTAATATTATGTAAACCACACCTATCAACTCTGAATACAAAAGTAGAATAGTAAACAATTGCAGGCACAAATGGAAATCTTTGTTAGCACAAAATGCCAGCGATGTTCTAAGCTGACAAATTCTCCCCCACAGAACTTCTCCCTAGTGATGCAACTTCCACCGCACGTGTAACGAACACCACCTCATCTTTCAAAATACGCAAATAAAATTTGTTGTGGGAAGCGTTTCCACCTTGCGATCAACTGAGCAATAATATCGTGCACAAATAAGCATAATCGAAGTTTGGAAACAAATCACAAACTTCCCAATGCCACAAAAATTGCATCATTGAATTTTGGAAACAAACCACAACATTCCTAACGGAGGCACGTAAATTTGTTAGTAATTTCATTTAAGAAAAAAGGCCTTGTTAGTAATTTCATTTTTTTTAAAGGCCATCATTCTCCAATCCGCTTATCTCCCCGTTATCCTTCTCCTTCTCTCCCCGCCCCCCCCCCCCCCCCCCCCCCCGTTCCCATTGCCATGTATATGTCATTATAGAACTCCCCTCTACTGACACCCTCATTCACCCCGTCACTGTGGCTGCACACCAAAAAAAAGTAATGCGCCAAGTCCTTGCTTAAGGAGTAGAGTATTTATAGACTGGTGCAATCCAACTGTTTTGATGATTTTTGTTGTGTCTGGAAGCTGGTTCTCCTCGTTTTCCTTCATGTGGCCATCAAGGTGCACGCCAGGTGGTTCCCAGCAGACAGATTAAAATCAAAGGACCACATGGGTCACGGTTGAGTGCGAAGGCCTGAAATGTGACGTCAGTTAAGGGGAAGGTCATGTATTGGTAAAAATTACATAAAGAAAAAAAAAAGGAAAAAGAAAAAAAAGTGAAATTAGTGGTGGTCGTTCTTTTGACCAGTCATCAGTTTTAATATCAAACGCCCATCTTGCGCCGAAATCGAGAAGATCAGGCGTTGCTCGTTCTTCGTTTTCATTGTCTGGGATGTTGTTTATCCCCTGGAGGAGACCTAAGAGGTCGAAACGCGTCGTGTTTCGTCTTGTAATTTGTTTGTCTATGTGGACCGGCGGCGTTACTGACAATTCCTTTTCCAATTAGTATCAAATGCTGGCACAAATTTACGCTAGGTCTCAAAAAAGCAACAACAACAAAAAAACGCTTATGTATAGCTTGTACAGTGATTTGGTACAAAATCCCAATTGTGTGACGTGTGGCCCCTGTCCTGCCCGTTGTGACTGTCCTCTTCTCCCTCACACAGTCTCCTCTCCCACCCTCCACCACCCTTGTCCCTCCCCGCTTCCACTTGTCATACCATTGTATCGTTCACCCCCCCCCCCTCCCACCCCAGCAAATCACACTGCCCAATTCTACCCTCACCTTCACCTCTCCCCACCGCGCTACTCGCCATGACACTGTGTTGCTACCCTCACCTCCTCACCTTAACTGTCAACCCTTATCTCCCCACTATCACCCATTAAGTCACGATGCTGCGCGCATCCCACTGGTGACACACATGACGTGTATTCAAATTCAGACCGCCGGGGGGGGGGGGGGGGGGGGGTATTCCAAGCACAACGGATGAAACTGTCATAATTTCTATCGAGTGTTGTTTTGTTAAATTAAAACACAGACCGCATTCATTCTCATTTGCCGTGCAGACGCTATTTAGTTTACAAACCCTGTTATTTTCTTCTATTTTTTCTCTCTTTTTTTTGTGTGTGTGTACATTCTGTACACCGATAGCAGATGACAAACACGAAACGCTATTTCATCGTGGCTTGTGCGATCCGCTCGATCATTTTTCACGAAGGCTACCCGTTCATACCATGTGCAAATGTAGGGGACAGGAGAGAGAGAGAGAAAAGAGAGAGAGAGAGAGAGAGAGAGAGAGAGAGAGAGAGAGAGAGACAGAGACAGAGACAGAGAGACAGAGAGAGAGACAGAGACAGAGAGAGACAGACAGACAGACAGAGAGACAGACAGACGGACAGACAGACAGAGTGGAAGAGACTTCAGACTCCAGAAGTTTATTCTGTAAGGCCAGAGAGAGAGAGAGACGGACAGACAGAGACAGACAGACATAGAGTCAGAGAGAGAGAGAGAGAGAGAGAGAGAGAGAGAGAGAGAGAGAGAGAGAGAGAGAGAGAGAGAGGGTGGTCCCTTTTCCTGCCGAGCTTCCAGTGTTCATTTGTGTGTGTGGCTCCGAACGCCGCCTATCTGACATGATGCCATCAGTCCTGCAGCTGTTGTGTGTGTGGCTCTGAACGCCGCCTATATGACATGATGCTATCACAGTCTTCAGCTGTTGCGTGTGTGGCTCTGAACGCCGCCTACCTGACATGATGCTATCACAGTCTTCAGCTGTTGCGTGTGTGGCTCTGAACGCCGCCTACCTGACATGATGCTATCACAGTCTTCAGCTGTTGCGTGTGTGGCTCTGAACGCCGCCTACCTGACATGATGCTATCAGTCCTGCTGCTGTCACCGCCTATTGAGACAAAAAAAAAAAAAAAAAAAAAGGCGGACACTGGGGACAGAGACAATTATAATAAAAGAATTAAAAAAAAACTCCTCTGCATGGAACAGAAGGACCCAACAACAAAGACCAGCAGCTGTCTGCAATCATATGCTTTTCCAAAAAGATAACGGCCTCACGTGGAAGGGAGCTGTAACTGTATGCACAAACGCATGAACACGCACGAGTCCATGCGCGCGCACACACACACGCACACAGACGAGCACACATACACACACGAGCACACACACACACACGACGTTCGCGCGCGCGCACGTGCTCTCGAACGCCCACATGAACACACGCATCATCACCATGACCTGTCTCCTACCCACGCACCGTTCCCTCCCCCCCTTCCCCCACCCCACGCATACAACACGAAGCAGATTCATGCACGCACAAATGCATGCAGACACGCACGTACAGAGAGAGAGAGAGAGAGAGAGAGAGAGAGAGGAGTTGGTTGAGCAGTGATCTATAGCCGGGTAATCGACTTCCACGTATCATCTATCAGGAAGTAGCTCACCCCTCGACAGCAGTCGACGCTTCATCATCATCATCATCATCACCACCACCATCACGATCACCATCATCATCATCGTCACCATCATCATCACCGTCATCATCATCATTCTCATCATCGTCATCATCGTCGTCATCATCATCATCACCATCATCATCACCATCATTATAACCATTATCATGATCGTCATCACCATCATCACCATCATCATGATCGTCACCATCGTCATCACCATCATCATCATCATCGTCATCGTCGTCATGATCACAAGAAAGAAAAAAAAAATGATAAAGAGAAGTTTGTTCTTCCATAAAGACCACTGAAAAGGTCTTGAGATCAACATTCTCAAGTCGCGTTGGAATCCCAACAACTTCAATACCCGGTAATGACTTAGCTCGTGACTTGATGATGTCATTAGGATCATGCGCAGTCCGTTTGTCAGGCGAGGTAAACCAGAGAGGGTGCGGGAAGATGCGAGGAGAATATGGCGCTAGCGCTGTGACGACGGAGAAGGAGAAAGTTCAGAACGAGGAAAAAGAAGATCCCAAGAAATTAGGTTAATGAACACTGGATGTGTATTAGGAATGGAAGAAAGGGATGACTTAAAAAGATGAAAGAATAGGAAAAACAGAAGCAAGAAAAAGACAAAGAAAGACAGGGAAAGAGAACCAACAGAGGCTGGCAGACAGAAGACCACGCAATCAAAACAAGAAAAGACAACCAGAGAGAGAGAGAAAAAAAAAAAAGAGTTAAAAATGGACAGGAAGAAAGAAAGGCGAAAGAAATTCAAGTGAGAACAAATGAAAGGTTAGAAAAAATTGGAGAGAGATAGAGAGAGAGAGAGAGAGAGAGAGGAGAGAGAGAGAGAGAGAGAGAGAGAGAGAGAGAGAGAGAGAGAGAGAGAGAGAGAGAGAGAGATGGGGGCGGAGAAAGAAAGAAAACATGCAAATCAATTACAAAACATCATCCCCTGAAACACATTTCTCGAGCCACCATGTGGTTACCGTCGATGACCGGCTATTGGATGGTCGTTTGTTCGATACCCGTCACTAGACCTCAAGCTGCGGGATTCATCAGTCCTTTCCGGCTCCTACCCAGAGTCGCTGAGTGCGCTGTGGACTCGAATGGGTAAGGTAAGGTGATGTTGCTTATAGCCCAGCCGACCGCAAAGGGCCATATCAGGGCTGTCATCACGTTAAAATCAACTCACAAATCATCCATTCAGACAACTCTTTAAAATACATCTTCTAATAACCAACCCGAAACTTTGTTTAAAAAAATTCGAATGGAGAAGATTGGAACTACCACACACACACACACACACACACACACACACACACACACACACACATTCCACTCTCCCCCCCCCACCCCCCAGAATGGATGCATCTCTGAGAGCGCGCTGGTCCAATTTCCTGACCGCCACTTCAGCACTGCTGGTGTCTGCATCTCCCAGACCTGGCTGACGCAGGGATACGAGCAGGTCTTATCACGTGGTCTCCGATCCAAAATACGGAACTCCATTCCACCACCACCACCATCAGACAGACAGACAGAGAGAGAGAGAGGGGAGAGAGAGAGAGAGAGAGAGAGAGAGAGAGAGAGAGAGAGAGAGAGAGAAAAGAGAGAAAGAGAGAGGGGAGAGAGAGGGGGGAGAGAGAGAGAGGGGGGAGAGAAGGGAGAGAGAGAGGGGGGAAGAGAGAGAGAGAGAGAGAGAGAGAGAGAGAGAGAGAGAGAGAGAGAGAGAGAATGCTGCTTATAGCCCAGCCGACCAAATGCCGCTATCAACATCAACGTCGTCATCGCTCATGAGATGAAGACTGGTTCAGACCGTGCAGGGTTCATGCCCTGTTCTCGGAGGGGGGGGGGGGGGGGGGATCTTGGTGAAGATGCCAGCCCACCCACCCCCACCCCACCCCCACCTCCATACCCGCTCTGAGGCCATGTCTACATGTTGAACATCGGCAAGTTCACGGTGACTGTCGCTGGACGGACGGACAGGCGGCTTGGCTCCGAAGGGAGAAGCGCGCTGACCCCACACTCGTTCCGTGATTAAAACGGTAATGTCGTCAACAGGAGGCTTGGGAGTCCGTGCAGGGATTTCTGATCGCCTACATGTGTTCAACATCCCCCCTCCCCCCTTTTTTTTTTCATACTATGACAACTGCCCCAGAAGAGTTCAATATTTCTTTCTATTTTTTTAAAGACTATGACAGATGCTCCAGTTTGCCAAAACCTTTCTTTCTGCAGACTATGACAGCTGCCCCAGATTTTCTTTTTGCAGACTATGACAGATGCCCTAGAAGATCAACATTTCTTTCTCCAGACTATCACAGATGCCCCCAGAAGACCAGAAACCTTTCGTTCTGCAGACTATGTCAGATGCCCCAGAAGATTTTCGTTTTGCAGACTATGACAGATGTCCCAGAATATCTCTATATTTCGTTCTGCAGACAACGACAGCTGCCATAGAAGACCTCCACATTTCTTTTTTGCAGACTATGAGAGATGTGCAGAAGACCTCCACATTTCTTTTTGCAGACTACGACATATGCCCCAGAAGACCTCAACATTTTTTTTTGCAGACTATGACAGATGCCCCAGAAGACCTCGACATTTCTTTTTGCAGACTAAGACATATGCCCCAGAAGACCTCGACATTTCTTTTTGCAGACTAAGACATATGCCCCAGAAGACCTCAACATTTCTTTTTTGCAGACTATGACAGATGCCCCAGAAGACCTCAACATTTTTTTTTCTTTGCAGACTACGACAGATGCTCCAGAAGACGTCAACATTTCTTTTTTGCACACAACTACACATGCCCCAGAAGACCTCAACATTTCTTTTATGCAGACAACGACACATGCCCCGGAAGACCTCAATATTTCTTTTTGGCAGACAACCACATATGCCCCAGAAGCCCTCAATATTTATTTTTTGAAGACAAAGACAGAATCCCCAGAAGACCTCAACATTTCTTCTTTTTTTTTTGCAGACTATGACAGATGCCACAGAAGACCTCGACATTTCTTTTCTGCAGACTATGACAGATGCCCCAGAAGACCTCAACATTTCTTTTTTGCAGACTATGGCAGATGCCCCAGAAGATCTCAACATTTCTTTATTGCAGTCTATGACAGATGCCCCAGAAGATCTCAACATTTCTTTTTTGCAGACTATGGCAGATGCCCCAGAAGAACTCAACATTTCTTTTTCTGCAGACTATGACAGATGTCCCAAAAGACCTCAACATTTATTTTTTTTACAGACTATGACAGATGCCCCAGAAGACCTCAACATTTATTTTTTGCACACAATTTCTTTTTTGGACACAATGACATATGCCCCAGAAGACTTCAACATTTCTTTTTTGCACACAACGACAGATATCCCAAAAGACCTCAACATTTCTTTTTTGCAGACTGTGACAGATGCCCCGGAAGACCTCAACATTTCCTTTTTACACACAACGGCACATGCGCCAGACGACCTCAACATCTTTTCTGCAGACAACGACAGATGCCCAAGAGGACCTTAAGATTTCCTTCTGCAGACTAGGACAGATGCCTCAGAAGACCTCAACATTTCTATTTTTGCAGACTATGACAGCTGCAACAGAACACCAACATTTCTTTTTGTATAATTAGACAGATGCCCTAGAGGACCTAAACATTTCCTTTTTTTACAGACGACAGATGCCCCAAAAGACCAACATTTTTTTTGCACACTGTGACAGATGCACCAGAAGATTTCAACACTTCTTTCTGCACGCTATGACAGACGCCCCAGAAGACCTCAATATTTCTTTTTTGCAGACTATGACAGATGCCCAGAAGACCTCATTTCTTTTTTGCAGTCTATGACAGATGCCCCAGAAGACCTCAATATTTTTTTTGCAGACTATGACAGATGCCCCAGAAGACCTCAACATTTTTTTTTGCAGACTATGACAGATGTTCCAGAAGACCTCAACATTTTTTTTTGCAGACTATGACAGATGCCCCAGAAGACCTCAACATTTTTTTCTTTTTTTTTCCAGACTATGACAGATGCCCCAGAAGACCTCAACATTTCTTTTTTGCAGTCTATGACAGATGCCCCAGAAGACCTCAACATTTTTTTTTCAGACTATGACAGATGCCCCAGAAGACCTCAACATTCTTTTTTGCAGTCTATGACAGATGCCCCAGAAGACCTCAACATTTTTTTTGCAGTCTATGACAGATGCCCCAGAAGACCTCAACATTTTTTTTTGCAGACTATGACAGATGCCCCAGAAGACCTCAACATTTCTTTTTTGCAGTCTATGACAGATGCCCCAGAAGACCTCAACAGTTTTTTTTGCAGACTATGACAGATGCCCCAGAAGACCTCAACATTTTTTTTGCAGACTATGACAGATGCCCCAGAAGACCTCAACATTTTTCTTGCAGACTATGACAGATGACCCAGAATCCCTCGACATTTCTTTTTTGCAGACTATGACAGATACCCCAGCAGACCTCACCGGTATGATCCACGTTGAAAGACAGCGCATCAAACACCTCACATTCATCGCTGATGGACCGGGCTGGTCGGTAGAAAGTGAAGTGGATCTCACCAGGTATCTCCGCCTGGTTGGAACCTCCTCCCCCCACCCCCCCCCCCCCCCACCCATCACCCTCACCAGATATGGAAATGGAAATCAGTGTGCTGGGAAACTTGGTCACTAACAGCATACCACGTCACGCGAGACAAAAAAAAAAAATCACAAGTCAGTGGACCACAACTAGATATCGCGACACAAGTTCCCATACCTCGGTGCCATCATCATCAGACAATATGGATCGATCACAGACTGACATCCGAGCTGGAAAAGCACAGACAGCAGCGCAAGGGGAGCGGAGTGGGGAAGGGGGGTGGGGTGGGGGGGGGGGGAGAGAAGGGGGGGGGGATGAGGTGGAGGGAGTCTACCTAACATGTAGAAACAAGAACTTCGATTCCAGATCCGAACTGACGCTGCAGCACGCCACTTTTCTCTCCGTCCCGCTGTACGCACTGCAGAGGGTCAAGTCATCTTGCTTACATATAGCCCAGCCCACCGCACAGGGCCATATGATGGCGGTCACCACGTGAAAAACACGCCTGTGTAATTGTCCAAAAGAATCATTTCAAATTAATAAAAGCATTTTTTTTTTTTTTACGTAATCCTCGTCCGTTCAGTTTCATATTTATTGAAAAATGTGAAACTTCTTTTGTAAATAAAATTATTTGAAAATCGCATCTGGTGAGACATGTTGAGAGTTTAAGAGTTCGTGACGTGTGTGCGTGTTGTGTGTGTGTGTGGTGTGTGTGTGTGTGCGCGCGCGCGCGTATCCGTGATTGCAAACATCCGTGAATACGAACTTGCGGGCATGCGGGCGACCATGCATGTGTGCTTTTGTACATGCGCGCGTACGTGAGTGCGAATTCACACATACATGCGCGCACATGTGCATATATTTAAGCGAACGCCGAGACATGCGTTGTGTGTGTGTGCATGAATGCATGGATATGTGCGAGCATGTGAGCATGTGTCCACGTGTCTGTGCGTGTGAGTTCGTATACGCAAGTGCTATTGTCTGTGCATGCGCGTGCGATCGCACTCGTATGGTCTGCGTTTATTATGTGTATGTACGGAAAGCATGCGTGCTTATTTGTGACTGTGCCCGCCTACGCGTAATGTTTAGAGCCCGTTTACAACCAAAAGAGGTCTTGAAAAGAAGAAGTGTGATCGTGTTAAGCAGAGAAACTTCTAGTAAAACGAACGCCCAAAACAATGACACACAACTTACACCCCCCCCCCCCCACCTCCCGCCACCCCACCCCTCACCGTACTCCGCATTCGTGTACAGATCCTACCTTCCCTTTCCACGCTTCGAGTCGCTGCCTCCGGCTTGTGTACACCAGTGCTTTGTGCAGGCGAATGTTGCGAATCTGTGTGGTTTCTCGTTTCACCGTGATCTGGTCCATGAAGGTCGCTCTGGCAGGCTCACTCGGTTGGTTGTTATGTTCTCTCTGGTGTCACATCTCCTTTCGCCGTGCGAATGGTCTGCCGTCATGCAACAGAGGCGCATTCCAATGTTGGGTTAGGAGTGGGTGCGGAACCGTGTGGGATTTTTCTCTGCAGAGAGAGAGAGAGAGAGAGAGAGAGAGAGACAGACAGACAGACAGACAGACAGGCAGGCAGACAGACAGACAGGCAGGCAGGCAGGCAGGCAGACTGGAAAACAAACAATCAGATAGACGGATGGACGGACGGATAGACAGACAGGACAGACGGGTTGACGGTTGGACGGACCGATTGTATGAGAGTACGCCTGTGATATTTTCATTCGTTATATTCTTTTTACGAAAAGTACTAGCTTCTGCAATATACTTCGCAAAGGCTATTATAGTGAGAGAGAGAGAGAGACTGGTTAAGTGGGAATAAAAGAATAAGCATAAAAATGACATCAAAATCCTCTCTCAGCCATTAAACTGTCCTGCCTATGTCAGATCAGAACAGGCACCACTGACCATCACAGAAGTGACTTGGCAGCGGTTGAACGTCTCCTCTGGTGGGGATGCCATGGGACGACATGAGATTTCTTTTCGTACCCTCTTAGCCCAGGTCCGTCAAAACACTCCAGTTCCTTTATCCTGCATTCATTACATTCATCTAAATCTATGCACCAAAGGCTTTGTGCTTTGCCCTCGACGTTCACTATTCTCCGCAGCTAAGGAGTCCCCAATGAGCAGGCCTGGTCTTCTTAGTTAGGCGTGATAAATTGTGCTGGAAGGTCTGCTATTCGATTTCCCGCCGACATCAGCTAGGTTCGAAGAAATGTTTTCTTCGTGGTTAACATCTGTGAGCAGACTTCAATCTGCTCCTAGCCATTGGTGGAGACTTTGAAACCTGGTCATTATGCCAATTCGTATGCACGCGCACAAAACACACACACACACCACACACACACACAGGGGGAAAAAAATCCGAGCAGAACCCAATCCGCTCCTAGGCCTTCGGACCAGACTTTCAAACGAGGTCCTACACGCAAATGTGTATGCACGAGAAAAGACAAACAAGCAAAACAAACATCTGCACGCGCAGTAAATCCTAATCCACACTTTCCAGAGAAGATTAGACCATGGTGTGGCGGTGGGCGGGACGTCATCGTCTCTGAGGACGGAGCCTGGCTACCTTCAAAGGTGGGATTACAACGGTCGCGTACCTGGAAATCTCGCCAAGGTTTGAACCTCGAAGGTCCTGTGGAGAAATGAAGAACGATGGGATGCAGGTGGTTTCAAAGTGAGGTGACTGCGGGCGGACGAAGAACGATGGGATGCAGGTGGTTTCAAAGTGTGGTGAGCTGCAGGCGGACGAAGAACGATGGGATGCAGGTGGTTTCAAAGTGTGGTGAGCTGCAGGCGGAAACTGGACCCACATTTTTTAAAGAAGACTCACCGTTCCGAAGAACGTAAGAGGCGGACAAATGACAAGACACAACACGACGCGTTTCGACCTCGTTGGTCTTCTACTCGGGCAAAGACGCACAGCATTCAAGACAACGGAAACGGAAGAACAAGCAATCACTTCACTCTTCAAATTGACATTTTGCGCCCAATTAGATGAGTGATCGTTCGTTCTTCGTTTCCGTCGTCTTGAATGTTTGTCTCGCCTGAACAGAAGACCAATGAGGTCGAAACGCGTCGTGTTATGTCTCGTTAATTTGCTGGTCTCTTTCGTCCCGTGGAACAGTGAATCTTGAAAACTTGACGGAAAGAAGGCTTTATGCAGGAGCAAGGTGCGAAACAAACATCTCTCATTGGGAACCAAGGGTGTGGGAGAAATGTCACTGGGGGGGGGGGGGGGGGGGGGGGGCACAGAAGGGGGGGGGGGGGGACACAGAAGCAGAGACATCTCTGCACGAGCAAAAACAAACACAGTCCGACCATCATCCGTCGGATTTTATTGGCGACAGTGTAGTCGGTAGGTGCTGTCCTCCGCATGCTGGGCTCTGAACAAGCGTCACTGAAATTACTCGACGGTAGCGCAGTCTTCTCCGGTATGTCGCCTCGGGGCCGTCTGAAAGGTTGCTGCTCCCTTTGGGCTACTGATGCCCGAGCTGTGACCGAATAAAACTGGTGATTGCTGTGTGAATGAGGCGGCCAGAATGAGCGACGTGGGAGTGATGTCCGTACTGCAGCTTGGAAAGATGGAGAAAACAACAAAACAACAACAATAGCGAAAGGCTTATGTAATTACAAAAAACAAGATTCCGATCTCTTCTCCCATTTCTATGTTCCAATACTGGTAAACAAAATCCGATTTGTTGAAAAAAAAAAGGACGTGTGTGTTGTGTGTGTGTGTGTGTGTGTGTGTGTGTGTGTGTGTGTGTGTGTGTGTGTGTGCGCGTGTGTGTGTGTGTGTGCGTGCGCGCGCGCGCGATCTCGTATGTGTGTTCATGCGAATATGCTTATGTGTACGCGCGCGCGTGAGCAAGTGTGTGTGTCTCCACTGCAGCATGATGACGCTCGTCTGTACCGGTTCCTTGTCAGCTATTTCTCACTGAACTGAGGTGTGCTTGCCACAGTTTATCACCTCCGCTAACGCAAAGTCGGGTGTTCACCCGCGTTGGTCTGTCTGTCGGCATAATAACGCACAAACTACGGCACCAACCGAATCCAAACTGGGTAGAGAAAGGAGACATGGCGCAAGGAGGATCCCAGGATATTTCAGTGCAATGCGGGCCCGTAACCCGGGTCCGGACCTAGGGGCAGATCCAGAATACCTTCGATCTCGGCAGAAGTTTGCGTTCTTCCGCGGGCCCTTCTGACACCGTACTTGTACCTGACCTCCTGCCACAGGGCTTGTCTGCTGATAATGGCAAACTCTCTCTCTCTCTCTCTCTCTCTCTCTCTCTCTCTCTCTCTCTCTCTCTCTCTCTGAATCAAAGTCGGCCATTCAGCTGTCGATGCCGAACTGGGTAAAACGCTTTCTCGTTTCGTCAAACAGATCAATCAATGACCCCATAATACGTGTAGGATAGCACTTGTCCGGGAGATGATCGATAGGGGAGAGGGGGAGGGGGAGGGGGGGGAGATACGCACTTGCTTAAAAATGCATGGGAAGGGAAGGAGGTGGTTGGGATGAAGAGGAAGGGAGAGGGAGGGAGAGGGAGGGAGAGGGAGGAGGATGGGGATTTCCTCCGTGATGGATGGAAATAGTTTCCTTGCCGGGGCGTTTTGTACAGCAATATCTTTTTTTGTACTCCCATTTCTTAAAGAACAGGGAGTACTTTAGAATGGGAACGAAGAAATGCTGTCTGTGTGTGTGTGTCTGTGTGTCTGTGTGTGTGTGTGTCCGTGTGTCTGTCTGTCTGTGTGTCCGTGGTCAAAATGTGTTCCACTCCCTCCAGACAAAACTACTGGGTCGATCTTTCTGAAAATTTGTAGGTATGTTCATTATGGGTCAAGGATGATGCCCGACGTTTTAGTTTACCGTTACAGCCGTTACTAAGGGCTGTAACGGCCTTAATGTTTTTTCTTCTTTATGGAATATCTCAGAAAGTACGTGGCCGATCTTTGTGAAAATTAGCAGGTATGTTCATTATGGGTCTTGGATGATGCCCGATGTTTTAGTTTACCCGTTATAGCCGTTACTAACGGCTGTAATAGCCTGTAACGGTTTTTCTTCTTTGTAGAATATCTCAAAAAGTACTAGGCCGATCTTTCAGAAAATTTGTAGGTATGTTTATTATGTGTCACGAATAATGCCTGATACTTTAGTTTACCGTTATAGTCGTTACTAGCGGCTGTAACGGCCTGTAACGCTTTTTCTTCTTTATGGAATATCTCGGAAAGCACTTGGCCGATCTTTCTGAAAATTGGTAGGTATGTTCATTATAGGTCACGGATGATGATGCCCGATGTTTTAGTTTACCGTTACAGCCGTTGCTAACGGCTTTTTCTTCTTTATTCTGGCTTCCAATCCAGAGGCGAATTGATTACAAGCTGGGTTCTATCTGTTTCTCTTCTGTTTCTGGTACTGGACCAAAATATCTTTCCGACATCCTCCACATCTACACTCCATCCCGCCAACTTCGTTCCTCTGCCGACAGTCGCCTCTTGCGCATTCCTTCTGTCAGAACAAAATCTTTTGGTCAACGTTCTCTCTCCTTCCAAGGACCAACTGTCTGGAATACACTTCCCATCAGTGTCAGACACCTACCTTCACCCTCTTCTTTCAAATCTGCTGTCAAAACTAACTTCTTTCATCAGTCGTAACCCCCCCCCCCCCACCCTCCCAACTTCCCAATCCACCTTGAGTGGGTTTTTGCGTGCACGCGTGAGTGCCTGATGGTTGTGTTGCTTGTACGTGCAGGCCGTGTTGATGTGAGTGCTTGCGTGTGTGCGTGCAGGTGTCAGAGCGTGGGTGTGTGGTCATGCGTGAGCACGTGTGTGCGCGCGGTCCTGCGCGGGTGCGCTCGCGCGCGCGCGTGTGTGTGTGTGTGTGTGTGTGTGTGTGTGTGTGTGTGTGTGTGTTGTTGGTAATGTAAAGCGCTTAGAGCCCTAAATTATAGAGAATTGGCGCTATAAAAATTAACATTATTATTAATATCTCAGAAAGCACTTGGCCGATCTTTCTGAAAATTTGTAGGTATGTTCATTATGGCTCACAAATAATGTCCGATGTTTTAGTTTACCGTTATACTGTTACTTACGGCTGTAACGGCCTGTAACGCTTTTTCTTCTTCATGGAATATCTCAGAAAGTATTTGGCCGATCTTTGTGAACATTAGCAGGTATGTTCATTATGGGTCACGAATAATGCCCGATGTTTTAGTTTACCGTTATAGCCGTTACTAACGGCTGTAACGGCCTGTAACGGTTGTTTTTCTTCATGGAATATCTCAAAAAGTACTTGGCCGATCTCTGTGAAAATTAGCAGTTATGTTCATTATGGGTCAAGGATGATGCCTGATGTTTTAGTTTACCGTTATAGCCATTACTAACGGCTGTAACGGCCTGTAACGCTTTTTCTTTATGGAATATCTCAGAAAGTACTTGGCCGATCTTTGTGAACATTAGCAGGTATGTTCACTATGGGTACGGATGATGCCCGATGTTTTAGTTTACCGTTATAGCCGTTACTAACGGCTGTAACGACCCTTAACGCTTTTCTTCTTTATGGAATATCTCAGAAAGTACTTGGCCGATCTTTGTGAAAATTAGCAGGTATCTTCATTATGGATCTCGGATGATGCCCGATGTTTTACTTTACCGTTACAGTCGTTACTAACGGCTGTAACGGCCTGTAACGGTTTTTCTTCTTTATGGAATATCTCGTTAAGTACGTGGCCGATATTTCTGAAATTTGTAGATATGTTCATTATTGGTCACGGATGATGCCCGATGTTTACATTTACCGTTATAGCCGTTACTAACGGCCCATAATGGTTTTCCTCTTTATGGAAAATCTCAGAAAGTTCTTGGCCGATCTTTCTGAAAATTTGTAAGTATGTTCATTTTAGGTCACAGACGATAGCCGATGTTTACCAGAATAGCCATTACTAACGGTTACACCAGCCCAAGACGGCTTTTCCTCTTTATGGAATATCTCACGCGTATTCAGGATAAACTGGGAGTACGTTTATGCTTTGCATCTTGTTTTGTCTTTAGATTTGGGGTGAGGCTGTAAAGATAACTGGGCCTTCCGTCTCTTCACCTTCCCTTTCTCAGCATGTAAAAGATCTGGTACGAGGGCAGTTTAGTCAGTCCTGAGACGTGAGATAACTCATGAAGTGACCACATAAAGTATTATATCATGTCAATAGCTACGGTCGTCATGGTGTGCACGCCTATTGTCAACAACACCCAGCCGTTGCATTTTGAACTGCACAGCACACTGTACGTGCAGGGTGACTGCGATTCCCCAGGCAACATAGGACTGCGATTCCCCAGGCAACATAGGACTGCGATTCCCCAGGCAACATAGGACTGTGATTCCCCAGCCAACATAGGACTGCACGCAAATGATTCTGGAGCCAAGATTCTGTACGACTGTCGAAAAGGCGTACCCCCGGAAGAATGCCTCTCGACTTTGTCGATGTGTCTTCGGAAACAGTCTCCTTATAGGTCACGGATTTTAGGCTGTAAACAGAATTACAACTCGGACGACTGACACGTGAAAATGATAACCGTACCGACCGTTCAGTGACCACAGTGTCCGAAGACAAAGTAACAATGGCGAAGTCACCCATCAAGGACAACCCCACACTAGTTTGCCAGGGGATGCAGCAGGAACTGTACATTTCACTGAGAAGCGTGAGTGCCATTGTACACGATGAATGCTTTGCATCAGCAAACGTTGCGTCCGTTGGGTCTTTCACGACGAGCTTAAGAGGGTAAGAGCAGTGTAGTGTATCCATATGCAGAGGGAAGTCAGTGAGGGACGTTCAAGTCGCGTCTGCAAAAAATTCTGACTGATGACAAATGATGGGCGTTTCAATGCCACAGGAAAACCAAGCACCTGTCCAATGTGTGGGTCATTCTCGTTGAGGACCAACCCGTCCCACTTCCAGAGATCAAAGAGTGCTGGCAAATACATGGTGCGAGTCTCTTCTCCACATCTGGCCATGTGACCACAGCGCCTCTTAACGAAAGGAAGACTGTGACCTCCAAATGAGTATACGACCATGGCCGATCCAGCCTCTTCCAAAGATGGGTGCAAGCGTCACCTACGCATGGTTGCCACGGCCTGTCGCCCCACCATCCCAACACCAGTAACCGCACCGCGACAAGAATCGACATTCTGGCCGAAAACAGCGTCAAGCTGGTCTCTACTCCAATCCATCCGACTTGCAATGCGGCTCCCTCTGTATGGTGTACGTTCCCAAATCAAAAGTACTTGCGGGTGAAGAAGTCCCAGACCTCTGAGAATGCCCCAGCTCTATCAAGGGCGGGATCTCCACTATAGCCCGGTCAGTGTGGTCGGGTGTTTTTGACAGGTGGTTTGAGAGGAGGACTGGATGCACCATGACTGTGACACAATGCTTGAAACGACTGGACCAGACTGCTTGCTGGTTGATACCCTCAGAAAACATATTGGAACTTGGCGAACAACGCTTATTCACTCAGTGGCTCTGATTAACCGACGCTTAGGTGTCGTTTTCAGCAAATAATCGTATGGGTAATTTAGAAACTTACCACGACTTATTCCATCCTAATCTCAAGGAAACAAGACATGCTAAACATTGTGAAAGAGAACCGTGCGGCAGCGGAAACAAGCCTGACCTCCCTAATACACTCCACATAAGTGCACACTCTTCACTGCCTATATGGTCAACTTTGTTAATTTGTAACGTACTACTTTCAGTTTCACAATAAACCAAGTGGAAAAAAATTCTTTCGTGCCTCCTCCTGCATTTTCCATGTTTAAGATCAAGGTCAGTTTTGCACAAAAGATCGAAAACGTCCTGACAAAAAAGGGAACATACAAAGCCATTAGTTTTCAATAAATCTCAATATTTGACGCAAAGAAGCTCATTTACTGGAGTAGGGAGAGACAAAAGGAAATCCTTCCGCCAGCAAACACAGGGCGCCATGCAAAGAAAACTGCTGCTCACTGTCATGAATGAAAACTGACCAGTGATCGCGCGAGTCAAGTTTAAAGCCGGCTCGACAACCTCGGCGAAGGGTCACAAAAAATTTGATAGCCTGGTCATAGCACTTGGTAAAGGTCAAAGGCACGAATGCAACTGTCCGGCGTCATATCGATCAAACCCCACCAAATCAGTACGCAATACCACTGGTCAGTATTCTTGTCAGTATTCTTGTCAGTATTTCATCGCCTGCAGTAGTAAAACACTGGTGCTTGCCAGTGACCGGAAACCTTAATGGCGATGCGTGTATATGTACTTTGTAATACAATAAGCACGATACACCAAACTATCATGATACCTCAATAGTCTCAGCCAGGATTGAAAACCTGCAACGATCTCATCTCCAGCATCGCAGAAAAAAAAAAACAAGGTTGCCAATGTACGTTGAAAAAAAAAAAAAAAAAAAAAAACGACCAGGCGACAACAAATGATGGCATCCCACCAGCTGCAACAGATCAAGTGCCGTACAGAATCTTGTCACAGTTCCTTTATACCAGCCACCATCAGAGACTGGAACGCACTGCCTGTAGCAGCTGTGGCAGCTGACACCCTTGACTCTTTCGAGTCGAGGGTGCCCTGCACATAACGAAAAGTCAGACTGCGATTATTCAAAGTAGTTAGGTACTGGTTACGATTCCCCCTTATCAGCCTAGCAAGTTTTGTATGTTTGTTTCAATGTATTCCGTCCGTTTGGAACTCTCTCCCACTTTCGATCCGCTCTGCCAAAACTGACTCTGCTTTCCGCTCTGCACTCAAAACCCATCTGTTCAAGGAATTTTTTTAATAGAAAATATTTTTGTCCTGTTATTGGGTGTGTCATTGCGTTACATGTTGTGTTACACTTGAAAACTGACAGTGTGTGTGCACGCGCGCGCGCGCACGTGTGTGTGTGTGTGTGTGTGTGTGTGTGTGTGTGTGTGGTGTCAATGTTGGTTGGCCAGCCCTCTCCCCCCCCACCCTCTCCTTGCTATGTTTTATTGTCATAATTGATGAGGTGACTGGGTTTATGGTTTTGCAGTGATTGTTGTTTTTGACATGTTTATAGTTAAACATTGTAAAGCGCTGTGAGCTCTAGTGAGAAAGGGCGCTCTATAAATGTACGATATTATTATTATTATTATTATTATTATTATTATTATTATTATTATAATTATAATAATTATTATTATTATTATTATTTGGGGGCCCAGATGTATATTGAGGCATGCCAGAATCAGCCAGTTGTTAAGAGCGACAAGCGGAAAATAACAGACTGCTATTGAAACCTACACTTTATCCCTCACAGTCTTAAGTCTTGTTCTTCCCTGTTCATGGCTTTCTACCAGCCCACTATGCGGCAGTCGGCAAGTTGATCGTGGCCGTCTGATGGATGAAGGTGAAAATCAACATGAAGATGACGACGAAGATGATGATACGAAGATGAAGACGAAGACAACATTCAAGACGAAAACGATGAAGATAAAGACGATGATGAATACGAAAACGACGATGAAGACGAAGATGACGATGAAGACAAAGATGAAGACCAAGACCACTCGCGACAGCGCATCTTCGCTAACGCTCAACGGATCCCGGATCTGCCAATGTAATCCGGATCTGTGCCAAAATCTAACGGACTTGTCCTTGGACCTCACTCCACCTTCCCCCCCGACCCGTTGTTCGGACTGGTTCCGCGAGTCTTTGAGAAGTCCTGCTGAAGACACTCTGGAACTGGCCACTGATCAGAATGTGTGCCACACACCCACACCACAATGTCATGTGTTCGTCATGGCGAGCACGTTTCCTCCTCCTCCTCCTCCTCCTAACTCCCGTTCAGTCCTACAGCGTTCAGTGCAGGGAGTCCATCTTTCCACGCACAATGCTTCAGCAGAACCGCCGCCCGGAGGAGCTTGTCTCAGCCCATTTGCTGAACTCTTCTTGTCAAAGGCAGACTGCATACGGCCTCTGTCCTCCTGACCCCCACTCCTCACGTCCACTCCCGCCCTTCCTTGCTGTCTGACGTCCCAGAAGCGGTGGGCATGATCGCCCTCCCAACGTGTGGAGGTCATGATCTTGGACTATGAAGGATGAGGCGTTGTCTAACCTCGTTACTGAAGAACAAGAATCACGCCTCGTAACGACACCCATCACCTCTCCCCCATCTCTCTCTCTCTCTCTCTCTCTCTCTCTCTCTCTCTCTCTCTCTCCTTTTCACCGGACTAACAGCTGATAAACCCAAATCACAGCAGATGCATGGAAGGTGGCTACCAAATGACAAAACGAGAAGAAGAAGGAGAAGAAGGAGAAGAAGTAAAAGAAGAAGAAGTAAAAGAAGATGAAGAAGAAGAAGAAAAAGAAGAAGACGAAGAAGAAGAAGACGGCGACGACGACGACGACGAAGAAGACGACGGCGACGACGAAGAAGAATAGAAGAACAGGAGAAGACGACGACGAGGAGGAGGAGTATGGGTGGGGGTGGGGCAGTAAACAAGAAACGTAAAATCGTTCAAGTACATTTCGCTGCAACAGTAACATACACAAAAGCCATACTGGGGAAAAAAGAAAACATAATCCTTGCTGAATGGATAGCTAATGCCCGCTCCAGTGATTAAATCTCTCTTGAGAAAGATTTCCATTCGTACACTTACCCCTCTCGTGTTAATATTTCTTCCTGTCCCATATCACGGCTTGAACATGACAAACACCCATTCACAGTCATAGCTTTCAATAAATTAGCTTCAATTTACATCACACTGAGAAGAGGGATGTGTGTGCGTGCGTGCGTGTGTGTGTGTGTGTGTGTGTGTGTGTGGGGGGGGGGTTACAAAAAGAAGTCTTTCCTCAAACATATGGATGTATATTAAAAAGGGCTTGAACCACAAAGAAGAAAAGACAAAGACGAAGAAGACGAAGACGACGACGACGAAGAAAGCAACAACGACAACAAACGGACGAAAAGCTAGGACACACGAAGAGTGACGACAAAACCTAAAATGGTACACATTCCCTTGCGTGGCAGCCTCTTTGTACAAAATCATCGTGTTAAATATCGAAGTCACTCTAGGAGAAAAAAAATCGAGAATGTTCTAAACGGAAAAGAAGCGATTAACACCGCTCAATTGACATTTAAATATTGAAACCGATTGGCTTCATTATTCGATGGCAAAAAAAAAAAAAAAAAAAAAAAGAAAAAAAGAGCTCTTGTTAGAAGGTAGTTTCAGATTAATGTGGGACCCACCCCCTCATCCCCCCACCCCACCTAGCAGCTTGCCTCGGGTGCGTAGCGCAATCACTACGTATCTAAAGCACTACCAGTTATTAGCCCTACGACCAATAGATCTACGTGTCGTAAACCACACGACCCTTTAAGACTACGTGTCTATATCACTACAATTGACCATGTATCGAAAAAGCTATTCATGTTTCGCGTTCTCTAAAACTACGTGTCTATATCGCTATGCCCGTTTGCTCTACATCAGAAAGAAAGAAAAATAGTGACAACGGCCCGTTTGTATGGGGATGGTGTAGCGCAATCACTACTGGATAATGTCAGTAGGTCCCCACTAGGGGAGGCGCTATATGTTCCCCCATGTCCATGTTCCCCCAGGTCTATGTTCCCCCACCTCCATATTCCCCCAGGTCTATGTTCCCCCACCTCCATATTCCCCCCGGTCTATGTTCCCCCACCTCCATATTTCCCCAGGTCTATGTTCCACCACCTACCTACCGTGCCGTACGTGACCTCGCGCCGTACGTGTCCTCGTGCCGTACGTGATCTCGTATCGTACGTGACCGGATTGTCATACTTGTTACAGAATCTAAGTTGTATCCTGACTAGATATGTTGCAATGTTCATATCTTATGCTTTAAACCGAGATAAGAGACGGAATACATTTAATTGTCACAAGATTGTATTGATCCTTTCTTTGCTTTGCTTTGTTTTTCTCTGTATTTGGTGACAGGAGTCATTGTTACTCATTAATTTGTTGTTCATTTACAGTTCTTATAGTTAAACCATGTAAAGCGCTGTGAGCTCTATTGAGAAAGGCGCTCTATAAATGTACTATAATAAGGGGTATTTAAAATTATTATATATTATCTATATTAATATAATTATAATATTTATTAATATTATAATTATATTGTGTGCCCAATGTATATTGAGTGCATGCCAGAATCATCCTGATGTTAAAGCGACAAGCGAAAACTAACAGACTAGACTGCTATTTTATAAGAAACCACACTATAACCCTCACAGTCTTCATTCTTGTCTTCCCTGTTCATTGGCTATCTACCAGCCCCACTATGCGTCATCGCAAGTAGTCGTTGGCCGTCTGAATGGATTGAAGGAGAAAATCAACATGAAATTACGACGAAGATTGGTGATACAAGATGAAGACGAAGACAACATTCAAGACGAAAACGATTAAGATAAAAGACTAAGATGAATACGAAAACGACGAGAAGACGAAGATGACGATGAATGACAAAGATGAAGACCAAGACACACTCGCGACAGCGCATCCATCCGCTAACTCTCAACGGTATCCCGGGATCTGCAATGTAATCCGAACAGTGCCAAAATACTATCTAACGGACTAGTCCTTGGACCACACTCCACCTTCCCCCCGACCCGTTTGTGTTCGTACTGGATTCCGCGAGTCCTTTGAGAAATCCTGCTGAAGACACTCTGAACTGGCCACTGATCAGAATGTGTGTCCACACACCCCACACCACAAAGTTATGTGTTCGACTGGCGAGCAAGTTTCCTCACTCCTCCTCCTCCCTCCTAACTCCCTTCAGTCCAACAGCGTTCAGTTGCAGGGAGTCCATCATTCCACTGCACAAATGCATCAGCAGGAACCGCCGCCCGGAGAGCTTGTCTCAGCCCATTAGCTGAACTCTTCATGTCAAAGGAAGACAGCATACGGCCTCTGTCCTCCAGACCCTCCACCCCTCACGATCCACCTCCCCTCCCTTCCATGCGTCTGACCGTCCCAGAAGCGGTGGGCAAGATCGCCCTACAGCACGTGTGGTAGGTGTTCATGATCTAGGACTATGAAGAAGAGGCGATGATCTAACCTCCGTAACTGAAAGAACAAGAATCAACCCTCGTAACGACAACCATCACCTCTCCCCCATCATCTCTCTCTACTCTCTCATCATCCCTCTCTCCCTCACCCTCTCTCTCTCACTCTCTCCATTCAACTCCGGAATCTAACAGCAGATAGAACCCAAATCACACAGATTCATGGAAGGTGGCACCAAATGAACAAAACGAGAAGCAGAAGGAGAAGAAGGAGAAGAAATTAAAAGAAGAAGAAGTAAAAGAAGATGAAAAGAAGAAGAACAAGAAGAAGACGAAGAAGAAGAAGGAAAGACGGCGACGACGACGACGACGAAGAATAGACGACGGCGACGACGAAGAAGAATAGAAGAAACAGTGAGGAAGACGACGACGATGAGGATGATTATGGTGGGGGTGGTGCCGTAAAACAAGAAACGTAAAATCGTTCAAGTACATTTCGCTCAACAAGTAACATACACAAAAAAAAAGCAATACTGTGGTGAAAAAGAAAACAAATCCATGCTGAATGGATAGCTAATATGCCGCTCTCAGTGATAAAATCTCTCTTGAGAAAGATTTCCATTCGTACACTTACCCCTCACGAGTTTAATATTCATCCTGTCCCATAACACGGCTTTTAACATACAAACACCCATTCACAGTCATAGCTTTCAATAAATAACTTCACATTTACATCACACTGAGAATAGGGATGTGTGTGCGTGCGTGCGGTGTGTTGTGTGTGTGTTGTGTGTGTGTGGGGGGGGGTTACAAAAAGAAGTCTTTCCTCAAACATATATGTATATTAAAAAGGTCTTGAACCACAAAGAAGAAAAGACAAAGACAGACTGAAGACGAATGACGACGACGACAAGAAAGCAAAAAACGACAACAAACGGACGAAAAGCTAGGAACAAACACGAAGAGTGACGACAAAAACCCTAAAATGGTACACTTTCCCTTGCGTGGCAGCCTATTTGTACAAAAATCATTCGTGTTAAATATCGAAGACACTCTAGGAGAAAAAAAAATCGAGAATGTTCTAAACGGAAGAGAAGAAGCGATTAACCAACCGCTCAATTGCCAATTAAATATTGAAAACCGATTGGCTTCATTATTCGATGGCAACAAAAAAAAAAAAAAAAAAAAAAAAGAAAAAAAGAGCTCTTGTTAGAAGGAAGTTTCAGATTATGTTGGGACCACCCCCTCAGCCCCCCACCCCACCTAAGCAGCTTCCTCGGGTGCGTAGCGCAATCACAACGTATCTAAAGCACAACCAGTTTATTAGCCCTACTACCAATAGATCTACGTTGTCGTAAACCACCCGACCCTTTAAAGACTACGTGTCCTATACAAAATTGACCATTTATCGAAAAAGCTATCATTTTCGCGTTCACTAAAATACTACGGCTATATCGCTTGCCCGTTTGTCTACATCAGAGAGAGAAAGAAAAATAGTGACAACGCCCGTAAGTAATGGGATTGAGTAGCGCAATCACTACTGGATAATGTCAGTAGGTCCCCACAAGGGAGGCCTATATGTTCCCCCATGTCCATGTATCCCCCATGTCTATGTTCCCCCCCACCTCCATATACCCCCAGGTCTATTCCCCCACCTCGCAATTCCCCCAGGTCTATGTCCCCCACCACCAAAATTCCCCAGGTCTATGATTCCACCACCTACCTACCGTGCCGTAACTTGACCACGCGCCGTACGTGTTCCCTCGTGCCGTACGGATCTCGAATCGTACTGACCGAATTTGTCCATACTTGATACCGAATCTAAGTTGTATCCTGACATATATGTTGCAAAGTTCATATCTTATGCTTTAAAAACCCTGAATAAGAATGACGGAAAACATTTTTAATTGTCAGCAAGATTGTAAGATCCTTTCATTGCTTTGCTTTGTTTATTTTTCTCTGTATTGGTGGACAGGAGTCATTGTTACTCATTAATTTGTTTGTTCAATTACAGTTTCTTTAGTTAAAAGTGTCAGTACACTCGAGTTTCCATAGCTATAACGGGATGTGACCATAACGAAAAAATAACCTGAGTCCTCCCTGAGTATATGTGGATGGTATAGTGCGACAAAATATATTTTTTGTAAATCATTTCTTTCCTAGTTTTCCATCCCCTTCCCACTTTATATAAGAGCCTAGAGAGCCCCTGGCCTAATACGCAAAGAACAAATACAACAATAATGTTTCAGAGTTCCGAGTTGTATAAGTTACGGATAATTGAAATTACCAAAAATACAGAAATCGAGAGAAAGAGAGAGAGATGAGATAAGGGGATATGAGAGAAGAGAGAGAGAGAGAAAAGTTAGAGAGAGAGATAATAAGAGAGAGAGATAATAAGAGAGAGACAAAGACAGAGAGACATCGATTAAATTATGAGAGAGAGAGAGAGAGAGAAGAGAGAGAGAGAGAGAGGAGAGAGAGAGAGAGAGAAGAGAGAGTTGCGGAGACATCAAGATGCGAGACAGAGATCAGATAGACAGAAGAATAATCTCAGAACTCAATCCATCTCTCTCTCTCTCTCTCTCTCTCTCTCTCTCTCTCTCTCCTCTCCTCCCTAACCCTCCCCCCCCCTACTCTCTCTTGCTCTCAGCACTCTCTCTCTCTCAACAAGGTGGCAGAAGGCAATGTGCTCAAAACAGTATCGGTATTTAATTGATGAGTAATATGCCGAGTCTGTCCAATACAAAAGGGGACAGCGCTGTCCAGTGCAGCAGTTTCTAAATTTCATCATGTGAGCTATTGCCACGAGTGCTAAAGAAAGAACAAGAAAACAAAACACATGCGAAAATATTAGAGCCTCTGCCACGAAATGCTAAATGACAGTAGCCAATAGAGATCGAAAGTACAGCCTTCGAGCTTCTTCTCCTTCATTGCCAACTATAAAAGCTAATCAAAAAGTCCATTAGTAGACAGAGGCAGTCGCGATTTAAGATCTACTTTCGTGACTCTCGAAGTTGCCAAAACATGTAGAGCTTGAAATACGTAGTGCTATTGCTACATGACTAAGCTAGACTCTCTCCTCTCACTCTCTCTACTTCCTCTGACTCTCTCCATCTCTCTCCCTCATTAGATAATAAATCATGGGAAATTCATGAAAATTCTATAGGAGCAACAAAAAACAAAAAAAAGCAAAACAAACAAACAAAGAAAACAAACAAAACAAAACAAAAAGAAACAAGCATTACATTTAAATTTATAAGACATCGTGACACATAAAACGAATGAGAGAGAGAGAGATAGAGAGATAGAGAGAAGAGAGAGAGAGAATAGTGAGAGAGATGAATTGTGAAATGCAAAAATTCACTATCGACCGAAAATCGATTTTCATCAAATATTGATCCACTAGGCCGATAATCAATAACCAATGTGCAAATAACGCCTGAAATCGATTATCGAACCGGATAATTGATATCTACACCTGTATTGATTTTGGTAAATAATAATTGCACATAAAATAGATATTTGGCCCGTTATTGATTATCTGTCCGGTTATAAATTATCCGGCGTAATTTGCACCTGGTTATAGAATATCGGGTTTGATGTTAAGTATATGTTTGCACATAAAATCGATTTTCGTACCATGAAAATCGATTTTCGTGAAATGCACACAATTCACTTTCCGGCTCGAAAATCAATTTTCATAGTAAGAAAATCAATTTTAAAAGCAAATTTACATACCAATAGACCCAATAATCAATCACCAGAGTTTTGGCAAATAACGTCAGATAATCGATTGCGTGGCCGGTTATAGAACTTTAAAACCTAATCATAGATTTTGGTAAATAAATTTGCACATAAATTGATTTTCCGTCCCATTAAATGAATGTCATGGGGCCTGTATTGATTACCGGCGTTAATTTGCCACCTGTTATTAGTATTTATTTGGGCCTATTGGTAAGAAATTTGCACAGAAAGTCTGATAAACATACTAATGAAAATTGATATTTCGGACTCGGCTGAAAAATGAATACAGTAGAATTTGCACGCTTCAGAGAGAGAGAGAGATAGAGAGAGAGAGAGAGAAGAGAGAGAGAGAGAGAGAGAGAAACGAACGATTTTTCTTTTTCCGAGTAAATGGAAATAAGCATCACTGCATATTACATCATGCCCACAGGGGCCAAAAGAAATTTTAAGAAAGGAAAGGGTAACAACAACACAAAATATATATTAATAAAAAATAATGATGGAAAACACTCTAAAATATGACAATGAAAATACAAAAGGATACGAAAAAAACTATGTACAAGGGAACACCGACAGAAGGTTGTGGGAGACGGTGGGAAGCTAGTGTATGGTCTTATGAGCCGAATTACATTTTTTTTTTAATTAAAAGAGGTTTGGAAACCCAGTTTAATCTTAAGACCGGGGATAATTTTAACATGTTAATGGCTCAAAATGTACGCAAACACTAGCATCATCAATTTAATGAAATGCAGATTAAGCACTCCATTTTAAATAATATCACCGTAAATATCAAACTCACGCAAAAAATATTTAAAACAACACTGGATAGTTCGCCTTTGTCGATAAACAAGTACCGATTGGATTTCTTAACAGCACAGAACAAATAGCATCATCGAATACGATGATAACCAAGGACTGTCAAAAGCCAACTTCTCTGCACACTGTGATTGCCAAACACGCATCTATCTCCCTATTCCAGCTAGAAATTCTGCAACCGAAATCAAAAGGAATGACTAAAGATCACGCACCAGAAGGTACTCTTAACAGTATAATGAGAGATATACAATTGAACCGCACATATCTCCCAAGCGCGCCTACGTCTTCTGTTTACATAGGCGAACGGCGCCACTAAGAAGGGTGGCCAAAATGAAGCCCCTCGCTTCCAGGATTTTTACTGTACATCTGACAGCCGAGACATAAGTCTCACAACCAGCTGAACCCCTACGTCACAGAGCAAATTAGTGGCAAAATATGGCACCCGGCCAATCTACAAGAATCAAAACTCATGCCCTCTAAGACGAGTGACCAGGCACGATGCCTACATAGTGTACTCTCCCACACCTACTTTGCTCAAGATAAAGCACACAAAGACTGAAAGATGCAAAGCTGCAATCCGACATCAATTAAGGACCCGCCTCCTACCCTCTGAAGGAGTTCTAAAACTGACTGCCCACATGATGTTCTCCTAAAAACACATCCGCCGCTGTGCCATGATGGGCACAAACACAATTCAAGTCACCTACAAGACCCAATTCCGTTCTGAATAGAATCTATAGGTACCAGACCACCTAACAAAAACTCACCCTTACGCAAGATGATGCAATTCAAGTATAATCTGTCATCAACTAATTCCTTTGAGATACTCTAGACAAACATTCCGACCCACCAGACAAACCGAAACATACATTCTCCATTAATGAAAGAGAAAAATCTATATCTGTTCAGAATAATATGGACTGGGCCTTTCTCCAAACAACAATCTATATTACAAAAGTACAAACTTTCATATATACAACCTTTCTTCACAATAATACCCCTGACTAGCATACAAAAAAATAGTCCTGCAGCTTATACATTCTTGGATCTTAGATGGATTCCGAGACCTGTAATATCTGCGCCTGTGTTTCTTCTCCTGGTATGACGCGGAGTAGAACGATGTGATGCTGTAAAGTTTGCAGAGCCCAGCGCAAGAGAGCCTCCCGTTTATCTGTCTTGGATCCGCCACCTCGTGTGTCACAAATCACTGAGACTTGTGCTCCGTTTCCTCACCATATCAAGTACTTTTTGATCAAGTTTATATGGGTATAACTTTTACCTTTATCTTTGAACCTGGACTTTGGAAGTCCAACCCTGTTAGACATTCTACTTGACAACAGAAAAGGACCTTACCAAGATAGAGCTGGAGTCACTATGGCTTATCAGGTAGCAACACTAACACTTGGCCTATCACCTTCTTCAGAGCGTGCGCTCGTGCCCTACTTAGTTTAATGCATTCGTATACCGTTATCATGGCTTCCTTCATGCATTCTGCTTGCGATCTGACAATTTCATTCATCTTGGTTGCGTCATATTACTGTTACATACACTGGGCGGCCGCTCTATCTTCTGGGTTTTCCTCCCTCTTCCACCCAGACCTTATTTCAGAATCTCTAGGGGTTCCCTTAACTTCCTTCCAATAAAATTATTTTCAAAGGGCGAGAACTGCGTTGAATCTTGTGGCACCGTCCCGATATGCGAAAAACATGGCCGGAATGAACCAACCATGCCTGTTAGGCTGATCCACGCATAAATTTTGAATCATTTTACTTAACGATCCCTAGAACAACTCCACCATGCCAATTCCTTGAGCAAGGAATGGTGTTGTATTCCACACCTTTTCTGCTTAATAGACGAAACACTTCTTTTCATCAACTCAGAGGTGAACTGTGTGTACTCTGACGCTGAAAGATTTTTCTGATGAATGCCAAGTCCTGTGTCGCCAATCTCGTATAGTGCTTCTTAGCACGATACAGTTTCTACTTTCGGAATAGCAGCTTCTTCTAGGCATACTTTAGTTGCATAATCTAACATGGTCAACACGTTATCTGTTAGTGCCCCCTATAGGGGAGTGGTGGATGACAGGCCCAACGATAACAATCGCTAACCTGTTGTGGCACGTCACACTTACTACTGGCACTGCCTTTAGCGGTAACATTTCCTAACCTTCCCTCTCACAAATCATAGACAACGAGTCGCAGAGATGGCAAAATCACCTAATAACTGCATCTAATCCCCAGTGCCAGTGCAATGAACTTGTAATCCTGTTCCCCTTTGCCTTTATTCATCCGAAGATGTCCGGAACATGGGCACGTCATTTGCCTAATTCCCAGAGAGCATTTCTAAACTTGCTTGGATACCACGATCTGTTTCCATGTATCTCTGACCGTGCAGTATACAATCAAATACACACTCCTCTTTTCAAGAATTATGCACTTCCGTGGCTCATAGCTTTTCTAGTGACTCCTCGTAATCTCCCCATCCGTTCACGCACACGTACTCTGCACAGACTTTCATCCATACTTTTAGTCTTCTTTCCAACTGTGCAGGCGTCACTGTAGCGCAAGACTTATTGCTTGACTCAAGCACCGATTTGTTCCTTCCCGCGATGTTCCAGGATGCTTCAATAGCGCCATGGTGTATGCTTTCTCTTCCCTATGGCCTTCGCTGGCGCATAGTGAGATGCCATCAGGATAACCTCCTTCTTTCCAATCTCAAATCACTATGGCTTGCCTCAATCTAATTCCTCTTAGCTTCACATAACGCGTCCTGTTTTCGTTTCTATCAAGACTGACACGGGTGCGTCTACTGCTACCAAAACTTCTACCTATACCACTTGTAGATGGCTGTTTCCAGTTTCACGATCGCTGTATGTGAGGAGGTTGCCGTCATGTTGTTTGCATAACGAACAACTTAGCTACGACCTGTGTAGCATTTCGCTGAGCACCAAAATTTTCTTATACTTGTGTTTGGGTGGCGCGGTTGTCCGTCACAACCTTCGGATCAACGTTCCTTTCAACTTTTACCATAGCAATAAGTACTTGTTTCGGTTCCCCTGTTTCTAGAACCTGAATTATGCTGCCATGATAGTTTTCTTCAGGAACAGTAACTCCTAATAATTACTGAAACATGTTCATTGCCCGGGTCAGTCTACTAATGAAATGAGTCCTCCGCATATTTGATATGCTCCCTTCCTATTTGACCTGATGGAAACTTGGGGTCCTCTGTAGCTTCGGTAGTTTGTATGTACACCTCAGATTATCTCACCGGCTGTGAATGTGGATCTTTCCTCCACGGGTTACGCCACCTTCTTTTAAGATGTTACGCATGGGTCTTTTGGTTACCCTAAAATCTAGTTCAGTGGCAGGCAGAGATCTCGGTGTATCATCATCTTCCCATTGAACAATCTTCTTAACAGCAAAGCCTAAGACTCTCGCAAAGTTTCTGCTGCAACCAACTACTTCCTTCTTGCCCGCTGGACCATTCTCTCGGAAAAATCTTGCCTTGACCATTGGCAGGGTCACTAAGAAATTTTTCCAATGACCAACAACTCTTTCAAATCTGTGGTCATATTTGTTTTGACATCACGACCCATCTCTTTAGCAGATGGTCTAGACTAACCCAGTAAAACACTAATTATCTTCGCCATCACGCGTTTGCGCTGCGAAACTTCTTGCTATAGGTGACACGCGTAATCAGTTGACTACGTCATAGGTAGGTCACATATTTAATAACATATGAATTCCGCACAATCCTCAACCCGTTATTGAATGTAGGCAGTTCTCTGGCCTCACCCCTTTAGAAAAGGTACCAGTCTAATACCCCATACATCCTCACTCCCACTTTTAGCGTCGCTACGCTGTTTCAAACTGTACAAGTACGAAGCCTCTATTGATCCTCGCGATCCACAAGAAAAGGCATTTTGACCTTGTGTATAGCTTGCGCTGGTTGGCCTTGGTTTGGCTGAGGCCTGCAATTGCGTTTTCGACTACAATGCTCAATTCTCCCGTTCTATGTTCCCTATTGTATTTTTCCATCGCCGCTCTACGCGTTCGGCACAAGGTCCCTTTTGTCCTCTCGCTCAGCGCGAGAGCTTTGCGCTCTTACTGCGCTCGCGTTCGGCAGCAAGTCTTTTTTCCTCAACGCTCGCGGCCAAGCATATATTGCCCCCCCCCCCCCTCTCGCGTTTTGTGCAGTAAGTGCCTTCCTCAATATCGGCAATCAATTGCGCCTACTTTCAACCCCAGGGCTTCCTGCCCAGTGCTTTGTACATAACAAAAGCAGTGTCCATTGGCAACTTGACCTTTGTGTAATCTGTTACAGGAGTAGTAGAAAAAAACTCAGACCCATTGGGCCTCACACAATTTTTCCGTGTATCAATTAATTTATCAAAATAATCAAACTCAAGAAAATCACTTAGAATGACACACAGATAAAACAAACTTACTCCGATAGCGACCGTGTACTTTGACATGCAAAAATATCAATCACTAAGTCGGTATAGAAACCTGAGGATCCCAATTCTCTCTCTAGACTGTCCGGATAAGAACAAAACCAATTACAACGACCAAATCTTCTTCTCCCAAATGATTGAAAATAACACTACAACAAAATAAGGTCTTCACAGTGGGCCGATCTACTGACAACTAAAATCCACCGTGATATTGAGCACTTCACAATAGCCAAAGAAAATATACGACATACAAGCATAAATTGGAATATGCATATGCTTAATGGAACTATCTAATGCTACACAATGATGGACCTAGTGTGCATCTAAGGATAAACTGGCTCACCAACCTCCCGCACAGGAAGTGAAAGAGGACAATATTGTTCGCAAAAGCCGTAAGGGATTGGGGTGGTGATGGGGACAAATAAGAATCGAGAGGGCGGGGGGAGAAAGACGAACTGATAAAAAAATGAAACACCATTTACACAGAAAAGAATTGGGAGCCTCATTGTGCAAAGAGGTGATAAGAACATTGCAAAACAACAAGAACTGAAAATATAAGGATTAAAACAAACTAGTGTTATTTGATCGATTTTTCAGTTTTTCTGGGAAAATAATTCCACCACAGCCACCCACCCGAAAAATCAAGCATGATTGCATAATTACTTGTACAGAGGGGACAGTGGAGATTATAATTTAGCTAATGACTATTGAACATTATGAAGAAAAAGATTATTGAATCCCTTCCTCGGAGTCATAGTATTACGGCAACTGTAACTGAAAAAGGACACACTACCACAGGGGTTACAATCTATCTCCCACCCCCAGGGGTAAGTTTTAACTGGTACCTAATAAAACTGAAACAAAATCCAAAGCTAGACCAACCTTCAAAAAACTTCTATGAAAACAGAATAAATATCTCTGAGACCAAACGAAAACATCATTAATAATACGTCCATCTGCATCTCCCCCCTTCCGAAGAGGGCAGAGTAAAGGGCGACAGAAAGACTAAAAGATAATGGCACTGTCGCCCAGATGTTCCAGCGACTTTGGAAAATGATATTACAGCAGTAGGCAGACACCCACGCCTGGAGTAACCAGTGAGGTCAGCGCAGGCACCTTCATGCCTGCTGTTGAAGGGACAATAGACGGCGATGTGCCCTGTGGGGTAACACGACTCAATTATGTCGAGAAGATGGTGCCACCCACAGACCTTAGGGTTTCCTTCTGCCAACTGTTGGGGATGACCCAGTCCAAGGCTGCTAGTTGTGTGGATCGGGAGAGAGCTGTGACAAGGTAGGCCGTACAGTTGACGGGGGCTGCCGAGTTGTCTGTTGAAAGGATTCACGTTGTGGTGAAACGTTGAAGAACAACCGCAGGTGTTGGCGATTCCGGATGGTGACTCGCCCGAGACCCATCAACACGGATAACCGTCCTGTAAGGTTTTTATGGCGAACTTCCACCACCATGACAGTTCTAAACCCACCGTTCAAAGGGAAGATGCCGCGCAGGTTTAGCAGGAAACGTGCTCGCCAACCATGATAGTGTAGGGAGGTCGATGTTTAATGTTCCCTCGCAGCTTTACATTCTTCTGAATTAGTCACTTAACGCCAGGTCAGTCTACGCCTCAGGTCCATGAGGTCCCATCCATGGCTTCAAGGGGTGTGTATCTGCCCATCGGGAAGGGTATTGCATCACGCATGGGTCAGCCATAAAAGAACCAAGGCGGTGAAGACCTGGTCTCGGGATCGATAGAGATCCTGTAAATAAAATGGCCTTTGGAAATTAGTCCACATCCAGAAGAACCAGTAGGGCCGATGTTTACCACAAGCCTGCGATTTTTACAGTTTTCACAGCCAACTCAGCCCGCATAAGCATTAGGAAAGCCACAGAGATATGGGTGATCCTTTTATGGACCACCCCCCAGGACTACATGGACCTCCTGCGTTTTGCCTGAGTGAACAGGGGTCCTCCTTCGCTGGTGAGTTTCCACTGGGATGGCGCCCAAAAGAGTGGCAAATGTTATCTCGAAGGCACGATGAGGCGCCATCAGCACCCGAATCGACCTGTAGACCAATGCCAATTGGAGTACCTGTCCACAATGACAACCGAAGTCGTGTTTGTTTAGTATAATGAATGTCAGACACTGCCACAAAAAAAACCACTGGAAAGGTTAAACTGGTAGCCTGATGGACTGATTGTGGCTGCATGGGGAGTACTTAATGTCCAAGCGGTGACAGTGGGTGAAACTCCTCATCGGACACTGGCGATATCAACAGATGAAGGAACTGCCAATAAACATGAGTCCTGTGCCCGTATAACACAAGGAATTTGCCGCCTGGTTTGTGCCGCATGAGGACTGAGGATGGAATGGCGGAGAGAGGGTGAATGACGACCCTCTGGCCCGATGACATAACAACACCGTCCACAACCACCGAATGGCCTGCACACTGAACCTGTGGAAGGTTCCCGCAGAGTAAGCTGGGCCTGTCAGCAGATAGGATGGAAATCCCACAACAAATGATCTGTTACAACTGCCTGTGGAAGGTGGTTACCGGAAGCTGTAGCCTCCTGCACCATTTCCCATTTTAACAACTTGCGACTGATCCGAGTGCCCACAGGGCGACAGCTAGCAGCTGGTGATTGTTGAGGGGTCACTTTTTGCATCATACATGCTGTCGCCGTCTCTGAGGTGATATCAGGGCTTCCCTGGCGAAAGGAAACCGAGTTCACAGCACCGAAGGGTCACCAACGCCCAAGTCCGGGTGCCTCAGACTGAAATCAGCTGGAGTCAGTAAGCGGCCATCATGGGCCCATGTTCTTCTTTGCCTTAACACGAACACCACATCAAATCGGTACATGGTAGGGTTTTCTCTTTAAGGTTAAGAGACGTCTGTTTTGGATGTCTGCAAGAGATCGTTCATTCAAGATATTGTAGAAGCCGGTTTGTGGACCCGTGGCAACAAGAGGTCCGTGCTCCCAAATGTAGTATCAATCGGTCTGTTGTAGGTCATATGCGCCTGTCCGTCGCCTTCTCTCCATCAATGGAGCATATCGGCTCTCAGTCAGGTGGGTGAATACTGGCTGGCCGAAGCCAGACACAGCTACCATCCATCACGACATCAATTCAGGGTGGTATGGCGCAAATTAGCCAGTGATATTTGGAGTAGACTAAGCCCAATGCAACATTGGACCAATCTGTGGCGAGGCAGGTGGGGCGTGAGGGATCAAAAGATGTCTCACTCCAACCTTCATCACGTTAGATGAAGACCTCCTTGGCAGCTGGAAGATCCGATCCAGTTCCTCCGACCAATCGAAAAAGGGTTGAAAGGCTCAGCACGATGCGAAAGGGTTATCATCTGTTACGCCATCGAGAAGCATAAAGCTTGCCCTGGTTTTCACCAAAAGGGCCCAACCACCACACTGGCGCCTGAAAAATCCAGAGGGGTTGGGCTAGATGCGAAAGGCGTCAAGGAACTAGGGGCAATGGCAGAACGTTTGTGGAGGTGATAGTGAGCCCAGCAAATTGCACAGTGACTTGGGCATAACAGAAATTTCTTGGGATTGAAGTGTGATCCCAATGTCGAGCACACAGGTCAAGCCATGCTGCAAGCATGGATGCAAGCAGACTCAATTGGTCGGTGTACCACATTCAGTTATCATCCACACATATGACCTTGTCAGGAAGGTCTGCAAAGAATTCATCAAAACGCTTCGATGTAGCCATCGCCCGCAGGCAAGGAAGCCTTGGGTGCAACTATGAACCGGAAACGACCCCCCATGTGAGTGATGAAGTGTGGTGATATTGCGGTCCACAGCCCGAAAAGGATTGAGTGAGTACACCCAACCATCAATCTGAGACAGTCCTTTATGGTGCCTTGTGGTACGCGGACGGCGATGATTAAAATGGGGTATCACACTATTCTAATTTGCCGCACAGACAGACCTGGATATGGGTTGGAGGACCACTGTGCCGCCGGGAGAGCCATCCGCTTGGCAGTCCACAACCATCCGTTAGCACCAAGTAACAGTGGGTATTGGGACCAACACGACAAGGACGCCTAAGCGCGACATCTCTGTTCCAGGTCCTGCCTTCACCTGTACTTTGCTAATGGATGTGGGACAAGAGCCGTTTGTGGAAGTGCGACAGTCTTGGCATCGGTAATGACTTGGAGCTCCAAGGGTTTTCATCCTTACAAGCGGTAAGTTGGCTGATGAGTTCAACAAGTGTTGAAGGACGTTGCAGCAAAATAATCCCAAGAGCACAGTTTTAAGGCCTCAACTCTCTTTCGGCGACAGGCCTGGGGGGGGGGGGGATCTGTGTGGGCTTGGGTGGTGTGTGTACTACTTGCGCAATGGGCCGGAAGCAAGATTTGTCTCAACTGACCTCTGATGAGGTTGCCATGAGCATCGTGGGCATGGCTCAGGAACATGGAATGTAGGGAGTATCACGCCAAGCGCAGTCAATGCTTCCACACAGAGGCAATGCTTGGATGATCAGTTTGGAGACATAGCATAATTGTATATGAGACGACCGCAATATCCCATCACATCCGCAAGCATGTGATAGGAGCAACAAAAGCACCCAGGACTCCAAGAACCATAACCGATAGGCACCCTTCATCTAAGATTGACCACAGGGAACATGTCCTGTCCTCAATTGCCTAGAATGCTGGCGAACTGACAAGGGGATGACAGTACTCTGGCAACCCGTATCTGCACCCAAGGATATGTTGCAGACTTTAGTCACTGATGGGTTTAGAAAGGGAGTCCGAACGCCAGCAATTTCTTCCTGGCAGCACGGACAATAGCACCTGGCAAGCATTGGGGTGGGTTTGGGATGGAACGGGCATCCACAGTGCCAATGAAGACGAGATGAACAAGACAGATGTGGTTTTCGTGATCTCGCAGTTTATCAATGAACGTTGTTGAAGAGCCGCAGTTGCAGGTGTCCAGCATATCTGGTAAACATGAATGCGTTGTCATTGAAGTCGATTGCCCCCGCATTGAGAAGGCCTCCGAGTCCTTTAGGTGGGATGAGAAATTCACGGCTTATCAGCCCCCACCACGTATGGCACACTCTGGAGGTTTCTGTTCTCCATGACCCAGGTGCCACAGTCGTGGAGCAATTTCCCTGCATGAAATAATGTAAGTGACCCTATACCGCACATTAGCCGCCAAAGAATTATCCAGGTCCTCACAGAAGTTGTTGATCACGAGTTCGAACATTTTTGGCCCGAGTCCGTGGACCGCCCCAATGCCCCACACATGGTCGGTGGAGATAGATTGTTCTAGATGAGGTAATCAGCCAGTACTTAGTTCACAATATGTCTGCTATGGCACCTCCAACTGCGCTTCTCGTTGCTCTTGTTGCCTACCTCTTTCCCTTGCTCCAGCAATAGCTGACAATCTCATCCCAAAGTCCTAAACAGCTTGTGGGGTCCCCAAGGAGGTCATACAAGATTTCAGAAACAGCACTTGCCGCGAATTAGTTATGGACTTTGATGATCTCATCGCTAAATGTCAAATACATGGTCGCAGTCCCGTTCAGATCGACATGTTGGCTAATGAACTGGCACAGGGATGCTAGACCTCTGATCTGGCGAGGAATGGTCGTAATTCCTGTGCCAGGCGACAGGGACATTTTACTTGAGACGTATGCGATGGACAATAGTGCTCTCATCCTACACAAGCAAGCCGTTTGAATGCGGCCAAGAGGTCATCATCTGCATATCATGCGACGTAGCCAACAATATCACGCATGAGGTCAGTGCGCAAATCCGAATCACAGTCTTAAGGAACAGCGCTGTGAGCAATCATGGTATCACTGATAGCCATGCCTAACTTTGTACAGTACACCATTGTCGGTGAAATCAGACCACAGAACAGATCACAGCCGGCGGCTATTGAGGGCGTTTACTAGCTTCAGCTTAGGTTGTGGATTTGGTCGGTTTGGTTGGTGACTGGGGCTGTAGCACTGTGGCTTGTGCAATCAGCAGAGCCTTTGTTAAGTGCCGCCGCAAGGCCCTCCAGGTCTTGTAGATCCCAGTCACTACCTACAACAGGACATTTGTTAAACGAGTCAAGTATGTGATTCTGAGCTAGAGTGAGATCGTGCAGGAGAAGCCATAAGCTAGATGCGATAAAGACGAGACAGTTCCGTCCATAAATAAATCTGTCTCTAACTCCCTCCTCACATACCGAAGAAATAACCGGTACGTTCCATGTGAAACGTGGCGAGAACGCAACAATACATTAGCCTCATAAAAGAAGATTGTAGTCACACCCTTCCGCGGATCGGATATGAAGTACTGCACAGGGCAATCTTGAAATAAGGACAAACTACCACAGGGTTACTAACTCAGAAGTAAATACTTTCCCGTTAAAATAGGAAGAGCACTGCCGTTAATGAAATATAAGCCTACATAGTGCATTTGTTGTACACTATAAGTGACGTAAAATGGAAGATATAACCTTCTCTTTCATAATCAGGGACCCTAGCGAGGGTTACATCAATTGTATATAATAGACAGCTACTTAGATAAACAAGTGTCATTGATTTAAGAAAACTTAATAGCACGCTAAATCCCAGAGTGTCGAGGCATAGACAATAAAATGGTTAATAAAAGATTGAAAAAAAAAAAAGAGAGAGAGAGATAGAGAGATAAGAGGATAGAGAGATAGAGATAAGAGAGAGAGTTCGTTATAGTAAAAGACAGTTATATGGGCTGCTGGTCTCGATGCAGGATATACAATGTGGGGTGGCACGAGAGAGAATGTTCGAAAAGAAAGTGTTCCTGTCATGCATAAAACATAGGCCTACACACAACACATATCAAACAATAAATACAACAGGATAGAGAGAGATAGAGAGTAGAGAGAGAGAATAGAGAGAGCTAGAGAGCTGAACAAAAAAAATAACCAGAATTCCGTATAAAGGAGACAGGAAGAGAAAAGAGAGAGAGAGAGATAGAGAGAGAGAGAGAGAGAGTCGAGAGATAGAAATTGTTATACATTGCGCACGTGCGCGCGCGCGCACACACACACACACACACACGCACGCCCGCCCGCACACCACACGCAACACACTCACTCAACACACACACAAATGCCTACATTCATGCTTCCACAACACAAAGTCTTAATCATTTAACCAATCATCCATCAGACACTCTCTTCTTTCAATTCACGTCTAAAATCACACAAAGGAGACAACTATAAAAGAAGTGTAACTGAACGAAACAACAACACCCCTTGACATACAATCGTAATTTGTTTCATTAATTAAAAATCGATGATAAAGAGCTTTGCGAGATAGAGACGTTAAGCGATAAAGACGGTGTCCAGGAAATCGTAGTGGTAATCAAAAAATATTATAGTACAAGGTAACAAGTATATGAAGTGAAATCGACTTGCTAATGACACATTAATGCAAACGTGTAAATCGAGGATGGATAATTATATAATTGTTCCGTACAGCTTAGCCCGTTAGAGATATTGAACACTGTAGTGAATACTGGATGTCCCCCTAGTCCTCCCCTCCACCAGTT
>CM031615.1:53085831-53088331 GCA_018398815.1 Conus ventricosus | reverse complement strand
GGCTGCTTTCTTTGTGATAATAACTGGGAAATGACGTAACACGATGCTACGGATTCCAAATATGCACAGGTATTAAACTTTCTTCTTTTTTTGGGGTGGGGGGGGGGGGGGGGATCAATCCCTTTATCATCATATTCATTTCCAGCTAATTTAACATTTTTCCCCGAAAAAGAAGATTTTCTATAGATCAACAGAAGTTCGACGAATAGTTAAGAAAGCGTCTTTCCGTCAAAGGATTATCTTCTCTTGTTGCGGGTGCATATGGACATGGGGCCATTCTCCCCGAATCTAGTGGTAGGGATATGTTGTTGAGGGAAGGTACCGACTCCCAAACAAGCAGCAGGACATAAGGGGCATTAGAAATGTGACTTGATGCCATGTTCAGACTTAGCATGGGGTTTAGTGTGCAAAAGACAGATATAGCTCAGCTTGATTTCTTACTTGATTTCAGCAGGAGAAAAAGTTGGGGTTGCCTTTGTTTGGTACACAGTTTCGATGTGATATTCTTTTTTTTCTGCTGTTCTACAGATAGATGTATATCAGCACGGTTTTCAACCAGGCATAGCGGTATTTTCCGTACACACACACACACACACACACACACACACACACACACAACACACACACACACACACACGAGAGAGAGAGAGAGAGAGAGAGAGAGAGGAGAGAGAGAGAGAGAGAGAGAGAGAGAGAGAGAGAGAAAAGCGTCTGTATCTGGTTTCAATTACGATTCCGCACTGTATCACGTTTATGTTAGATCCAGGCAAGACAGACACCCCCCCCCCCTTTTTTTTTTTTTTTTTTTTACAATGTTTCACGTGCCCGTCCCGTCTCCTGTATCATGCCTGGACATGAGCAGGCTCCCTCCGTCAGCAGGGCTGTCACCTGGGATGGTTGACGACAGACGCCACTTCTCCGACACCCATCTAAAACCATAAACACAAAGAAGAACAACAAAAAAACATATCCAGGCACGTACCTCCAAACTAACCCTGCTCTTACTCTACCACCGTAACTCCAATCTAACCCTGCTCTTACTCTACCACCGTAACTCCAATCTAACGCCGCTTACTCTACCCACTCACCTAACCCACACTGTAGTAGAATAAACTTCCTCGGCATCACTGACACGGCCATAGTGGGCAATCCCTGCCCCTTCTGTCTGTCTCTTCAGGTGGCTTACGAGGACGTCATCGGTGAACCCGACGGCATCCGCACCATCGACTGCTGCTGGAGCTGCGCCTACAAGGCCTTCAGCTGCGCCAAGAACGTGTGTTACAACATCATGACGGCGCTGTGTGCCTGCCCCATCGCCTTCTGCTGGGCTGTGAATTCGCCTGCATCAGCTTCGCCCACATCTGGCACATCACGCCCTGCCTCAGGGCCTGGGCCATCAACTGCGGCTGCGCCCAGAAGTTCTTCGGCACCTGTCTGCAGTGCTGCCTGGGTCCTGTGTGCGAGACGTGCGGCCTCTTCTTCAGCAACATCATGGTGAAGAACGCTTGAGGACCGTTTCTTTGCTCAGAGCAAAGAGACGGAGAGGAATGTCCGGCTGAATTCCATCGTGCTGGATTCGTATAGTTTCTTCGTATCACATTCTGTATCCTATATAGTGTTCCTTCTGCTAAAAAGTCTGCGTTGTTGTTGTTGTTGTTGTTGTTATTGTTGTTGTTGTTGTGTGCCATAAGTGTTGATGAACTGTTATTTAATAGCCGTATTTCTAGCATTATTTCTTACCCTGCGTTGTGCTCAATTTGACACCGTGAATTGTGCCATAGTATTTTTCAGTCTTCGGAGGAGCGGGGGGGGGGGGGGGGGGGGGGGGTGTGTGAGAGGGGGAGGTGGTTTGTATGTGAAGACGTTCCATTCGAATCATTGATTTCAGGCGACGAAAGAAGCCGGAAATTACAAAGATGGGATTTAGATAGCTGAACAGGTTTCTCGTATGGTCCCCATCATCCGTGAAATCTTTATTTTATAAGATCAGGCAATTTATTGATTTAAAAAAAAAAAAAAAAAGAATAGCGTAAATTTCTGAGGAAATGATAGATTGTCTCTTTTTTTAGTCCTTACCGTTTTTACTTCTTTCTTTTCTTTTTTTTTTTTTTTTTACATTTAAAAAACCAAACTGCGTTTTATCTTTTGTACTGTCTTCTCTCTTTATCGTTTCTTTCCTTTGTAATTGAAAGGTCGTTAACATAAATAAAAAGCATGTTATTTCTGTTATTTGACACACTTGGTTATCTATTTAGCCTGTTTTTTTTTTACTTATCAAAAGCAGAAATGTGATATTCATGTTGGTGTATAATCAAACATTTGACATGTTCAAAGCTGGACATAACATATCTTTAATTCAATATATTCCTCAGTGTCTGTGCTTAAGCATTTTTTTGCATTGTTTTAACAATGAAATGTCTGTCTAATAAAATGCGTTCTTCGGAAAACAGGTTGCGATCCTGTGTGTGTGTGTGTGTGTGTGTGTGTGTGTGTGTGTGTG
>CM031615.1:53047148-53054648 GCA_018398815.1 Conus ventricosus | reverse complement strand
TTATTTCTTTTTTCCTTTTTTTTTTTCTTTTTCTTTTTTTTTTTCTTTTTCCTTTTTGCTAACTGATCCTAACTTTTTGTTACTTCGCCCGACCGCTCGCTGTTTTTTAGTGTCCCAGCTATTTCTCACTGTGTGTGCCACCTCGTCGTCCCTTGGGTTTACTTACCCCCACCTTCTGCTGTTTCTCAACCCTCTATTGCTTCTTCCTCGCCGTGAATGTTTAATTTCACCCCAGTCTGTTGCGTCCTCACTCACCGTTTGCTGTTTCATTGCACGTTTGATTCCTATCCTTAATTTTGCTATTTCATGACACCTTTTGGTTCCTTACACTACTTTGTACTCTTTCATGACACCTTTTGGTTCCTTACACTACTTATTGCTGTTTCTTCACACCTTGTGGTTCCATACTCTACCTTTGGCTATTTCATTACGCGTTTTGGTTCCTCATTCTACCTTTTCCTATTTCATTACACCTGTGATTCCATACTCTACTTTTGCTATTTCATTACGCGTTTTGGTTCCTCATTCTACCTTATTTCATTACACCTTTTGGTTGCATACTCTACCTTTGGCTATTTGATTTACGCCTTTTGGTTCCTCACTCTGCCTTTTGCTATTTCACCGCGCCTTTTGTTTCCTCACCCTACTTTTGGCTATTTCATTACACGTTTTCCTTCCTTGCTCTCTTTTGCTGTTTAGTCACACGTTTTGTCTCTTCACTTTATCATTTACTATTTCGCATCACGCTTTGCTTCCTCACCCCACCCATTGCTATGTCACCTCACCTTTTACTTCTTCACCCTACCGTTGCTATGTCACCACATCTTTTACTTCTTCACCCTACCTTTTGCTATGTCACCTCACCTTTTACTTCTTCACCTACCTTTTGCTATACCACCACATCGTTTACTTCTTCACCCTACCTTTTGCTATTTCACCTCACTTTTTACTTCTTCACCCTACCTTTTGCTATGTCACCTCACCTTTTACTTCTTCACCCTACCTTTTGCTATTTCACCTCACCTTTACTTCTTCACCCTACCTTTTGCTATTTCACCTCACCTTTTACTTCTTCACCCTACCTTTTGCTATGTTACCACAGCTTTTACTTCTTCACCCTACCTTTTGCTATGCCACCTCACCTTTTACTTCCTCACCCTACCGTTTGCTATGTCACCACATCTTTTACTTCTTCACCCTACCTTTTGCTATGTCACCACATCTTTTACTTCTTCACCCTACCTTTTGCTATGTCACCACATCTTTTACTTCCTCACCCTACCTTTTGCTATGTTACCACAGCTTTTACTTCCTCACCCTACCTTTTGCTATGTCACCTCACCTTTTACTTCCTCACCCTACCTTTTGCTATGTTACCACATCTTTTACTACTTCACCCCACCCATTGCTATACCACCACATCTTTTACTTCTTCACCCTACCTTTTGCTATGTTACCTCACCTTTTACTTCTTCACCCTACCTTTTGCTATGTCACCTCACCTTTTACTTCCTCACCCTACCTTTTGCTATGTCACCTCACCTTTTACTTCCTCACCCTACCTTTTGCTATGTCACCTCACCTTTTACTTCCTCACCCTACCTTTTGCTATGTTACCACATCTTTTACTACTTCACCCCACCATTGCTATACCACCACATCTTTTACTTCTTCACCCTACCTTTTGCTATTTCACCTCACCTTTTACTTCTTCACCCTACCTTTTGCTATGTTACCACATCTTTTACTACTTCACCCCACCCATTGCTAGACCACCACATCTTTTACTTCTTCATCCTACCTTTTGCTATGTTACCACAGCTTTTGCTTGCTCACATTACTTTTCGCTATTTTGTTACACCTCTTTATTATTTAATCTAGTTGCAACGTGAGGCGACGGCAGGCGTAAATGTAAACAAACTTTAAATGTAATTAATAGCGAACCGCCAAGAAAACGTAGACAAACGAATCACAAGACACAACACGACGAGTTTCGACCTCTTAGGCCTTCTTCAGGCAAGACACAAAACACTCAGGACAACGAAAATGAACGGAGCCATCACTTATCTTCATTCAGTTCAGCACAAGATGGGCGTTGAATCTGAGTGTTTTGTATCTTGCCAGAGGAAGACCTAAGAGGTCGAAACGCGTCGTGTTTTGTCTGGTGATTCGTTTGTCTGCGTCATTTTAGTGGTTCGCTATTGATTACATGTAACATTTCCTTAATCTACCTTTTGCGATCGCATCACGCATTTGGCTTCCTCGCCCTCCATTGTGCTATTTCACTATATCTTTTGATTCCTCGCCCTCCATTGTGCTATTTCACTATATCTTTTGATTCCTCGCCCTCCATTGTGCTATTTCACTATATCTTTTGATTCCTCGCCCTCCATTGTGCTATTTCACTATATCTTTTGATTCCTCGCCCTCCATTGTGCTATTTCACTATATCTTTTGATTCCTCGCCTTACCGTTTGCTGTTTCAGCACATCTTTTTTACCTCTCCCCAGCTTTTGCTTTGTCACACTACCTTTTAATAATTCACCCTCACCCCCACTTTGAGTTGTTGTTTTTTTTCACCCAGCCTTTTTGCTAACGCACTTTTACCCTGCATTTGCCATTGTATCCTACCTGTCGCTACCTCGTCCTAGGTTTTGCTACCTCATACTAACTTTTGATTTTTTTACCATACGTCCCTATTTTGGTTGTTGTTGGTGTCGTTATTGTTGTTCATTTTGTTGTTGTTGTTGTTGTTGTTGTTGCTGTTGCTGTTGCTGTTGTCGGTGTCGGTGTCGGTGTCGGTGTCGGTGTCGTCGTTGTCGTTGTCATTGTCGTTGTCATTGTCGTTGTTGTTGTTGTTGTTGTTGTTGTTGTTGTTGCTGTTGCTGTTGTCGGTGTCGGTGTCGGTGTCGGTGTCGGTGTCGTTGTTGTCGTTGTCGTTGTCGTTGTCGTTGTCGTTGTTGTTGTTGTTGCTGTTTTGTTTTTGTTTTGTTTATTTGCTTCTCCCTATCCCTTGCCATTTTTCTATCTTATGCTATTTCTTCCTACTTTTTGTCATCCCCCCCCCCTTCCCCCTAATCTTTGTTTGTTTATTCCTACCATTTTAGTGACTTCTCTTACCCCACTCCATCTCACGCCTTTTTAATTCTTTTTGTTTTCTTCTTTCGTTTTTCTTTTTTTTCTTCTCTTTTTTGTGTGTGTGCTTTTTTTTTTTTTTTTTTGCCACCTCTCTTGATTCTTTTGTTTTCATTTTTTTTTAAGACTTTCTTTTTCTCCTTTTGCTCCTTTTCCCTACTTATTGACATTTTTCACCACCTGAATTTTTGTTGTTGTTGTTGTTTGTTTGTTTTGCATTTGAAATCATGTCCACCAACATACCAACCATTGCGCCAACCAACCAACCACACACACAAAAAAAAAAAATCCTGTTCAGTCCTCGTCACATTATTATTTTATAGCTAGCAGACACATACCTAAGCAAGTCTAAGCTTAAACTATGCAGAAGGGGAAGGGGGAGGAGGGGGGTGTTAGGGGGGGGGGGCGGAGGCCATGTCCACTGAACAGACCCCTGGCGTGTCTGGTTAATCCATAAATCACAGCCAGACGCTTGCGAAGCTTGCACAGAGCCACTGGTGGTGGAGGCGTGGTGACGGACGCCGGCCAGGTATGCCAGGTGTGCATAATTTAGGCAGAAGAGAACGACCGCCTGAGCTAATCGTCTGCACTGTGTTTATCTTCTGCACTGAGGGGGGGGGGGGGGGGGGGGGGTTGTTAGGGGAGGCGGGGGTGGAGGGAGGCAGGGGGGATGGGGTGGAGAGGTGTGGGGGTGAGGGTATGCTGGAGAATTTGTGCGGGACAGGGGGTTGTGGGTTTGTAGGGTGGGAGGGGGTGGGGGGTAAAGGGAAGAGGAGGGGGGAGGGGGAAGGGTATGCTGGAGAATGTGTGGGACATTTGGGCAGTGGGTTTGTAGGGGTGGGGTGGGGGGTGGGGGGCGGTAGAGGGAGTAGGAGGAGGAGAAGGGGGAGTGTAGAATGTGAAATGCGTTTGGGTGTATATCGGTATGCTTGGCCGGGGATGAGATGGGGGGGGGGGGGGGGGGGGGGGGGGGGGGGAGGTTGGAGAGCTAGAGGTTTAGGGGTGGGGGTGGGGGTGGGGTGGGTGATGAATCCCTTAGGGGGTGGAAGTAAGGGGAGGAGGGAGGAGGGAGATGGGATGGAAGCGAGCGTGGTGTGTGTGTGGGGGGGGGGGGGGGGGGGGGGGGGGGTACCTGTGTGTGTGTGTGTGTGTGTGGTGTGTGTGTGTGTGTGTGTGTGTGTGTGTGTGTGAGAGAGAGGAGAGGAGAGAGAGAGAGAGAGGAGAGAGGAGAGAGAGAGAGGAGAGAGAGAGAGAGAGGGAGAGAGACTCAGAAAAAACACTTTATTTGCCAGAAGAGCCCTTAAGGGGCTATAGACACAGTACAGTATCATGACAACTCACAATCAATGGATAGACCTCTGGGCCCACATAGGGAGCCATTTTTGCCTTATACAATCATGAATATAGTTTGCAGTATGAATTTTAGCTCGGTATTGCTTATCGTTTCACTTTATGCCAGTTTGGGTCTAGCATAACCTTTGATAGCTGTTCTATTAGCTTCAGTCATAGCAGTTCGTACCTAGAGCAGCTGCCCAGAAATGAGTTTCGTCTTCGACCACCGTACACGGTGGGAATTGCCTATCTTTTATTGTAGTGTTCATGTGTCTACCCCTTGCTATTTGTAGGTCATGACAGCTGACGCAAATTGTTCGCAGTTTCAAATCTCTGCTCGAAGTTTTCCACCTTCATTATGTATGGATCTCGCCGGTATTGTTCAGTGATTTTACGGGAAAAGTATAGTCTGGATATCCTTCTCTTTTTTGCTGTCACCAGAAGTCTGTGTATTTAGATTCTAATTAATTTTTTCATGGCATATTTTGTTCTATCGGTTTTTAAGGGTTAGTTGTGTTTTCTTTTCTATGTTCTTTTTCGATATATTTTGTTCCCATTTTATGCAGAACTCTTCGGATAAATTCTCTCTGTCTCTCTGTCTCTCTGTCTCTGTCTCTGTCTCTGTCTCTCTCTGTGTCTCTGTGTCTCTGTGTCTCTGTGTCTCTCTTCTCTCTCTCTCTCTCTCTCTCTCTCTCTCTCTCTCTCTCTCTCTCTCTCTGTCCGCATGTATGCGTGTGTACTTGCGTTTGGACACGCACGTACACACACTCACACACACACACACTTATAAAATTGCCCTTGGGGTTCCCACACATACATCTAACTTAGGGACGTATAATGAAGTAGGAATCTTACCTCTTGCAGAACTTCGGAAAGCTTCTACTTCAAAATTTATCTTAAAGAGCTTTTCACAAACAATTTTAGCTCAGAAGAAGTATGTTTAAAATCAGAGGAGGATTTCGGAAAACGTGCCCAAAATATGCTGTCAACAAGGTCTATTTACTCGTTTTCCTCCGATCTTCTAAGGATACCAAAATAGATAAAAACAACATTGCCCCAAAGCCCACGTATTCACCTATTCCAAAATGGAACAAAGTAAAGCTCCTTTGATATAGATTATACAGATATATTAAAAAAGGATTGTCCACATACCTTAAGGACATCTGTTTACGCTCATTTAGAAAGTAACTACAATCACATTTGAAAATTTTTACAGATGGCTCCAGTGCTAGAAAAATGATAACGCGGGAGCAGCCTTCATAATCCCTAGATTCAAAATAGAAAAGCTCTTCTGTCTTGGTAGACAGTTATCGATATTTAGTGCCGAATTAATTGCTATACTTCAGTCGTTAGATTTCATCCTAAATTTTCCATAAATAATTCCCAATTATGATAGGTGTTGATTCGAAAGCAGCAATCCACTCGATTAAGTCTGCATGTCCTTCAATTCGTCTTGATATGGTATTAGAAATTCATCATTTCATTCATCTTTTATCCATGAAAGGTATTACTGTTACTTTTTGTTGGATCCCCTCTCATTGTGGTATTGTACCCAACGAGCGCGTAGATCAACTTGCAAGAAAAGCAGCTCAAAAATCAATTACGCAATACCACTTAAACATTCCTTTAGATTTGAAAGAATGTTTTTCCATTATAAATTCAACGTCAAGAGAAAAAGTTAAAACATTACTGATGAACTCAGACGTCCAATATTATCACAACTGTGTAAAGTTTAGTGATGGATACAAGAGGAAAACGTACAAACAAGTCTCTTTCTCGTCTAGGGAGATTGAAAGCTTAGTCCATAGATTTCGTTTTGAACGCATTGAAAACAAAATATTGTCAAACGTTAAATGTATGTGTGGGGAACCTTAAGTATCAGTCATTTACTAATTCAATGCCCAAGAGCAAGAGAACTCTTTACAAATTCGGGTATTGATGGTTACACTGATGGATCGACTTCCTTACCTTTACCAAGCATTTTAAACAGTTCTTGTGTTCTTGAGTCAGTTTGCAAATGTTTGTTATGTAGTTCAATTGGCCTTTATCTTTAGATCTTATCTCTACTCAATTACATTATTTTGCTTTAATTAGATGGAAGAGGGATAGAGGGGAGGGGGGATGTCATATCTATCATTAACGTATTAATACACTAATCACTTACATACTTCATTCACACACACACATAAAACTGTCTGAATCACTGTAGTGGAAGGACATTAAACCGACGACAACACACACACACACACACACACACACACACACACACACACACACACACACACACACACACATGCACACAAACAAACACACACCACACACACACACACACACACACACACACCCACACACACACACACACACACACACACACACACACTTGCACACAAACACACACCACACACACACACACACACACACACACACACACACACACACACACACACACACACACACAGGCCGCGCGCGCGCGCGCGCGCGCGCGCGCCCACGCAGAGAGAGAGAGTCCAGTGGATGTTAGCAAAGCATAGTTAGCACCACATGAAAAACAAAATACCGATAACGAAAATGGTTAATGGGAAAGGCATAGGAGAAGAGATGGGGAGGGGTGAGGAGGGGTGGGGAAGGGATCGGGTGGTGGGGGAAACATTACCTTGCTGTTTTCAAGCTACGCCGTTTTTTGCTTGTTTTGTTTCGTTTTTGTTTCTATTTCCTCTTTCTGGCGCCTGAAACGGATATTTCATTCGGCTACAGCACAACGCACATTTACTTCTCAACAGAAAGGACTCTATTAACAGAACGAAAAGCTTTTGTCCAGGAATGGATTTCCGCTGTCCAGGGGATGGATATGGATATAATCTTTCATTTTGGAGAATGGAGCCAGGGTGTGGAGATGACCCCTCCCCCTCCACGCACCACCTTCCTTCCCTTTCTCCCCGAGTCCAACGGCTCTCTCTCTTCTCTCTCTCCTCTCTCTCTCATCATCTCTCTCTTCCTTCTCTCTTCTCTCTCTCTCATCCGTCTCTCTCTCTT
>CM031615.1:53029648-53037148 GCA_018398815.1 Conus ventricosus | reverse complement strand
GGCGGGCAGCTGTTGATGGCCTGTGCTCTGGCAAGAACAATGGGTCTAAGTCATGTTGATCAGAGTACATAGCGATGAATGCCGTAGCAGGAGGGCGAACGAATGGACATGTCTCTCGTTCTCATCATTTCCTCTTTATCTTTCTGGTGCTGTTTTCTAACTGGAAAACCGCGTTGGAAACAGATGAGGAAGTATGTTTTGGGCAAGAAAGCTCGCAACAGCTAAGAGAGTGCCTCCCATAGAACTAATCAGAGGAAACATGCTGTTATTTGGCTATAGCTCAGAACACTACAGCCAGGTCAGTCTCACTGATATCCAACATCACCTGTCACCTGTCCTTAACCCTCTTGGGATGCTGCAGGCTGGCCTCCCCAAAAAGAAGCCTCCACGTGACCCTGTCGTCGGCTGACGCTTGGGATTGGATAACACTTTCGTCGGTGCATTCCTTGACCTTGTCCGACCATCTCTTTCTCTGGCGCCCCCTTCTCCTCTTCCCTTGTACCCGTTCCTTGTAGAATGGTCATGGAGAGGTCTCGCGATCTAGTTATGTGGCCGTATTTCTACAATTTCCTCTTCTGTATGGTTGACAGCAAGTCTTCATAGTGATCCAGCTGTTGACCCACTCTTCTACGCATCTCTTCATCAGTGATGCGGTCAGTGTATGAAACGCCAAGGAGTCCTCTGAGGCACCTCATTTCTGCGGCTTGGATCTTCCTTTGGAGTTCTGCTGATAGAGTCCATGACTCGCATGGACACAGGAGAACTGGCTCGACGAGACCGTGCAACAGTGTCAGACTGGTTTTGGAGGGTGACCGTTTTATCTCTCCAAATAAGTTTTAACTTTGTCATCGCAGCTGTTGTCAGCGCGGTTCTTGCATGGGATTCTGGCTTGCATTCTCCTTGGCTGATGATAGCTCTAAGGTATTGGAATCTTAGACTGTTTCAAGTCAGACAACATGTCTTCACAAAACAGGAAAGGTGTTGAGCAAAGTCTGCCAGGACTGAAAGGAAAAGGGAAGGAAAAAGAACAGCCTTTCTTTGTGTTCAAACACTCGCAATATTGTGCGGTATCATCGCCAATCTGGTGAAAACACAACGTTTTGCCGGACACACCGGCCGCCGTGGTGAAGTGGTTAGCGTCGGGAACTGCAGGCTGGGAGGTCGTGAGTTCTATTCCCATCAGACCTATGTGGAATTTTTCTGCTCCGACCGGCTTCTACCCAGAGGTGAGTTTGCTACGGGCTCAAGTCGAATTTCATCCACTTAATGGATGCGACTCTGACCAACACGGCCGATATCTGTATCTCTCGGTCGCCGGGATGTATTATGAGAGTAAGCGTAGAGTACAGCCCTGTCATGAAGTCTCAGATCGGAATGGAAACCCGTAGCATCATTCTTCATCTTCATTCTCAATGATCAACATAAAAAGTGTCAAATTCTGTGGCTCTTCATGCCCTGCTTCCATGGTGACATCATTTCCGACGTCTTCTCCACGTCTGTGGCCTTGCTTTGATTCCGTCGGGGTCACCGGTATCGGCACGTTCATGTGGGTTGCCGTTGGCCGGACGTGGTGGCGCCCTCTGGAGGGAGAGCTCATTCACGCCTAAGCAATCATTGTCGTCAGTCGAGGGCCTAGTAGGTGGTGTCCTGCGTAAGTTGGATCAGAACAGGCGCCACTGAACACCACCGAAGTGACACGGCAGCAATGCAGTGTCTCCTCCGGTGGGTTGCCTTTTGACAACTTACATTGACTGCTCCCTGTAGAGTGAAAGTGCCGGGGGCTGCGGGCGGGACGGGTCGGGCCGAGGCTGTAGACGGGTGGTCGGAATATGCGGCGTGGGTGCAATGCCACTCAGGTGGCACAACAGATGGGGCAGAACCAGTAAAAAACAACAACAAAAGAACAACAACAACAACAAACATAAAAAGAAAGGGAAGCAAGGAAAAAATTAAAGAAAAGTTTTGCCGGACACCACAAAGGCACAGACATACACACCATTGGTGCACAGACATTTAAAGTCGATGCATAAGGGGTGCTATATCCGTAACCATAAACGGACAAATGCCATCGCACAGTTAATCGCAAATGTGGCATGAGTAGGGGTGGGAGTGACATGAGGGCGTAGTGACTAGTTTGTTCGGGACAGGGTGTGAATGTACACGGACCTAACTGCGAAGTTGATGGTCTGCTTCATTCGCCACCGTGTCAACATGAAACCCGATACGGCTGAGGTTTACATCTCTACCCCCACGGTGCCCGGGTTAATTGTTTGCTTACTGGCTAGGCTGCCTGCTTGGTTTATAGCTTACAACTCGTTAGTCTGTCCTGCTGGTTACTCAGTAAATACACACTTGTACACACACCATACTACACCCAGTGATAATAACGGCACAGCCAATGTTAGGTAGGTACTCAAGGTTTGACCAGCGCGTTGGGCTAATGCGTAGGTCAGACAATTGCTAAGTCGTAGCCGTGAGACCCTCTTCTTAAATTCTCCCATCTTAGTCATGAATTCATTTATCCACCAGCTTTAAATCATGTACAGTGTGGTCTTGAAACTTAGCGGATGTGACATAGTGTGTATGGACTAGTCCGCAAGCAGTGACATCTTGATGAAACTGAAACTGTACAAACCACGGTGCTGGCTAAGGCTTGTTAGTCTGTTAAGCTTCTTAGTCTCTTTTGAAGGGTAACAGTTTCATGGCCCGTGCTGATGGATGATGTTATCTGTTAAGCTTTTTCTGTGCTGATGGTTTTAAATTCACGCGCGCGCGGCGGGGACACACACACACACACACACACACACACACACACACACACCTCTGAAATTTTTAATGTGTGTGTGTGTGTGTGTGTGTGTGTGTGTGTGTCTGGGGGAGGGATTATGAGGGAGAGGAATGAGGGGTGGGGTGGGAAGGGAGATTAATCGTATCGGACCCCGCCCAGTAAAAGGAACAAACTCCTTGACTCAAGATTCTACGAAGAGTTCCCTGATTTCCTTGATTTTGCCGCCACGCGTGACGGCGATCTCTTGATCGTCGGTGACTTTAATGTTCATTACGACGACTTGAGTGATCCAGAGTTAGGAGGTTTCAGAAACTCTTAGAGACGTGTGGCCTTTCTCAGGCCATTGATGAACCCACTTATCCAGCAAGTGGTCACATTCTTGATCTTGTGATTTTTCGTGACACTGACGGTCTCTTGCATTCTGCTAAGTGTTGTTATGATTTGATGTCTGATCACTATAGTCTAGTGTGCCATCTCAGTGTTCCAAAGCAAAACTCGGCACCCCAATTCAAATGTGTTCGTGCCATTCATAAGATTGACCCTGCTGATTTTTCTCATGACATCGCTAACATTATCACGCCTGACGTAACACTTACTGATCTGAACATTGGTCTTAGAAAAGTTTTGGATAAACATGCGCCTGTACGTCAGCGGACGGCACACTGGCGCCGCCCGGCTCCGTGGTACAACTCAATTTCACCTGAGCTGCGAAAATTGAAACGCGAGCGACGTCGAGCCGAGCGGCGCTGGGTGTCATCTAGACTGACAATACACAAGCAAATTTATGATGCTGCCAAACAGAAAGTCGTACAGTTTGTCCATCAAGCCAAAACTACATTTTATTCCTCCAAAGTTGCAGCAGCATCCTCGTGTAAAGAACTGTTTAGAACTGTCACTAGCATGTTGGGTAAGGCTGCAAGTGTTGTAATGCCGTCCACTCATGAGCCGTCACAGCTTCCTGGTTTGTTTTCTCAGTTTTTCGCTCACAAAATTCAGACAATTCGAAACGCTTTCTCCCATCCTCAGATACTTCAGATCAGTCTGTTGTTTTTAACGGTACCACACTCTGCGAGTTCTTGCCAGTGTCTGAGCAGACTGTTCGTAAAATCATCACACAGTCTGCGAAAACATCCTGTGACCTTGACCCCATTCCCACCCCACTCCTCTTTGAACACCTTGACTCTCTCCTTCCTACCATCACCAAAATTCTTAACGAGTCTCTGTCTTCTGGCACAGTTCCCACTGACTTTAAGACCGCCCTTGTTAAACCTCTACTCAAGAAAAGCAGTCTTGATCCCAACGTTCTTAAAAATTACAGACCCATCTCAAATCTTCCTTTCCTATCCAAAATTCTTGAGAAAGTCATTCTTCAACAGCTCTCTGACCATCTGGCCTCAAACAACCTCCTCACACCACATCAGTCAGCCTATCGCCCTGGGCACAACACGGAGACCACCATCCTTCGTATTCTCAATGATATTCTAAATTCCTTAGACGAAAACAAAATTTCTGTCCTTCTTTTGCTAGATCTTTCGGCAGCCTTTGACACCATAGACCATGAAATCCTTCTCTCTCGTTTGAAATACACATGTGGCATCAGGGAAACAGCTCTAAATTGGTTTCGTTCTTATCTTCTAGACAGGAAACAGTTCATTCAAGTAGGTGACCACCGTTCTGATGAATCTAACCTCCAGTTTGGCGTACCTCAGGGATCCGTGCTGGGACCTGCCCTCTTTATTTTGTACACCACTCCATTGTCTAATGTCATCCACGGCCATTCCGTTTCACACGAAATGTTTGCGGATGATACTCAGCTGCTCCATTCCTCTGTCATCGACGACTACTCACCCCTTGTTTCTACTCTTCAATCTTGTACTTCTGATATTGTGACCTGGATGTCAGCAAATAAGCTTAAATTAAACTGTGAGAAGACTGAAGCCATCCGTTTTTCAAAGCAGTCACATCATGGCCCTGATCTGCTCCCTTCTTCTTTGACATTAGGTTCCAGCACCATTGAATTTTCAAACACTGTTCGCGACCTTGGTGTTCTCCTTGATAGTGACCTCTCAATGAAACAGCATGTCACAAAAACTTGTCAGTTAGCTTACATGGAACTTAAACGAATTGCTGCTATTCGACCCTATCTCACTGAAGACGCCACAAAAACTCTCGTTTCATCCTACATCCTCTCAAGGCTAGATTACTGCAACTGTGTTCTCTTTGGCTGTCCCTCAACTGTCATCCAACCCCTTCAATGTGTACAGAACTCTGCAGCCCGTCTCATTTGCAAATCTCCTAGGACCCAACCCTGCATCCCTCTCCTGAAAAAGTTGCACTGGCTCCCCGTTGAAGAAAGAATTAAATACAAATGTTGTTGTCTTTGCTTCAAGATTTTCACTGGCGATGCCCCTGCCTATCTTTCCGATCTCCTTCAAGTATATGTCCCATCACGAACGCTCCGCTCCTCCACCGACACCAGGACCTTCCGCTTCCCCAGTTACCGTCCCCATCGTAAACAGCATGGCGAACGAGCTTTCTCATACGCAGCTCCCAAACTCTGGAATAAACTCCCCTATGACTTAAGACATTCTCAAACCTTTTCTTCCTTCAAAACCTCCCTGAAAACCCACCTTTTCAAACAATACTAAGAAGACAGTCATTACCAGATAGTTGATTGGCTCTTGTTGTTTTTGTGGATCGCTTAATAGTTTGTGCTTGTTGCTGCTCTTGTGTATTGTGTGTCTGTGCGTGAGAGTGTGTGTGCGCGTGGGAGAAAATGGAAGAGAGCCTTTGTTTTTCATTTTCTGAGCCGTTTTTCAATGCATTTTCTCTACATTTGCAATTTGTATTTTTCTGCCTTTGTAAAGCGCCTTGTGCCGTGGAAGGCGCTATATAAATCCCCATTATTATTTATTATTATTATTATTATTATTATTATTATTATTATTATTATTATTATTAATCGTAGTGAAGAGATGGTAGTAGGGACCGAGCAGTTACAAGAATTTGCGCACAAGCCTGTGCAACAGCAGGTCCTTTGTCTGCTTCAGAACAAGAAACTGCCTTTTAGCTTTGAATAACGATCCCATTGTTTATTATCAAAAACATCATTATAATCTACACAAGATAAGACGCCGAAGACGTTACTAGAAAAACCTGACGTCGAACACGCGTGCAACGAGTCACGAACTGCAACTCGATAAAAACTAAAAAGCCACGCGAATATCCAAGAGTTGTGTCCCTTATAGAGGAAGTATTCGTTTTTCGTTGGGGCTTGGTGTACGAAGCACCATGTGTCCACAGACTTGCGGTTTGCAAGGTCTTGGAGTGGACACGAAGCAGGTGATCACAGGGAAGAGAAACTGTAGACGTGAGCAGTACTGCCTGCAACAAAGGAGGAGGGAGAGAGGGAGGGATGGAGAACGATGAACAATAATGAACAATGGCTATTTGGTTCTCATTAACTCTTTAGAAAAACATGAAATAAATTCGATGTTAGAAAGTCGTATAATGACAGAAAAGCTTCCTTCAAAGTCAAAAATATTACCGTGTTCGAGATCCTTGTCTAGTCTCATTTACAAAATTCGATTAAATTCATGGAAGACTAAATTTTCAAAAAATGTAGAATGTGCTTGTGGTCATTCAATATCAATTGAACATATTCTTTTTGATTGCCCATTGCTATCCCTGTTATACAACATATCTGGGATAGATGTAGCAAAAATGAGATCTTTAAATGATATAATCTACAGCGAAGAAATGATACAAATTGCATCAGTTTTATCCAGCACTATACTTGCAAATTTATTGTAAACATTAAATCATTTATAGCCATTGTATGAATGTTTATACGTAGCCTTTCACACATGAGTGCATATTCACACTAACACACACACACACACACACACACACACACACACACACACACATACACACACCACTCTACACACGCGCACACACGCATACGCACAGTACACAAACACACGCAACACACACACACACACACACACACACACACGCACACACACACACACACACACACACACACACACACACACACTCACACAACACACACACACACACGCGCGCGCGCGCGCGCGCGCGCAAACACAGACACAAACACTTGCACAGCCCGTTTTAATTATTTTTTATTTTATTTTTTTGTGTGCGTGTTTTTTTTATATTTTTTTTATTGATTTATTTCTAGTCTAATATCACCATTGTTGTGAACAGACGTTAAATTAAATCAATCAAATCAAATCAAACTCTTTAATGTCATAGAGTAATACAAAAAAAAAAGTAAAAATCATGAGATGGTGGGTACGCAGAGAAAGAGCAATGACAGCAAAATTACACACACGAATCAAAGGAATCAAATCCACATAACAACACAATGTAGGGGTGACTACGGTTGCAATGCTACAATAGAAATCTGACTGGAATGAGAGTAAGCGACCACAGTATTGTAAACGTGTGCCAGTGAAGCTTCATGTACGTCTGTCATTGTCATAGGTAGTTTGCAATGTGATTCGTTATATACACGAGAGAGAGAGAGAGAGAGAGAGAGAGACAGACAGACAGAGATGATTGTGTACATTCACGCACGCGCAGCATGCAACATATAACTCTGACAGACTACAACTTACGACGACCGCGGGGAATCGACCAGATCAAGAGCAGTCATATAAATGCGTATTGCAGATGCATTGTGC
>CM031615.1:53019648-53024648 GCA_018398815.1 Conus ventricosus | reverse complement strand
ACATGAACTTGCCGATACCCGTGAAGCCGACGGGATCAAAGCAAGGCCATAGACGTGGAGAAGACATCGGAACTGAGGTCACCATGAGAGCAGGGCATGAAGAACCACAGAATGTGATACTTTTTTATGTTGATCAGTGCGAATGAAGATGAAGAATGATGCTACGGGGTTTCCATTCCGATCTGAGACTGCATGACAGGGCTGTACTCTACACTTACTTTCATAATATATCCCAGCGACAACTAGACCTAAGAGATACTGACACCTGCCGTGTTGGTCAGGAAACTTGAGCAACACTGTCAGAGTCGCACCCATTAAGTGGATGAAATTCGACTTGAGCCCGTAGCAAACTCAACTCTGGATAGGAGCCGGTCGGGGCAGAAAAATCCCACATAGGTCTAATGGGAATCGAACTCATAACCTCCCAGCCGGCAGTTCCCGACACTAACCACTTCGCCACGGCGGCTGGTGGTCCGGCAAAACGTTGCGTTTTCACCAGACTGGCGATGATACTGCACAATATTGCGAGTGTTTGAACACAAAGAAAGGCTGTTCTTTTCCCTTCCCATTTCCTTTCAGTCCTGGCAGACTTTGCTCAACACCTTTCCTGTTTTGTGAAGACATGTTGTCTGACTTGAAACAGTCAAATAATTACAATACCTTAGAGCTACCATCAGCCAAGGAAGATGCAAGCCAGAATTCCATGCAAGAACCGTGCTGACAACAGCTGCGATGGCAAAGTTAAAACCAATTTAGAGAGATAAAATGGTCACCCTCCAAAACCAATCTGACACTGTTGCACGGTCTCGTCGAGCCAGTTCTCCTGTGTACTTGTGAGTCTTGGACTCTATCAGCAGAACTTTAAAGGAAGATCCAAGCTGCAGAAATGAGGTGCCTCAGAGGACTCCTTGGCGTTTCATACACTGACCGCATCACTAATGAAGAGATGCGTCGAAGAGTGGGTCAACAGCTGGATCACCGTGAAGACTTGCTGTCAACCATACAGAAGAGGAAATTGTAGAAATACGGCCACCTAACTAGATCGCGAGACCTCTCCATGACCATTCTACAAGGAACGGGTACAAGGGAAGAGGAGAAGGGGGCGCCAGAGAAAGAGATGGTCGGACAAGGTCAAGGAATGCACCGACGAAAGTTTTATCCAATCCCAAGCTTCAGCCGACGACAGGGTCACGTGGAGGCTTCTTGTTGGGCAGGCCAGCCTGCAGCATCCCTTTACGACCCGGGAGGGATAAGGGACAGGTGACAGGTGAAGGGCGATATCAATGAGACTGACCTGGCTGTAGTGTTCCGAGCTGTACTCAAGTAACGACATGTTTTCTCTGATTAGTTCTATGGGAGGCACTCTCTTAGCGGTTGTGACAGACAGACAGACAGACAGACGGAGAGCAGCTTACCAACACCCTTTTTTTGTTTATGAAAACGGCCTATGGAAGAATTTTCGAAGAAACCAATTTAATCAGGAAGATGAACAAACGCTATACTCCTTCAAGGCAGTACATGTGTCATTTTTGTTGTTTTTGTACGTCTTTCCATTCTTCTCAGCCTCCAAGTTCCACCCCTTTCCTTCTCCAAGCCCTCTTCACTTCCAGTCTGTGTGCAGCTTTTACCATTGTGCTTGTGAGCCGTGGTGGACAGGGAAGAAAACTCACCCACGCAAACCTGTCTGAACTGACGATTCCATGTCCACCAGGTGTCTGTCTGGATCCGCTGAGGAGTATAGTGAGGGAGGGGGCTGGCAGTGGGGAAGCGTACCCCCTTGTCCTCCCCATTTCCCCTGTGATGTAGCTTACCCTCCCCACAGTGAACCTGGCTTTGTTACCAGTTTTATGGCCTTTCCTGATGGCTGTTTTGTGGCCATGTAATGACCAGAATTATGCAGACGATATCAGCCAAAGTCTGTGCCCATTGTGGATATAATGCATCAGAGCTGGCAAGCACAGGGAACGATGAAGAAATTCTTAAAAGGTAGAAAGGAGTGAACTGTTGCTATGGGCACTCACTCATGCCTGCCAGCTCCATAGACCTTGGCCGAGTTCATGACGATGATAATGAGCAAAGCAACGAGCTCTTTGGACTTTTTCCAGGGGATCAGAGCAAGGTTTCCAACTGGAAATGATTTTTCTAGTGATCTCTCTGGATCCCATGTCAGTGGCATCTTAAAGGATTATCTGGCTGAATTGTCTGCTCTAACCATGAAATCATTCTTACACCTTTTTTCTACAGCTGTTGAAATCATTCTGTTATGTGAGAAGAAAATGAGATCTTCTGTCATGTAAAGCTTTGCAAGAACGTGTCTTTAGTACTGGCCATGACACTTTGCGATGAACATTTACAGAGAAACCCAAATGAGTAACATTGGACACAGACAAAACAGACAGAGGACAGACGATTTTCGTCGTACCCATGCATACAGTCTCCAACAATTGTTATGAACTGGCCAACATGGCATACTGGTCCTGTGACTTATTGTGCTTGACTGATGATCTTATATTAGATCACAACGCAGACTTCGGTCGGGGAACAAGAGGCCTGACTATCTGGAATAAGCACTCCCCCCCTCCCCCACCACTATCTTGACCTGATTCCACACCTTAGTGAGGGAACGAGTTGGTCTGACTGATTGCACTTACATCTCACCAGATACTCTGATCCACATTTTCTGACTATAGTTTAGCAACAACACAGTGAACTGAGGGTGTTTTTTGTTGTTGTTTTTTTTTAGGAATTCTTCAGCAACATATTCTTAATTCTTTTCAAATGATCGTAGGGAAAGCAGATTCACAACAACGCCATTTTGTTTTTATTAACATAGACATTGGCTTAGAATAAGGGAGATTTCATATTGTCAAAACAGAGAAGAAGACCATACTGTCGAAACTGCTTATCTCTGACCATTATTATTCCACTCTCACCGTGCATGTAAATACCAGCATCCACACATGTCTGAGTCTTGTGTTTCGCATTCATCGACAAACACACACATGCACAAAACACACAAACTGTCAGACTATGCAACGTTACTTCGGCATTAGATAGATCCGTTAGTTTAAATGTCTTTGTTTTTACTTCCTTGTCTCACTTCCTTCTGCCCAGTTTGTTTCCCTTTTTTCTATTCTTTCTCCGCATCATTTCGTTCCTGTCTGTATTTCTTCCTTCCTTCGTCCTTTCGGACCTTCTTTTCTTTCCTCTTTTCTTCCCCCTTCCTTTCCTTTCTTTCTGTCTTCTTTTCCTTTTCCCTCTTTTCTTTTCCTCTTTCCATCATCCTTTATCCTTTCCCCTTACATCTATACAACGTTTCGTCCATCTTCTGGCTGCATTCTTCAAATGCCCTTCTTTCTTTATTAACTTAGAGACGTCCATAAAAGAGGTTCAGGACAGGATGAACAGATGAGGAAAGGAGAGAGAGAGAGGTAGTGGGCTGGGAAGATGGAGGAGGAAGGGAGGATTGGGGGCTGAATTACCAGACATCAGTTATAGAGGAAACAGGACTCTGTATTCGCTCTGCGCTCAGGAATTCTTCCATCGACGTCTCAGCGCAACATCGTAACCTGCTCATTAAGATGGTGTATTTTTTCTCGTTGTTTTTTTTTTTCTCTTTCTACCTCTCCCTCCACCAACCTCCCTAATGGCTTGCACATGCAGCTGCACTTTAGCCTTCCCAGCTTTGAACATCTTCGCAAATACATGTGTCTGTCTGACTTTATTACGTCTTCTGCAGTTTGGGGTGAGAGAGAGAGAGAGAGAGAGAGAGAGAGAGAGAGAGAGAGAGAGAGAGAGAGAGAGAGAGGGAGGGAGGGAGGGAGAGAGAGAGACAGACAGACGGACAGATAGACAAACAGACAGACAGGCAGACAGACAGGCAGGCAGGCAGGCAGATGGACAGACAGAGAGAAAGACAGAGACAGGGACAGACAGAGAGCGAGATATAGGGACAGAGACAGACAGACAGAGTGATTCTATGTCCACCATGTGTCTCTCTGGATTTGTTGATGTGTAGGATGTGGGAATGGATTGTTGGTTAGGAGGCTTCGTGCCCCCATGTCCTCCACATTCCACGTTTATATACCTGACTTTCCCCAAACGGGGCCTGGCTTTGTTACCAGTTTTATGGCCTTCCCTGCAGGCTGCTTTATTGCCCTATGATGACTGGCATTATGCAGATTATGCTAACAACCCAGACCAGTGCCTTTCCTGCAAACAAAGCATCAAAGCTGGGAAGCACGAGGAACGCAGGGAAAAAAAGTATTGACTGGTAAAAAGGAACAAGCATTGTTGTGGGCACTGACTCATGGCTGAAAGCTTTATATTCAGTAATTTGCCAAGATCAAAGGCTCCAGAATGAATAAGGAATCAAGCTATGTCATCTTTCTGTCATGGAGGTTGAGGGCATTAGAGCGGGAGATGGCAATTAGAAACTATCTTTGACATCATCTCCCTGGTTTCAGTTTTTGTTCGGTCTGAGAAGATAATCTGACAAATAAAATTGCCTGGTTGAATCATTGCAAAGATATTGTCATTTTTGTTTCTAGAGGCAATAAGATCATTCTGTCTTGAAAACGTTTCAGATACCATTGCAAAGAAAATGTTACGGATTATGAAATTTACGATTGAAACATTAACACAAGTCAAAAGGTGTGACGCACACGTGAGGAAACGAATGACAAAAATGAAACATACACCAGAGACAGATGGCAGATACTTTCCTGCCCTGTTGTTCAGTTGAGTGGGGTGACATGTAATACAGCCATGCTGTGATAAGACCTCGTCATCCACAACATGTCATAGTGCTTACAGTCTCTAACATTTCGGTAGAAAAAAAAATCTTGCTTACAAACAAGCAAGTTTCCAAGTTATAAGAGGCTCTACTGAATAAAGTTTCAGTCTTGCAATCCTTTGTGAGACACACATATAACACCTGTGAGATCCTATGTGTCCATTGACTTAGAAAAAGCATTTAGCAGTGTCAGGCATGCAGACAC
>CM031615.1:52989648-53009648 GCA_018398815.1 Conus ventricosus | reverse complement strand
GGAGATATGCATTCTACATGAAGGTAAGGTATTTCCGACTTAACAAATACGTTGTGTTGTTCCGTGTCTTTTTGACTAAATGTATAAGATATTAATTGGAGCCGGTATTGGTTCCTTCTGTCATAATCTTGCCTGTAAATACGTGTCTGGTATGGTCAGAGAAGGGACAGAAGGGATGGGGGAGTATGTGGAAGGGCAGTGGGTGGGGGCGCAGGGGAGGGCGCTGCCAGGAATGATTCCAGTATGTCACAGACAAACCAGGTTTTAACTAGCAGACCTTCAGGATTGATACCCAGTGAAAATGCCTGGCTTTGTAAAATGTTGTGTGTCTTATATGTGCGTGTGTTTGAATCAGTGAGTGTGATACACAAATCGGGAATATTTTGGACGCTTGGACTCACACGAATAATAAGAGAATATTAGTGATAGTCAGAGACAACCCGTTTGGGCAATTTGATCTGTTCCATCATCTTGGGTGATGATATTTCTCAGCAGGTAGTTTTCATCATCTCATGTTTCTTCACACACCATTACGTTTAGTAGGAAGACAATTTCTGACAACAGCATCTAAACTTTTCTTTTTATGATACAATTATTTCACGAACTTTTGAAAAAAAAAATGTTTGCAACAACTGAAGTACGTAATAAAATCAGTCAGACAACCTTAGATTCTACATGTATAGGGTCCAGAGAGACTGCTACTTTTGTCTTGTCTTGCTCTGATGCCCTGAAAACAGCAAATTGTATAACATGATGGAAGAAAGATAATAGGGTTTGACGCTTTTAAACATTCCTATTCCTTAAAACTAGGCAACTAACTGAATAGGAAGTGGCAAGCGCAAGTGAGTGCCTCCCCTTAACAACAGTTCGCTCTTTTTACCATTCAAGATTTCCCCCCCTGTCATTCTGGTGGTTGCCAGTCCTGATGCTTTACTTCCACACCAGGCACATGCCAGGGTTGTTATAAGGATTTGCATGACGCCAGTCATTAAAGGGTCATAAAGCGGCCATCAAGGAAGGTCATGGAACTGGTAACAAGCCTTTTTGGAAAGGGTAAGATACACGAAGGGAGAATGTGGAGGACGCACGCTGCCCTCCCGCTCAACCCCTTTCCTCACCGTACATGTCAGCGATTTCAGGCACACGACATGGAAGATATAGAACTGACACTTCATTCAAGTTTGGATGGGTGACTTTGTTTTCCCCTTTTCCCACCATGGCGTACAAACACTGTGGTTAAAAAACTGCACACAGGGTGGAAGTGAAGGGGGCTTGAGGAAGGTACAGGGTGCGGAATATGGGGCCTGGAAACAGATGAAAGATATGAAGAGCTGAAAACTATTGAGGTGTGTTGTGACTCGAAGGATCACGATGTTTGCATCTTCCTGATGTAACTGGTTACTTTAAAGAATTCTTTCATGTGCTGTGTCTGGATTTGTTCTCTCTCTCTCTCTCTCTCTTCTCTCTCTCTCTCTTCTCTCTCTTCTCTCTCTCCATACATCAATCTCCCATTCTTTCTTACTCCGCCCCCCCCCCCCTCTCTCTCTCTCTCTCTCTCTGTCTGTGTCTCTCCTCTCCCTCTCTCTCCTCCATTGTCCAGCTCCCTCCTTCCCTCTCTCCCCCTCTCCCTCTCTCTCTGTGTTCCAAACTGCAGCAGGTGTAATATATCTCAGACAGACACGTCTGTTTACGGAGCTCTTCAAACCAGGTGGTTATAAAATACTGTTGCATGTGCAGGGGATTAGGGAGGAGGGAGAAGAAAAACAATTTTACAAAACCAACACTCTCCTCAAAAAGCAGGTCACAGTGTTACACTAAATTCTCAATGGATAATGGCACTCTTAGCTAACTAACCTAATGGATCTGCTTATTTTATTTTCTAGGCTAACTTCACGCTTATAGTCTTATGGTCTGTCATAAAAAATGAACTGTTTCTCACATTAGCAAATGATTTTCAAACAATGTTTCTGAACGCGGAAGAGATTCATAAGAAATTATTGTTGGGGAATAACATATAATCTTCAGGCCTTACGCGTTGTCAGCAAATTATGGCATAACTAAATTCTATCGTGACAGAGATGTGTCAACTAGTCTCGTAAAATCCTCGCTTAGCGTCACTGGATTTATGATTCTTCCAGCTCTGGGAAAGTATGCAAACTTCACATTCACAGGGCAAAGTTCACAGATCAAATGTCAACGGAAACTTTTTTTTAGTAAACATGATTCTCTGAACCGAAATCTCTGGACAAAACCAAACCAAAACAATTCATGAGAACAGATTATATAGCTCATACAGTCTGGAATTCTTTGGCTCTTCACACGCTGCTATTGTGGTACCCTCCGTTCTGATTTCCTCTCCACATCTTTTCCCTTTAATGGGTTCGTGTCTAGGTCAGCAGTGTTGGCCAATACATGTGGACTGTCACTGGACAGACATGGTAGTGCTCTCCCAAACAGGGACGTTTACTACGCTGGCAGTGGAACTGAACGATGATTGTCATCAGTGGGATGCTTAGATGGTGGTGTCCTGCACAGGTTAAATCAGAACAGGCACTATTGAACACCACCGAAAGAACTGTGCAGCAGCGCAGTGTAACTTCTTGTGAGTTCCCTCATGACGACTTAACATTAGCTGTTCCCTGTGAATTGCCATTGCTGGGCTGCAGCGAAATATGTCAGGGTGTGGCTGTGGATGTGGAGCCGGAATGAGTGGTGTGGAAGGTACACACACACACACACACACACACACACACACACACACACACACACACACACACACCAATCACGCACACACACACACACACACACACACCACACACACACACACACACACACCACACACACACACACACACACACACACGCACGCACGCACGCACGTTCAGAGAGAGAGACAGAGACAGAGAGACAGAGACAGAGAGACAGACAGACAGAGAGACAGAGAGAGAGAGCAGAATGATAAAGAACACCCAGTTAAACAATATGATCTGTTTCTAATTGTTTTGACAGTGGGTTTTTTTTTAACTGGCCAATATCATCTCATATTTTGTCAACCAGTTTCATGCTCAATATCTACACTTTTTATTACAGTAGTATACAAACCTTCGCATGTCGAGATTCAATGAGCTTCGAAAGAATATAAGTCTATGTTTCTGACGACTGAACACGGTGATAAAAATTGATCAGATAATCTTCTCAGACTGCATAGACACTGGATTTATAGAACTGTTGCATTAAATGTTTCCTCTTTACTTGCAAGTCTTGCTCTGATGCCATGAAAGCAGAATCTTCTGGCCAATGATGGGAGAGCAGCAGCAGGGTTAGCTGTTTTGGATATGCTCTGTTCCTTGACCCTGGCCACTGACTCAACATGAAGCTGACAGACACAAGTGAGTGTCCATAACAACAGTTTCATATTGTCTATCATTCACCATTATGTGTGCATGCGTGCGTGGTGCGTGCCTCTGCGTGTGGTGAACGTGCGTGCGTGTATGTGTTTGTGTGTGCGTGCGTGCGTGTGTGTGTGTGTGTGTGTGTGTGTGTGTGTGTGTGTGTGTCTGTGTGTGTGTGTGTGTGTGTGTGTGTGTGTGTGTGTGTGTGTGTGTGTGCACGTATGCACGCGTGTGTGGTTCCTTGTGGTTGCCAGTCTTGATGCATTGCTTCCACACCAGGCATATGCCAGGGTCTATTCGTTATAATCTGCACATTGCCGGTCATTAAAGGGCCGTAACGCGGCCGTCAGGGAAGGCCATAAAACTGGTAACAAAGCCAGGCTCGCTATGAGGAGGGTACGCTTCACGAATGCGGAAAAAAAAAGACGGAGTACGCTGTCCATCCCCGACCCCTTCCCTCACCAGACACGTCAGTAAATCCAGACAGACACACAGCAAACATCGAATCCTTGGTTCAGCCAGGTTTGGAGTGTAACGTTTTCATCCATTTCCGCCATGATTTTCGAGCACTGTGGGGAAAACCGCACATAGACTGGAAGCATTGAACGTCCAGAGAAAAGTGGGATACACTGAAGCCTGGAACAGTGAAGAATGTGAGCAGAAAAAAAAAATATTAGGTGTGTAGAGAACTCGACAGATCTCGGTGGGTCCACACCCTTCTGATTGATTGGTTACTTAGAGAATTCTTTCATGTGCCGTGTCTGTCAAGTTCAAATGAATGGCTGATGGGTGGCTTCGCTCTCTCTCTGTCTCTCTGTCTCTCTCTGTCTCTCTCTCTGTCTCTGTCTCTCTCTCTGTCTGTTTCTGTCTCTCTGTCTCTCTGTCTCTATCTCTGTCTGTCTGTCTGTCTCTCTGTCTCTGTCTCTCTCTCTCTCTCTCTCTCTCTCTCTCTCTCTCTCTCTCTCTCCTCTCTCTTCTCCTGCATGTGTCTGTCCCTCACTTTTTGTGTCTTTCCCTGTTTGCCTATCTCTCTTTGCTTCTCTGAGTCGATTTGTTTTACGCTTGTTCTCTGTCTGACAGGCTGCCTGTCTGCCATAAGCTTGTCTCTCCATTTGCACTCTCTCTCTCTCTCACTCTCTCTCTCTCTCTCTCTCTCATTCCCCAAAACTGCCACAGGTGTAATAAAGTCAGAGAGACCCGTCTATTCTCGGAGCTGTTCAAAGCCGGGAGGTTGAAGTGCTGCTGCAGATGCAAGGGATTAGGGAGAAGGAGTCAAACCAGCCTCCTTCACGAGTGTTTGTGTGAAGTCGTAAAGGATGTGGCATCCCTGAGAACTGAATGAGCAGATGCTTTGCTTTCCTCTGTAGCTGTTACGTGTATGTCACACAGACCACCCACCCATCCACTCCACTCCCTTCCCCTCTACCTCCTCCACCCCACCCACCCCCATCCCCCCACCCTTTGATCTTTCCCTCTCCTGATCCCCCCTTTTAACCTCTAGTTTAATACATAAAAAAGGAGTAACAAATGAGCGGAAAGATGCCGGAAAAAAGGAAGAAACATGAACTGATGAGAAAGATGAAGGAATTAAGACGGGAGAAAGAGAAAGTATAAAAGAAAAGGACAAAATACTTAAGGGAGGGGGGATGGAGAAATAGAAAAAGTAAGAGTGATAGAAGGGACCAAAAGGAATTACAAAAAGATGGATAAAATGAATGAAATGAATAAATCAGATATACAAAACGAAAAAAAGAAAGTAAAAGAAACAAGGCGAAAAGAACAAAGAATCAATAGAAACTTTGAAATGAAAGCTAAATGAAGGAAGAAGGAAACAATAAAGAAATGGAAACAGATTGGAAACCGACGAAGGAAGGTAGAAAAGAAGAAGAAGCACACGCAAAGAAAGGAGAGAGAAATAAAATGAAGTGCATGTAGGGCTAGAGAAACGTGAAAGAAAGAATAAACGAAAGAAGAAATACGAATGAAAGAATAATAGAAAATGTAAATCAATCAGATGGGGGTCTCTTGTAGACATAAGATTTGATATGGTGGACATGATTGATGCAGAATGAATACAGCCGGGTCTGTGACACATCTAGTGTGTTGGACATGCAGGTAATGTCTGTCAATGAGTGTGACACAACAAATATACGCATCTGCACACTCTGATATACACACTAACACAACATAAGCAGAATAACATTAGTCAAAGACAGCCAGTTTCAATGATTTAGTCTAGTCTTCTATTTCTTTTGACGTATGTGAAATCTTTTTATGTCTGGGCCAATGTCTACGTCACTCCTTAGAATGAAATGGCTTTCATAGTTTTAATCTGCAGTCCATAAAATCTGCTCTTAAAGACTTCCTCATTAAGATCACCTCACTTGTCAAAAACGTACGCATCAGACTAAATGGTGAAATTAACGTGCTGTAAGCCAGAAGCTCTCAAGACCGAAGAGTGCAGTCAGGTCAATTCAGTGGAGCATGTTGTTCATTGCAGGTAGTCAGAACAATGTCCCCTGACCAGAGTTTGTTTGAGAAACATGCATCAGTCATCGGCCAAGGTTATCCACCAAAGGGACGGAAAGCCTCATGGTTGAAATGTGATCAGGACTAATTCATATCATCAACCATCAACATCAGTCCTTTACCCTTGCGTGTTGTGGAGCCACTTGAACTGACAATCATCCAGCTTCGTTTTGTCCTCTGCTGTTCTTTTGGAATCGTTTAAGATTGGACTCGTCCATTCCTGATGTTGTCCTCCCAACTCTTACGCTGTCTTCCATTTCTTCTGTTTCTTGGTACAATGCCCTACAAAAACGTCTCTGCTAGACTGGATAGCCAAATGGTTTGACCATCCCATTTCAGTTCTTGTTTCTGGACTATTGTTAGTAAGTCTTCAAACAGGCCGATTTCTGATTCGATTGTTTTGCACATTTCTTCAGTGTTGATCTTGTCTTTGCTGCACATGCTTAGGATTTTACGGTAGCATCTCACTTCATATGGCTGGATTCTTCTGTATAGATTTGCTATCAAAGGCCATATTTCAGATGCATAGAAAAAGATTGATATCACAAGCGTGTACACCGTTCTTCCTTTGGAACCGAGAGAGAGGTATTCCCTGTTTCCGGTTTTGAGAGCGTTATCGGTGCTTAACCATGGCTACATAGGACTGCTTCTATCACAGTTGTTGCCAGGTGCTTGAAGTGTTTGACCGTTTCCTTGAATGTCTCTTTTGATGCCCTCTGCTGTTTGTCAGTAGTTTGGTCATTTCTATTACATTGAATTCCATGTCGTGTGTAGCGGCTGGTTGGTCCTGGCGTTGTATACGTCGTACAAGTTATTCTTCCTGTCTAGCTGGACAATGACGTGATCGACAAAGAGTAGGTTGTTGAAGATCGTGCCTCTAGTTCTCACGATTCCATGATGTTTTCTAGTGCACGAGTCATGACTTTCTCTGGAAAGATGTTGAAGAGAGATGTGGAGAGTAGACTGCCCTGCTCTGTGTGACGCCAACAGGTTTGAGGAACCATTTACCGAGGCTGCAATTTGCAAAACCGGGAGATCGTTCATTGAGTTGCTCCATGACCTTGACAAGTTGCATTTGATAATGTATTTCCTCATAGTTGCCCGTACGTATGCATGCCAGACACTGTCAAATGCGTTTGTAAGTCAATGGAAACATGGTCAAGGTCTCGCAGGTGTTATAGTGTGTCTCACAAACTATTTTAAGTTTGAAACTTTATTCAGTGGGCTTCTTAACCTGGAAACCTGCTGTTCGAAAGCAAGCATTCTTTTTCTGCCAAAATATTAGAGACTGTAAGCATGGGGCATGTTGTAAATGACGAGTTCTTATCACAGCATGGCTGTGTTAGATGTCACCCTTATCCACTGAATGATAGGGCAGGAACGTGCCTGTCATCTGTTTCTAGCATATATGTCACATCTCATTCTTCCGTTTTCTCTGCAATGAGTCACACTGTTTGTCTTAACGTTAATGTTTCAACCGTAAATTTTTAAAGTAACAATTGCTTGTAATGGTATCTGAAACGTTTTCATGACAGAATGATTTCATTGCCTCTAGAAAAAAAATGACAATATGTTTGCAGTGAGTCAAGAAGGCAATTTAATTTGTGAGATTATCTTCTCGGACTGAACAAAAACTGAAACCAGGGAGATCATGTCAAAGATAGTTTCTAGATGCCATCTCCTGCTCTAATACCCTCAACCTCCATGACAGAAAGATGACAGAGCTTGATTCCTTATTCATTCTGGAGTCTTTGATCTTAGCAAATTGCTGGATATAAAGCTTCAGCCATGAGTCAGTGCCCATAACAATGCTTGTTCCTTTTACCAGTCAATACTTTTTTCCCTGCGTTCCTCGTGCTTCCCAGCTTTGATGCTTTGTTTGCAGGAAAGGCACTGGTCTGGGTTGTTAGCATAATCTGCATAATGCCAGTCATCATAGGGCAATAAAGCAGCCTGCAGGGAAGGCCATAAAAACTGGTAACAAAGCCAGGCCCCGTTTGGGAAAGTCAGGTATATAAACGTGGAATGTGGAGGACATGGGGGCACGAAGCCTCCTAACCAGCAACCCCTTCCCACATCCTACACATTAACAAATCCAGAGGGACACATGGACATAGAATCTGTCTGACTGTCTGTCTGTCTCTATCTGTCTGGTTCTCTGTATGTCGCTGTCTCTGTCTGTCTGTCTGTCTGTCTGTCTGTCCATCTGCCTATCTGTCTGTCTGTCTGTCTGTCTCCCCCCCCCCCCTCCCCGAAACTGCGCCAGACTTAATAAAGTCTGACAGACACATGTATATTGCAAAGATGCTCAAAGCTGGGAAGGCCAAGCAGATGCTTGTGCGAGGCATTAGAGAGATTGGTGGGAGGAGAGGTAGAGAGACAGGAAAAAAAAAAAACACGAAGAAAAGATACACCGTCCTTAATATGCCGTTTCGATGTTGCGCTGAGACGTCGATGGAGGAATTCCAGAGCGCTGAGTGAACACACGAGTCCTATTTCCTCCATAACTGATGTCCAGTAATTCAGCCCCAATCCTCCCCCCCCATCCTCCATCTCTCTCTCCCTTTCTCATCTGTTCATCCCGTCCTGAACCCCTTTTGTGGACATCTAAGTTAATGAAAAAGAAGGGCATTTGAAGAATGAAGTAGAAGATGGAAGAAACGTTGTATAGCTATAAGGAAACGGAGAAAACATGGTGGAAAGAGGAAAAGAAACAGAGGGAAGAGGAAAGAAGGGAGAAAGAAAGAAAAGGAAAGGAGAAAAAGAGAAAAAGACAAGAAGGATCGAATGAATGAAGGAAGGAAGAAGTACAGAAAGGGACGAAATGATGGGAAGAAAGAAAAGATGAAAAATAAGAAATGAGGATGGTATACAAATTGGGAAGAAGGGAGAGAGACAAGGAAGAAAAAAAGATGTGTTTGAACTAACGAACCTATTAAACACCGAACTAACTTAGCGGGATCTGACAGTTTGTGTGTGTGTGTTGTGCATGTGTGTGTTTGTCGATAAATGTGAAACACAAAACGTAGACATGTCTGGATACTTGGACTCACACGCACACTGAGAACAAAATAATAATGCTCGAGATAAGTAGTTTCAATAGTATGGTCTTCTACTCTGTTCCGATAATATGGAATCTCCCTTACTCTGAGCCAATGGCTATGTTAATCAATAAAACAGCGTTGTTTTGAATCTGCATTCCTAGAGAATTAAAGATATATTGCTGAAGAATTCGTAAAACAAATCAGTTCGCTGTGTTGTTGCCAAACAAAACTGGTCAAAAATATGTGGATCAGAGTATTTGATGAGCTTTACGTGCTGTCAGTAAGTACAACTCCTTCCCTGACCACGGTGTGCAGTCAGGTCAATGTAGCGGGGGCATAGGTAGTCAGAACGCATGTTTTCCGACCAAAGTCTACATTGGTATCACGTATCAGATCATCAGTCAAGGACAATAACCACAGGACCAAAATGCAATGACTGTGTGCATGGAGAAAACTTACTGAGGATCACAGGTTGCACTCACAGCCTGGTTGTATGACGTCGCCCTCCTCTGAATGACAGGGCAGGTTGCACTCACAGCCTGGTTGTATGACGTCGCCCTCCTCTGAATGACAGGGCAGGTTGCACTCACAGCCTGGTTGTATGACGTCGCCCTCCTCTGAATGACAGGGCAGGTTGCACTCACAGCCTGTTGTATGACGTCGCCCTCCTCTGAATGACAGGGCAGGTTGCACTCACAGCCTGGTTGTATGGGCGTCGCCCTCCTCTGAATGACAGGGCAGGTTGCACTCACAGCCTGGTTGTATGACGTCGCCCTCCTCTGAATGACAGGGCAGGTTGCACTCACAGCCTGGTTGTATGACGTCGCCCTCCTCTGAATGACAGGGCAGGTTGCACTCACAGCCTGGTTGTATGACGTCGCCCTCCTCTGAATGACAGGCAGGTTGCACTCACAGCCTGGTTGTATGACGTCGCCTCCTCTGAATGACAGGGCAGGTTGCACTCACAGCCTGGTTGTATGACGTCGCCCTCCTCTGAATGACAGGGCAGGTTGCACTCACAGCCTGGTTGTATGACGTCGCCCTCCTCTGAATGACAGGGCAGGCTGCACTCACAGCCTGGTTGTATGACGTCGCCCTCCTCTGAATGACAGGGCAGGTTGCACTCACAGACTGGTTGTATGACGTCGCCCTCCTCTGAATGACAGGGCAGGTTGCACTCACAGCCTGGTTGTATGACGTCGCCCTCCTCTGAATGACAGGGCAGGTTGCACTCACAGCCTGGTTGTATGACGTCGCCCTCCTCTGAATGACAGGGCAGGTTGCACTCACAGCCTGGTTGTATGACGTCGCCCTCCTCTGAATGACAGGGCAGGTTGCACTCACAGCCTGGTTGTATGACGTCGCCCTCCTCTGAATGACAGGGCAGGTTGCACTCACAGCCTGGTTGTATGACGTCGCCCTCCTCTGAATGACAGGGCAGGTTGCACTCACAGCCTGGTTGTATGACGTCGCCCTCCTCTGAATGACAGGGCAGGAAAATCGTCTGTCATCTGACTGTCGTGTCTGTGTCAGATGTCAGTCATTTGTTCTTCTCTACAAATTTTCATCAGGAAATGTCACGGCCAGTACTAAAGACACGTTCTTGCTACCATATGTAAAGCTGTGCATGACAGAAAATTCAGTTTTCTTTTTACATGACAGAACGATTTCATCAACTGCAGAAAGAAAAAGGTGCAAAAGTGATTTCATGGTTGGATCAGGCAATTCATTCAGCCAGATAATCTTTTAAAATGCTAACGAACACTGGATCCAGAAAGATTGTTTGAAAAAGAATTTCCAGTTAGAAATGTTGCTCTGATCCATTGTAAACATCACATATCGTCGCCATGAAAAAAAAAGGAAACAGGGCTTGCTGCTTTGTTGATTCTCATCTTCATGAACGTGGCCACATACTATGAAACCATGAGTGAGTACCCATAGCAACAGTTCAGTACTTTCTGCTTTTCAAGACTTTTTTCGTCGTTCCTGTGCTTGCCAACTCTGTTGCACTATTTCCACAATAGGCACAGACCTTGGCTGATATCGTCTGCATAATTCTGGTCATTAAAGGGCCACAAAGCAGGCATCATGGAAAGGCCATAAAATGTCAGGTCCGCTTTGGGGAGGATCAGCTACATCACAGGGAAATGGGAGGACAAGGGGACACGCTTCCCCACTGCCAGCGCCTTCCCCCACTACACTCCTCAGCGGATCCAGACAGACACATGGTGGACATGGAATCGTCAGTTCAGTCAGGTTTGCGTGTGTGAGCTTTCTTCCCTTTCCCCCACGGCTCACAAGCACAATGGTAAAAACTGCACACAGAGTGGAAGGGAAGAGGGCTTGGAGAAGGAGTGGAGTGAAACATGGTGGATGAAAACAGTGCAAAGATGTAGAGGAACATACTAAGATTTAGACATGTAGTGATTTCATAAGCTCTGAAAATAAATGGTATAGTCTGTTTCCAGTGATTCCAGCAGACAATTCAATTGTTCGAATACTCTTCTCAGATTGTACAAACACTGGATCCAGAGAGAACACTTTCAAGATAGTTTCCAACTGACATCCTCCGCTGTAATGCCCTGAAAACAGCAGATTGTCATCCATGACAGAAGAAAAATGAAAGGGGTTGCAGATTTACTTGTTCCATATTCCTTGAGTGTAGCAGTTGATTATAAAGCTGGCAGGTACGTGTGTCTGCCTATAACGGACAGTTTTTTTTCCTGCTATTGGATACATTTTTTGTGTGTTATCGTTTGTGCATTATTTCCACAACAGGCACTGGTCTGGGTTGTTATCATAATTTGCATCGCGCTAGTCATTAATGTGCCATAAACTGGCCATCCGAAACACCATCACAGTGGTGATTAACCCAGGTCCAATGTGGGTAGGGTGGGGTACATGCAGCAAAATGCAAAGGACACAGGGGCATGCTGCCCAACCCTCTCCCTCTTCCCTCATATCAAGACAACCACATGATAGGAGCAGAATCGTCAGTTCAGACAGATTTGAGTCAGTGATTTATTTCCTTTCTACTACAGCTCAGAAGTACTGTGATAAAATGACAGCGCACAGAGTAGTAGGGAGACGGGAGGAGGGGGGGGGGGGGGGGGGGGGGGGGGGGGCTTGAAAAGGATGGGGGGAAAACGGGGGGCTTTGTTGTTGTTGTGTTGTTGTTGTTGTTGTTGTTTTTTTGTTTTGTTGTTTTTGTCCCCCGGGCTAAAAGACCCCGGGGATCACCGAACGCTAAGCACTTGAACACAGGGTACAAATGCATCATGGGGGAAAACTTACGTTGACCGTTTTTGATTACCCCCCACTTGGCCCACACCCGACATCGGGGGACGGGGGCATAAAGTGAAAAGACTTTTCGTGCACCATGTACTACCAAAAAAGAGCAAAAGCAATTCTGGGTTGATTACTCGTTCCTCCCCTTTTCCCTCCTTCTCCTCTCTCTCTCTCCCCCTCTCCTCTTCTCTCTCCTCTTTCTCTCTCTCTCTTCTCTCTCCCTCCTCTCCCCTTCTTTAATTTTAAATATTGATTTATTTAAAACCGCATAACAACTGGAAAAATATCTTTAACTGCGAATTTAAAAAAAATGTTTAAAACACACCAACCAAAAAAAATCACAGCTAAAATTATTGACCATATAATGTAAAGACCCGTCAAATTTTATTAAATTTCTGACCGGTGTCGGTCTTAGTGATCCCTTTCCCTTTTTTGTTTAACAGGCCCAAAAAAAGGGAACGAAAATTCCAATTAGCCCCAAATCATATCTCTCGTTTTTACAAAACATTAAAATTGATTTTTCTATCTGACCTGTGCTCTGCGAATTTTTCAGAGGTTATAAATTACCAAACCCCACGAGGCCCTTGAAACTTGGTATCGTATTTTTCTATCTGTATTATAACAGTCCCTTTTAGATTTAAAACGCTTAGAGCTGATGAAAACCCACAATGGTTAAACCAAAAAAACAATGCAGCCATTAAACTTCGAGATAATTTATTACAGTTTCAGGGAAAAGTGACTTTAAGAAACAACAAATAAAGTAACGCCCTAAAAAATATCTCGCAAAAAATATTCAAAAACTTATTGCTTAAAAAACAATAAAAAATCCTCGGGAAAGCCATTAACAAATTATTGGGGAAAAAAAATGTACGCTTTCATTCGGTAGGGTTTTTTATCACCAAAAAATTCAATTTTCCCTTTTCAAAAATAGCCAAAAACAAAACTTGATCACATGAAAACAATGATCTTCATTGTTGAAAATTACGGGATTCAAAAACTATAGATACAAAACTTCAATTTGAAATTTTTAAGTGTACCGAATGTAGGGGGCACTATGTTTTTAAAACAATCTAACTGCTGTGGTCTAGAAACTTGATAGAAAAATCTTGAAATTATCTGCATCTGTTATATCTGCATCTCACCTACTTTCAACCTTTGCATCGAAAAGTGTTACTACCCACGGTTTTTAAGGAGCCAAATACTACCATTTATAAATCCGGGACCCAACTGATTTTTAAATTTCGACCAAATAAAATTCTATTATTTTGTCTAAACCTCTAGAAAAAATTTTAAATGCAATCTCCAGTTACACTTTACTAAACAGATTTATTTCACCCAAAAACCAAGGGGTTTTTAGAAAAAACCATTCATGTCATACAGACAACCCAAATTTATTGAACAATGTTTTCAAACATTAATTGTAAACTATTTACAGGTTACTTTTTGTTTATTTGCAAAGCCTTTGACATTATTGACCATAATCTTCTTTTAAAAAAAAAACTTATTTTTTCGGGATTTTCGAAAATCTCTTGACTATTACCTCTTTTTTACCAACAGGAAACATCATTTTTTTTAAAACCTCGTAAAATCCCTTTCCCCATGAATTATTTTCCCCCCAAGGGGCAATTTTTGGGCCAACCTTTTTTTTTTTATATAAATATCTTCCTCAGCTATTTCCCTTCATGTAAATATTTGCTGCGACACGACACTCCACAGTAAAGGAAAAAACGTACACCGGGATGCATGCTCTTAAAAATATAAAAATCTTACTGATGGGCCAAAAATAAAAACACATGGCCCCCCATCCCATGAAAACCCAAATTTTTTTGAAAACAATAAACAAAAACGACAAAAAAAAAACTAGATCCCTCCCCTTGTTCTCTAAAGATCATTAAGAAAAATTGATTCACATAAGTTACTTGGTTACTATCGATAACAATCTATCTTGGGTTTAAACACGTTTTTGCTTTACTCGGGAAATCCAAGTAAAATATTTCAGTTAAACAAATTAACATTTCCGACCAACATTTTCGGGAAATTTTTTTCCATGCCTTTTACAATCTGATATTGATTTTGCTTTAACTTGCTGGGACAGGCCCGTCACAATTGCTTTTAAACCATGGGGTTGTATAGGTTCACTAAAAAACGTATTTTTAAAACATCTCTTCAAGTTGTAGATATAAAAACTTTAGATTCTCCCTTCAGTATAAAGTCGTTTCATAAGGGGGTGTTATGTCAAAAAAAAGAACAATCTCGCACCTCCTTATCTCGTCCAAATTCCGTAAACACCTTTGTAATAAAAATTTTTTATCCATTCCCCGGCCCAGAATTTTATCTATTCATTCTTCCTTAGTTTTCGGGGGTAAAAATTTGAAACAATTCCTTGTGACATAAGAAATAAAAATAGTTACACTTTTTAAAAAACATTATTAAAAATTTAAAGCTATTTAGCTAAAATTCTGTATATTTTTGGGTCGTAATTTGTATCCCAAATTTTCAATTTTTTTTTTTTTTTTTTTAAACTCATCTTATGTCTTTATTTTGCTGCTCCTTTTATTTTCTGTTTTTTCTGTCTTTTTGCTGCCCGTCATCTCTCTCTCTCTCTCCCCCCTCTCTCCCTCTTCCCCTCTCTCTCCTCCCCTTTTCCTCTCTCCCCCCTTTTCTCTCCCCCCTCCCTTCTTTCCATCTCTCTCCCGTCTCTTCTTCTCTCCATCTCTCCCTCCCCTCTCCTCTCTCTCTCTCTCTCTCTCCCCTCCTCTCTCTCTCTCTCTCCAATTTAAAAAATATGGGGATTTGGAAATTTTTTCATTTTTACGCAAATTGGGAGTGATCATCCTGGCCATTAATTGTTTTTTTTTTCAAAGGGTTTTTGAGTGTTTTCCATGTCGCTTATGTATTTCCTTCCTTTATCCTGCCTTTCTTCCGCCCTTTGGTTCCCCTCGGTTTCTCTCTCTCTCTCTCTCTCTTCCTCTCTCTCTCTCCTCTCCCCCTCCTCTCTCTCTCCTCCCCCTCTCTCTCCTCTCTCTCTCTCTCTCTTTCCCACCTCTTGCCTTGATCATTTTTTCTCGTTGTTGGGTTGTTTTGTTGGTGGGGTGTTCATGGTTTCTTTTTTTTCTTTTTTGTCAAAAATTTCCATGCAAGGAAATGTTCCATTTTTTCATGTATTTGTTTGATTTGCTTTTTTTACTATATATCGATTTTATTTTTTTTTTTTTTTTTTTTTTCCTTGCCCAGAGGGCTGGATCTAAAAAAGTATTCATGCTTAATCCACTACCCTCTTAAAATAAAATTCGTTCGTTCGTTCGTTCGTTCCTCTCTCTCTCTCTCTCTCGCTCTCTCTCTCTCTCTCTCCTTCTCTCTCTCTCTTTCTTATCCGAATTTCAGCAGCGTTATAAAGCCAGACCAACACATATATTTGCAGGAAGTGCCAAAGACCGTTGCTGCAGAGCTCCTGCATACCCAAGAGATTAGGGAGAAAAATAACTCATAAAGAGGAGGTCACAACTCTCTCTCTCTCTCTCTCTCTCTCTCTCTCTCTCTCTCTCTCTCCTCTCTCTCTCTCTCACACACACACACACACACACACACACACACACACACACACACACACACACACACACACACACACACACAACACGCGTACATCAGTACATAAGTATTCATACATACAAGAATACACACATTGGCAATGCCACATCTCTCTCTCTCTCTCTCTCTACCTCTCTCTCTCTCTCTCTCTCTCTCTCTCCTCTCTCTCTTCTCTCTCTCTCTCTCTCTCACACACACACACACACACACACACACACACACACACACACACACACACACACACACACCCACCACACACACCAAGCACGCGTACATCAGTACATAAGTATTCATACATGCAAAATACATTCATTGGCAATGCCACATCTCTCTCTCTCTCTCTCTCTCTCTCTCTCTCTCTCTCTCTCTCTCCTCTCTCTCTCTCTCTCTCATCTCGCTCTCTCTCTCTCTGCTTCTCTCTCTCTCTTTCTTATCCGAATTTCAGCAGGCGTTATAAAGCCAGACCAACACATATATTTGCAGGAAGTGCCAAAGACCGTTGCTGCAGAGCTCCTGCATACCCAAGAGATTAGGGAGAAAAATAACTCATAAAGAGGATGTCACAATCTCTCTCTCTCTCTCTCTCCTCTCTCTCTCTCTCTCTCTCTCTCTCTCTCTCTCTCTCTCTCTCTCTCTCACACACACACACACACACACACACACACACACACACACACACACACACACACACACACACACACACACATACACAAGCACGCGTACATCAGTACATAAGTATTCATACATACAAGAATACATACATTGGCAATGCCACATCTCTCCTCTCTCTCTCTCTCTCTCTCCTCTCTCTCTCTCTCTCTCCTCTTTCTCTCTCTCTCTCTCTCTCTCTCTCTCTCTCTCTCTCTCTCTCTCTCTCTCTCTCTCTCTCTAACATGCACTCTTCTCTGTTTAAGTGTATGCTCCAAACTTCAGCATGTGTTATAAAGTTAGACAGACACGTCTGTTTACAGGAGGCCATCAAGGCTGAAGTACTGCTGTATGTGCAAGGGATTAAGGAGGAAGAATATATATGAATCTTCTTAATGGGCAAGTAATATAGTTGTGCTGAGTCATCAAAGGTGGAATTCGCGAGAACGGAGCGAATAGTGGCTTTGCTTTCCTTTATAGCTGTTACATCTTAACTATTTAGCCCCATTACCCCAACCCTCCCCTCCCCCCTCACCCCACCCATTCCCTTGTCCTCTTTTATCAATCTCAATTTCAAAAAAGGAATGAACGGCGAAAGAAAGCATGAAGAGAAAAGCACGAAGCCAGATAGAAAGAATGTGACAAAAAGGAACGAAGGAAGAAAGGCAAGAGAGGAAAAGAAAAAAAAGAAAAAGAGGTCACTTTTTGTATGGTAAAAATCTGCTTCAGTCGTTTTAAACATACGTTTACTTATTTGAAGCTGATTCATTCTGTCATGCAAAATTTTAATTACCATTGTAAGAATCATTTTTTTTAATACCTAACGCAAAAATTACCAGTGAAAATTCTAACACATTGCAAATAAAACTAAATGCCTGCAATATGAGAGAGATACAATATACACATTACAGACACTGTTTCTGCCGTATAAATGACATGTTTTCCATCCATGTTGTGACCATAATCTGTCAATATCCACCATGTTGTCCCCATGCTTGTAGTTTCAAACAATTGAGCCCCCAGTGTAAATTAGTGAAGAGGACATATTTCACCTTTCAGACTTTTCATCCCTTGATATCAAATTGTTCGAAGACCCTAAAGCATGTTACCAACACATAGTTTTTTCTTCCGTTCGTAAGAGAGAGAGAGAGAGAGAGAGAGAGAGAGAGAGAGAGAGAGAGAGAGAGAGAGAGAGAGAGAGAGAGAGACAGAGAGAGAGAGAGAGAAAGAGAGAGAGAGAGAGACAGACAGACAGACAGACAGACAGAGACAGAGAGGGAGAGAGCAATAATCAACCGAAGAAACTCTTCCTTGCAAAATGCAGCACATGTTAAAAAAAAAAAGGCTCCAGGTAGACAACTGAATCGGGTGATGCACACACACTCTGATCCGTCGAATCTATTCCGTTCGAAGAGTGTTCTGCTTCACTGCATCTTTTCAATGTTCTAAGACTCCCCATTTTCCAAACCATCCTTTTCCCAAGCCCCCCCCCCCCCCTCCCCCTCTCCACCGCCCCCATAACTCCCACTCTGTGCGCACTGTGCTTTTTACCACAATGTTTCTAAGCTGTGATGAAAAGAGAAGAAAAACTCACCTACCCAAATCTGACTGAAGTACCGATTCTATGTCCACCATGTGTCTCCATGGATTCGCGGATGATATGGTGAAGGAGGGCTTGGGGTGGGGCAGAGCGCCCCTACGTTCTCCCCTAGGTATACCCTACCCTTACCCTCCCCCATCCCCCCTCCCCCGACCCGCGCCTGGCTTTATTGCGAGTTTTATGGTCTTTCCTTCCGGTCACTTCTGTGGCTTTTTGATAATCAGAATAAAATGACTGAATGGAAAATGAAACCAAACCATGACTGTTTTCTCTCTTAACAACACAACTTCCTTAAATTTCTTGATCCTTCTTCATACCATGAGCAAACTGAAGCACTTTTTACTGGGATGATGTTACATCTCTGCACCTACAGATATGCAAAATCTTGTACATAAGACAATTGTGTGACATTTCATCATTTTGTCAATGAATACGATTATGACAAACATGCAACAAACTGTCAAGTGATACTGGTTAGCTCATTCTGGTAATATTACGTAAAATCAATATGTTATGTTCGAATGAAAATTACAAACACAAATATGTTGAGAGAGAGAGAGAGAGAGAGAGAGAGAGAGAGAGAGAGAATGGCGTGAGGAAAGCTTCCTCCAAGTAGACAATGAAAGCAGGTCGGTGTGCAGACAGCATGAAACAAGATCAGCATTACCTCCACTGCATTCTCCAAGTGTTCTGCGCCCCTACGCCCTTTCCCTCTCCCACACGGCCTCCCTCTCCATCCTGCCCATCTCAGACCCCCTAAAACACCACTCTTTGTGCAGTTTTACGACAGTGCTTGAGGGGCTTCATGAAAAGGGAAAAAAGAAACTCACCCACCCGAACGTGACTGAACTGACGATTCTATTTCCGTCTGTGCGTTCCTTTCGCGCTGCAGATGAGATTGGTGAGTGAGGGGCAAGTTTCTCTCTGCCTTCCCCACTTTTCCTGATTGTTCCTTTTTGTTTCCTTTCACACTGGGCCTGGCTTTGTTACCAGTTTTATGGCCTTCCCTAGTGGCCACTTTAGAACCATTCAATGCCTAGAATTACGCAGAATGTGAGAACCACCCTGGCCAGTATCTGCTCTGCAAACAGTGCACCAAAGGTGGCAGGGACGATGAAAAAACCGTCAATAGCTCAAGTGTGCTTGCCAGTGTTATATTCAGAGTCAGTTGTCAAATGTGAGGAATTCATATCAAGTAAAGCGTCAAACCCTGCTGCCATTCCTCTGTCATAAGCTTTAATAGACTGATCATCATCGTCAGGTCCGGTCTGTATGCTGCCTTTACTTGTTCCAGCTCAGTGGGTGATCTCCCCCATGTGGCACCTCTTACCTATATTTTCCATATTCGGCAGTTACAAAGTGGGTAATCATGTACAGCAAATATGATCAGTGTTTGTGGGGAAAAAAAGGTTTAGCGTGATTATTATTCATATATTCGCACACACACACACACACACACACACACACACACACACACACACACACACACACACACACACACACACACACACACACACACACTGTGCTATAATCTTCATCTGAATCTTTAGTGTTGTTGTCATTTCAGCTGATGTCATTGTCTTTAAACTATAGGTGAAAAAACATTATATGCAAAAATGTGGAGAATTTGTTACTGAAAATGAGTGAAGAAGTGTATGGATTGATAAGTACACTCATAAGCTGGTTAAATTTAACATGACTATTTTTGGGATATTTCAAGTCCCCCCCCCACCTCTCTCTCTCTCTCTCTCTCTCTCTCTCTCTCTCTCTCTCTCTCTCTTTCTCTCTCTCTCTCTCTCTCTCTCTTTCTCTCTCTCTCTCTCTCTGTATCTCTCTCCTCTCTGTCTCTCTCTCTCTCTGTCTCTCTCTCTCTCTCTCCCTTCTCTCTCTCTCCCCTTCTCTCTCTCTCTCT
>CM031615.1:52979648-52984648 GCA_018398815.1 Conus ventricosus | reverse complement strand
GTGGGATGATCTCAGATCTAAACAAAAATATTGGACCCAAAGAGATCACTTCAATGATTATATCTAATTGCCATCTCCTGCTCACACACCCTACAAATGGCACAGTGTCACCATCAGTGAAAGAAAGAAGATAGAACTTGCTCCTTTTTTCATCCTGTATTCTCCAAACTTGGCAAATTGTTGAATGTGAAGCTTTCAAGTATGAATCTGTGCCCACAACAATGGTTTGTTTCTTTTTGCCATATAATACTTTTTTTCCCTGCGTTCCTCGTGCTTACCAGCTCTGATGCTATATTTGCAGGAAAGGCACCGGTCTGAGTTGTTATCATAGTCTGCATAATGCCAGTCAGTTATATTGCTATAAAGCAGCCTTCAGGGAAGGCCATGCCAGTCAGTATATTGCTATAAAGCAGCCTTCAGGGAAGGCCATCAAACTGGTCACAAAGCCAGTCCCAGTTTGAGGAAGGACAGGTACATGATGAAGGAATGTGCAGAACTTGGGGGCAAGGTGCCTCAACAACAACCGCCTTTCTCATTATGCTCATCAGCAAATCCAGACAGACAGATGGTGGGCATAGAATCTTCCGTTCAGTCAGGTTTGGGTGAATGCGTGTTTCTTCCCTTTTCACCATGGCTTTGCAAGTACTATGGTAAAAAACTGCACATAGAATGGGAATTTGTGTGGGGTGGGGGGTGGGGGGGGGGATTGAGTGGACAAGGATGGGGAGGAATGTTGAGTTTGGGAACAGTGGAAAGATACAGTAAAGCAGAAAAATGGGAATAAAATGGGTTTCATATGTTTTGGTACCTGTGAGCCCCTCTGATCTCATTATGTCTCCTTTTCTGAAAGGAATGATTTCATGAGCAGTGCATGCTTAAACCTAATTGGTTCTCTCTCTCTCTCTCTCTCTCTCTCTCTCTCTCTCTCTTCTCTCTCTCTCTCTCTCTCTCTCTCTCTCTCTCTCAAAGTTTTCTGAGTTCTGAGCTCTCTCTCTCTCTCTCTCTCTCTCTCTCTCTCTCTCTCTCTCTCTCTCTCTCTCTCTCTCTCTCTCTCTCTCTCTCTCTCCAACCTACAGGAGATGCAATAAAGTCGGACAGACATATCCATTTGCGAAGCTGTTCAAAGCCGGGAAGGCTAAAGTGCAGCTGCATGTGCAAAGCATTAGAGAGCATGGAAGAAGCAGAGGAGGGGGAGAAAACCCATACGAAAATTTGAAAAAGAAAAAAAAAAAGCCGGGGTCCTATTGAGCAGGTTACCCTGTTGCGCTGAGACGTCGAGGGAGGCATTTCTGAGCACAGATTGAACAGAGTCGAGTCCTGTTTCCTCTGTCGCTGGTAATAATTCAGCCCCCAATCCTCCCCTCCCCCTCCTCCACCCTCCTGAGCCACCACTTCCTTCTTCCTTCCTCGTCTGTCCACCCTTTCCTTATCCTCTTGCATGGAGATCTAATCTGAAAGAAGACAAAGAAGGGCATTGAAAAAATGAAGTGGGAAATGGAAGAAAAAAATGATCGATAAAGGAAGAAGAAGAATAAAAGATGATGGAACGATGAAAATAAAACAACGCTTAAATGGGCAAGAAGGTAGAAAGAAAGAAAAGGAAAAGAGAACGAAAAAAAAGGGGGGGGGGGGGATTTAATTAACGAAGCATGAAAGAAAGAAAGAAAAGGAAAGAAACGATGAGGAATAAAAAGCACTATTTTGAATAAGCATTCCTGAAACTCAACTACAAAACAGTCAAGAAAATGAAATGCTGAAGGGTACTTTAAAATATGAGTTCAGTATGTTGTAGCACTCACAAAACACATGTGTATTACAGTAGATGGTAATGTTTACGTACGATCAAAAAAAAAGGCTATAGAGAACAACTCATCACCTGGCTGAAAGTGTTGGTTGAGGTCAATATAGAGAGGGCATGTTGTTCGTTCCAGGTAGTCTGAACTCATATACCCAGACCAAAGTCTCTAAGTTGCTATCAGGCATCACATTATCAGCCATTTTTTTAACATATCATACGGAAAATAAGACACAGGACCATAATCTTGTGAGGACCAATTCATAACGGGTTCTCAAATGTTGGAGAGAAAACTGTCTGCATAAAGGCGACATGCTGTGGACGACATGTTGTGACACCGCATGGCTGTATGACGTCACCCTCCACTGAATGTCAGGGCAGGAAAATCGTCTGTCATCTGTCTGTGGTGTCTGTGTCAGATGTCAATCACTTTGATTTTATCTGGAAATTTTCATCAGGACGTTTCATGGTCAGTACAAAAGACAATTTCTTGCAAGCCATTATGTAAACCTGTGCATGACAGTACATCTCTTTTTCTTCTTGTATGACAGAATGGTTTGATCACTTTGGAAAAAAGTGAAAATATATATTTTCATGCTTAGAGAAGCAATTTATTCAATCAGATGATCTTCTAAGTCGCTGCGGAATTGGAGGATCCAGATAGGTCACTCAAAAAACAATTTTCTAATCAGAAATTCTGCTCTGATCCCTTGGAAACAGAACACGTAGTCACCCATGAGAGACGAATCCAAACAGGGCTTGCTGCTTTACTCATTCTCATCTTTAGGAACTTGCCCATGGCCTATGAAGGTGGGCGGCATGTGTGAGTGCCCATAACAACAGAGCACTCTTTTCTACCCCTCCAATGTTTTTTTCCATCACTTTCTACGCTCGTAGTCCTAATGCATTATTCATTATTTTCACAACATGCACAGGCGTAGGCTGTTATCATCATCTGCATAATTCTGAACATCAAAGGGCCAGAAAGCGACGATCAGGAAAGGCCATAAAACTGGTAACAAAGCCGGTTCCAATTTGGGGAGGGTAAGCTACATCACAGGGGAAATGGGGAGGGCAAAAGGGTACGCTTCCCCACTGCCAGCCCCCTCCCCCACCATACCCCTCAGCGGATCCAGACAGACACATGGTGGACATGGAATCGTCAGTTCAGACAGGTTTGCGTGGGTGAGTTTTCTTCCCTGTCCACCACGGCTTATAAGCACAATGGTAAAAGCTTGCACACAGACTGGAAGTGAAGAGAGCTTGGAGAAGAAGTAGGGTAGAACGTAGAGCATGAAAAGAGTGGAAGGATATAGAGAAGTGAACAATGGAGTGACCTTGAACCAACTGTGCACGCACTCTCTAGATTTAATTGCTCACATCGAGAAAGTTTTTCATGAGAGCATGTCTGGTTAAAAAAAAAATGATTGTTAGGATATTTTACGCTCTCTCTCTCTCTCTCTCTCTCTCTCTCTCTCTCTCTCTCTCTCTTCTCTCTCTCTCTCTCTCTCTCTCTCTCTCTCTCTCTCTCTCTCTGTATGTGTGTGATCGCGTGCGTGTGTGTGTGTGATGTATATATATATATATATATATATATATATATATATATATATTATATATATATATATATATATATATATATATATGTGTGTGTGTGTGTGTGTGTGTGTGTGTGTGTGTGTGTGTGTGTGTGTGATTCTCCATACCTGTATGTCTGCTTACACGTCTGTCTGTACATTTCTCTCTCTCTCTCTCTCTCTCTCTCTCTCTCTCTCTCTCTCTCTCTCTCTCTCTCACACACACACACACACACACACACACACACACACACACACACACACACACACGCACACACACACACACACACACGCACACAGGCATGCATGAACGCACGTACGCACGTACACATACACGCATGCACACACACGCACATACACACACACGCGCGCGCGCACTCGCGCGTGTGTGTGCACTCGCGCCCATAAATGTACGTGAACTCTCTCTCTCTCTCCTCTCTCTCTCTCTCTCTCTCTCTCTCTCTCTCTCTCTCTCTCTTCAAACTGCAGCGGGTGAAAATAAATCAGACAGACATCTATTTGCAGAGTTTTCAAAGACATGGAGGCTGAAGTGTTGTTGCACGTGCAAATGATTAGGGATGAAGAATAAAAACCAACCTCACTAATGAGCAGGTAACTTTGTTACTCTGAGTCATCAATGGTGGAATTGCTCAGACCTAAGAGAACAGGTATCCGCTTTCCTGTCCAGCTGTGACGTACATGTCACTCAGCCCTGTCCCTATCCTTCCCACTGTTCTCCTTATTCGTTCCTCCATACATGTCACTCAGCCCTGTCCCTATCCTTCCCACTGTTCTCCTTATTCGTTCCCTCCCCGGATCCTCCTCTTCAATATCTGATCCAAGAAAAGAAAGAATGGTGAGAGGGAAGAAGAAAGAAAGAAAGAAGGAGGGGAAATTGAACAGAAATAATGATGGAAAAAGTAGGGGGGGGGGGGGGGGGGAGATGGTGGGATTGAAAAAGAAAGAAAGAAAAAAGAAATCTGACCAGGGTGAATAAAGGAGTGAAGTAGAAAAAGGAGAAAGAAAAACAAAACAAGAGAGAGAAAACATTGAATGAGGGTTAAAGCATGGAGGGGAGTAAGAAAAAAAATAGAATGAGAGAGAGATAGAAAAAAAGAAAGGTAGTAAAGAAAGGAAAGACAGAGATATCATTGTGAGGAAGGAGGGGGGGGGGGGGGGACGAAAGAAAGAATCAGCAAAGGAAACGAGGAAGTCATGAAGAAAATAATAGAAAACAGAAAGATATTAGAAAAAGGTCCATTATAAGCGGACATGACCGATACAGACTGAAAACGGCCTGGTCTGTAACAACTCGTGTATTAGTAAGTGCACATAATGTCTATCAATCACTGAAACTCACAAAACACAGACATACCTGTATGTATGGATACACGCATACCCAATAAGAGTAGAATGGAAAGGGTCTGAGATGGCTAGATGGAAAGTGTGGTCTATTCCTCTATTCGTTACAACCAACATGATATCCTTTTTATATCTGAACCGACGGCAGCGTCAGTCAGTGAAAGAAACTGGCCGTCATTTTCAATCTGCATGTGTTGTTGCGCTCGTCAAAACCCTAGGCATCAGCGCAGATACTAACATTTCAATGCTATTAGCCAGAGGCTCCT
>CM031615.1:52949648-52972148 GCA_018398815.1 Conus ventricosus | reverse complement strand
TCTCTCTTTCTCTCTTCTCTCTCTCTCTCTCTCTCTCCCGCACGTTCTTTCCTCCTCTCTGGCAGAGTGTGCTCCAAACTTCAGCATGTGTACTAAAGTCAAGACAAACACATCTGTTTGCATGAGGCGTTCAGGGCCGTCAAGGCTGAAATGCTATTGGGCGTGCAAGGGATCAAGAAGGAGGAATGTAAATCAATCACCTTTAACGCACAGGTACCAATGTTGCACTGAGTCATCGATGGTGGAATTTCCAGAACGGGGTGGAGGAGAGAGGCTCTGCTTTCTCTATAAATGTTACACCCGATTATTCAGCCCCTTCTCCTCCTCCTCATTCCTTTCCCTGTACCCAAACCTTAACTCTTTTATTTTATCTACTATGATTCAAAGAAGGAAGGAACGGCAAATGAAAGCATAAAAGGGAGAAAGAAGGAAGCCCAGATGTAAGAAGAGTGGAAAAAGGTAGGAAGGAAAAAAACGTCAGAAAGGATAAGAAAAAACGAGGGAATGGGGGGGGGGGGGGGAGGGGGGGTAGAACAATTGAAAGGGGAAAATCGAAAGGGAAAGAATGAAAGGGGAATGAACGAACAAAGCAAAGAAGGAGACAGTGATGGTGAAATGGAAACAATTGACAAAACAGAGAAACGGAGACTGAGAGAGAGAGAGAGAGAGAGAGAGGAGAGGAGAGAGAGAGAGAGAGTGAGAGTGGGGGATAAGGGAGAAGGAAACTAAAGGAAAGAAGAAAGGAAAGAAGGAAGGAAGGAAGACAGAGGAATAGAAATTATTTCATTTTTTTTTAAAAGAGGAAGTTAAAAATCAAACACGTAGGGAAAATAAACAAATAACGGGAGGTAGATAAGGAAGGGAGATAGAGAATGAAGCAGAAAGCAATGAAGAAAGACAGAAAGACAGATGATTTGTGTAACGTTGGAACGTCTGTTGATAATAATGCAACAAAATAATCTAATGATGACAATAATGTTCGCCACAATAATCATAATGATAGTAAAAGTAATAATGGTGATGAAAACGATAACAGTAATTATGACATCACTGTTCACCCATTACAAGTAAAAATGTGCAGTTTTTTAGACATCAGAAAACCCATGCCAATGTCAAAATAGCTGTCGAATTGAATGCTCGTACTGTCGAGGATCATCCATTTAAACTACCTAGTTACGTCGTTGAAAATATACATTTACTCAATGTGTCATGCGCAATGTTCATTACGACTGCCAGAAACTGTCTTCTATACCTAAAATAGACATTTATTTCTAGTTAAAACGTGAGACATCTCGAACACACTTTTAATAAATCCAGATGACTGCAATGTGACAGACATATGTTACACACATTGCAGACACTTTTCCTGCCCTATAATTCAGCGGAGAATGACATGACACCTGGTAATGGTGTGACTACAAGTTGTCATTCCCATCATGTAATCCCCATGCTAGTAGTTTCCAACAGTCTAGCCTCTCGTATAAATTGGTCTTGAGACATTTCAGTTTTCAGACTTTTAGCCCCCTTGATGATTCTGATAGATTGTTGCCAACAGATGGGGTTCCTTTCTTTTTAATTCATTTATTTCATTGGTTTTTGTTGTTTTGAAAGAGAGAAGAGAGAGAGTGAGAGAGGAGAGAGAGAGAGAGAGAGAGAGAGAGAGAGAGAGAGAAAGAGGAGTGGATGGGAAAAGACAGACAGACAGACACAGACAGAGAAACTAGACAAACAAATAAACAAGCAGTGACACAAACAGGCAGAGAGATAGATTCGGAAGGACAGATAGACAGACAGACAGACAGACAAACAGATAGACAGATAGACAGACAGACAGACAGACAGACGGAATATAGCTTCAAGTAAACAGTTGAATCAGGGTGGTGCACATACACTCTGATCTGTATAGCCTATTCTATTCCAAGGGTGTTCGGCTTCACTGCATCTTTCCAATGTTCTCAGACTCCACTTTCCACCTCACTCCTTCTCCAAGGCGGTGTAATTCCACTCTGTTTGTGCACTGCTTTTTTTTGTTTTACTACAGCGCTTGTAAGCCATGGTGGAAAGGAAATTTGAAAAAAAAAACAAAAAAAAAACCTCACCAACCCAAACCTGACTGAACTGACAATTCTATGTCCGCCATGTGTCTGAATAGATTAAGGAATCGGGGTTGGAGTAGGGAAGGATGCCCCCCCCCCCCCCCCCCCCCTCTACGTCCTCCACAGTACCCCTTCGTATACCTTGCCCTTTCCAAACTGGGCATGGCTTTGTTACTAGTTTGATAGCGTTCCATGACTGCCATTTTTTTAAGAGTTCTTTATTGATCTGCATGATGCAAATTATGGCACCAATCCAGGACAGCTTCTGTTCTGGAAGTAAGGCAGCTGGGCTGGCAAGCACAAGTGGGGTGGGGGGGGGGGAGGGAGGGGGGATCATCAAAGCGGAAGACAGCGATGAACATGAGAGACGTCTGGAGCCTTTCAGCTTTGGAAGCAAACTTACTTGTTGTGGTGGGAGGAACTGGGAGCCAGCAAAGCAGTAATGCACTACTCTTCCTGCATCAGCAGCCACAGTGCTCAGCTTTTATGGTGTTTAAGACATACAAATCATAAATGGTGCTTTACACAGTTAGTGTGGAACGAGATTTCATGGCGCTCAGTGATATTTTGCAATTAAATGTGAACACACACATGCACGTGCGCGTGCACACACACACACACACACACACACACACACACACACACACACACACACACACACACACACTCACACGCGCGCAGGCACACACACAGACACACAGACACACAACACACACACACACACACACACACACACACACACACACACACACACACACACACATGCATACATGGTTGAAGCGTAAGTAAAATGTGCTTACGAATTATCTATTGTTTGCAAATTGAATAACGGGAATATTCCCGTTATGGAATCAGCAAAGTCTGAGGAGTTGGTCGAAAATCTGTCCACTGTCTCCCTGCATAATTACCATTTCCCACACCACCAAAATTGCCATGGTTTAAAAGTATATTGTGACGGTGATGTGGGAAAATTAGGACTACATATGTTTCTTTGAGACCTGCTTATGATGACAATTGATTTGTCATCAGGAATAAAGGAGTTGAAATATGATTAAAATCTGTGACGCTTGTTGTGTAAGACTGCTCCTGCTGCTGATGTTGTGGTGGTATTTTAACAGGAATCTTCAAAGAAGTAAACAGCACCAAAGAGATGAATGAACAAATAGATAAATAAATAATAAGTAAATAGATAGATACTTTAATAGATACATAAATATATAAATAAGTGAATACAAAAGTAATAGCTGGATAAAAACAAAAATGTCACAGAAAAAAAAAAAATCAAGGAACGAATAATACTTTGAAATAAATGAACAGTTTACAAATGTTTTGCAGTGTTTGAAAACACTTTAAAATGTTATTGTGTACTTTCAAGTGTTGGGTTGTTGTTGTAGATGTTGTTGTTTTTGTTTTTGTTTTGTTGTTTTCACGGGGCAAAACAAAGGGAAAACAGGGAATAATAAAATAGATGTTAAAATAAAAGCGAAAAAAAAAACATAATACATCATGTAACAAAATGAACAAAAAGATGAATGGAAGAAGGGTCAGAATGAAAAGTTTCGGTTTAACGAAAGACTTAATGAAAAATGTGATCAGCCCAACTTACCGAATTTAAAGCTTGACAAATGAATGTGAATGAAAAAAAAATCTAAACGTAAAAGGGCCCTCTTTAACAACCTTTTCTTCCTAAAAATTGCCAGTCCGATCTTAGGGCTGAGTGTGGGTAAGGGCTTTTCTGCCTAAAAAGGGGGATTCGGAGGGGATCTCCACCGGTGGGTTTGGCATCCCGGGAAAGTAGGGGGCGGGGTGTGGGGCAGGTGCGGGCGGGGTGCGGCGGGTGGTGCGCTTGCCCGTGGCGGGTCAATTCCGGTGTTGGGAAGCTAATAAAAGATTTTTTTTTGGAGTCTTTGTTTTTTGTGGGGGGGTTTTTGGGACGTGTGGGTTAAAAAAAGGGGGGTTTTTGTGTTGCTGCCGCGCGTGCGGATCGATGTTTTCTTTTTTTTTTTAAAAATTTAAAGGGGGGTGTTTTCCGTTCCCGCGGGGTTTGTCGCGGTAGGGTTTAAAAAAAAAGAAAACCTTTTGGGACAGTATGACGACACATTTTTTTTTTTTTTTCCCTCGGAACCCCCTTTTCGCTACCACTCACCTTTGCGATACGTGAGCTTTTAAAGAGTGATGGATGAGCATTTTTCCCTAAAGGTCCCCTTTGACTGTCCCTCGTCTGGGTGTTGATGGCACCCAAAAGGTTTCAAACAGGGGGCCATTAAAAATAACGACCTCTTGATTGATGCCCCATTTGGGGTTTGCCCTTTATTTCTCACAGTGGATGAAAGAAACAGACCCGGGACACAAAAAAGCGGAAAAAACAAACAGACAGACCACAGACAGAAAAACCACACTAGAGGGTGGTGGGAGGGGTGCGGGGCGGTGGTGGGCGGGGGGTGTTGGTTTCGGGTGGTGGGGGTGTGGGGGTGAAGGTGATGGCGGCGTGGGGGTGGTGGGGGTGGGGTGATGGCGCATGTTGGTGTGGTGGTAAAGGTGGTGTGGTGTGGCGGTGAAGGTGATGGCGTCGGTGGTGGTGGGGGCGGTGGTGATGGCGACAGGTTGGCGTGGTGGTGGTGTTTCCTCGTGTCACCACTGGAAAAAGAAATTTTTTGGGGGAAAATAAGTCCATGGTAAAGTGGAAAAAAATGTGCGATAGGGGTACGTACAAACGGTAGAGAGAGAAAGAGGAGAGGGGGAGAGAGAGAGAGGGGGAGAGGAGGGGAGAGAGAGAGAGAAGAGAGAGAGAGAGAGAGAGAGAGAGAGAGGGGGGGCGACAGCCCAACGAAAAAAGTATTTTCAAGGGATGTTCCCGAAGAGGTGTGATTCGGTTGGGGGGGGCTGTGTTTCTTCTTGCGTGAAGAAGGGTTGGGTTAGAAGGCAATAATGGGTTTTTTTTCCCAGCCACTTTTTTTTTTTTTGTTTTGTCGGTGTGTTGCTGTTGTGTGCGCTGCTCTTGTTGTTGGCGTTTGCGGGGCCCGTCGCTGATGCGGCTGCTGCGCGGTGCTGCTGCGCTGCTTCGTGGTTGTTGTGCTGTGGGCTCTGGCGTTGTTGTTGTTTTTGTTGTGCTGCTTTCTTTTCCCCAATGTCCGGATACCGTGCGGGCCCTTGGTGGCATAGCAATGATCTCTAAAATTTTGGGGGTTTTGCAGCGTAACCCCCGTTTTTGTGGGTTTCACTACCAACCCACTGCTCAAACGGTCTGGGGGTATAAGCCGCCTTTAAAACGTATTACGGTGAGGTATTTGTTCCTGCCTAGCGGAAAGAAGGCCCCCCCTCGAAAAGGGGTTTTTTGGGTTGCTACTGCCGCTGGTGCGGGTGTGTGGTGCGGGTGCTGCTGGTGGGTGCTGCTCCGCTGTTTTTTGCTGGTTGGCCTTTTTTTTTTTTTTTTTGTCTCTCCGTTCTGATTCGAGTGAGGGGGGGCAAAAAATGATGTTCCCTGGGTTATCCCCGCGACTAATAGCCCATGAGCAGCACGGGGTTTGTCCCACGGAGGGGGGTATTTGAGACACCGCCAATGTTCAGCTGGTTTTACCACTGGGGGGGGTATTTGAAACCGCCCCAAATGTTCAGCTGGCGTACCACGTGAGGGGGGTATTTGAATATGAGCCAGGGCGAAGGGAGGCGGTCGACACAAAGAAAAAAGAACACTGCGGGCAAAATCAATAACAGAAAAAAAGACGGGGGGGGGGTATTGAAACAGAGCCAAGGTCGAAGGGAGGCGTGTCAGACAAAAAGAACAAGAACAGCGGGGGGGTCTTAATAAATACTCGAAAAAAAGACCGTGGGGGGGGGGTGGCGGGGTTATTATGAGACCGGGAGCAGTTGGAAAATAGGACAAAGGAACAGTACCTTGAGGGGGAAAACCAAACAAAAGCGGGTTGGGTGGCGAGACCCCTGAAAAAAAGACAGAGGTTCTTAGTCTTGCATCAGACGCCAGGACTGCGCTGAATCCGCCTATCCAGCTCCCGTTCCCTTTCGAACGAATTACCTGAACGATCACTCTACGCGGGGCCCAAAAAACTGTCTGCACAGAAAGAAAAAGTACCCAATTAGTTTCCCTTTTTTTTACCGCCCTGAGTGCCCTGCGTGTTTACAACAAAAAACCAACCGCAACCGCCATGTCCGGGTAAACACAAAGATGATCGCATGTGGCCCCGGTTCATTTTTGGTTTTTTGGTCGCAAAGAAACTGGACCAAACACTGCGGCCCCATCGGTAAAAAACCAAACCGGGGGAAGAGTCAGGGGTACCGCTGGGGGAAGGAAGCGCAAAAGTGACAGTGGTCTGTTTCCACCCTTTTTTTTCCGACCCGGAAAGATTGACACACAGGAAAAAAAAAACGCTGTTAGTCATTTTTCCGGAGTGAAAAAGTGTTGACAAATTTTGGGAAACGCTATAAAAACCCATAAGCGCCCTGGAAAATTTCCCAATTGTTTCACTTTTTTTTGGGGACCCTTTGATATTCTCCCAAAGGGGATGATCCTTTTGGATGTTTCCATGAACAAAAAAAAACGTTTTAAAATAATTTTTCTCATTCTTTTTTCTCGACATAAAGGCGGGAATCTGTCTTTCTTTCAGCCCGTGTTAACCCGGGCTCTAGACACCCTCGGCTCTAAATACAAACAAGATTTTCTGTCCTTTCTTTGGACTTGCGTGATCATGACATTTGGGGGAATTTTTCAGAGAGAACGACCCAACTCTCGTTCCCCTTTTTAAAGGCCTCTGTCTACATCTTTTATGTGTCCTCACTGATTTCCCCATTGGTTGGGCGTGCTCCTGCTGACTCATTCCCAACAATGTTTTTGAACACGTTCCCAAAAAAGATCAAAACCATGGTTTTGTTTTCAAGGGGACTTTGTTTCTTTCGTTGTCCCCGCCCCCACCAAGGCTTCTGTACTTTCCCCTAAAAAAACAAAAAAAGGCTCTCTATCACATGGGGGGGTGTAAGTCCCCCACCATACTTTTCCCAGGCATTACCTTTAAAAGGTTGGGATGGGTTGAACTATGTTTATTCAAGGGGGGTGTGTTTGAATTTGATAAAAAAGCAAAACCCCCGCGCCTCTTTCCCTTGTGCGCAGTGTTACAAACAGAAAAAAACCGCTTAAAGTGTTGGTTTTTAAAACATCTTTTTATCAATCTTTGACATTGACAAGTTAGGCTGCGTAGCTTGTTCCCAAGTGTGGCAAATTTTGGCAACGCAGGGGCTAAACAAACACGAGAACCGTGTAAAGGGCGCAACTCAACACATACAAGGGGGGTGTAACACCGCCGGAATGGGTGTGCAGCAACTCTGGTTATGGTTTTTTCTGTTGACCCGTTTTTTTTTTTTCCTTACAGAGCTATTTTTGATTTGAAGTGTTCTTCGAGCCCCGAGATTACCACAAACAAAACAAGCACACCCCAGCACGAAAACCGCTAGACCTTTCCCCCTCTTCGCTATCGCTTCCAATGTCCCTGGGTTTGAAGAGCCCGTTGTTTCTGAGTAGGGGGCCCCCCCGCAAACTTGTTGCCCATGGAAAAATTTTTGGGAACAGATTTCAAAAACCCTCCTTTTCTCCCCTCGTAAAACTTTTTAAAAGATGCGTTTGATATTTTAGAAAGAAGCCTGATTGACCTTCGGGGGGTGACGAGTCGAAACCTCCCCATTCCTCCCCCGTTCTTGAAAGAAAAACGGAAGAGTACCCCACGAACTCCCTGTGTGGGGTTAATTTTCCAAGTTGACCTCAATGTCATCAAACCCTTTTTGATTCGGGGATTTAAATTGCTCAATGACAGACAATTAGAGGAAATGATGGGGCCAACCCAGGGGGGTTTTGATTTTGCTGGGGAGCGGGGGGAAGGGGAAGGGGAAAAGGGGGGAGGAGGGGAGGGGGGGGGGGGGGGGGGAGGAGACGGAGAGGGAGGGAGGAAAAAAAAAAAAAAAAATAAAAAAGAAAAAACCCTTCAATTTTGTGGTGAAAAAACAACAACAATACATGGTTCGCCAGTCAGAAACTCAATTTTTTGGCATTTGAACTTTTTGGCCCCCTGGATTTTTTATTCAAATATTCAAAGCGTTTGGGTTGGGGAAACCAAAAGGCTACTTTTTTTTATGGTACGCCAGTTTGGACAAACGAAAGAAACCTTCTCCCCCCTCACCCCCCTTTTTTTTTTTAGCAACTCAAAAATAAAACATCACGAGGAAGGTCGCCTTCTGTCAACAGTGGGGAAAGGAAAACAAATGACCGTTTGCAAGTTTCCCTGGGTGGTACACAATAAGGATGTGGCCCTTTCATAGGCTTTTCAACCCGATTGACATTTTTTCGCGTTTAGGCGTTGTCTTCTAAAAGATGGTACTCTTTCCAGGATCACACTGAAATGCTTGTTTAAACCCCTTTCTCCCGGTGTGTACTTTTCTCTTTTCAATGAAAAACAAAAAACCCCTAAAAGCTGTTGCGTGAAAATATTTTTGGTGGCCCCCCCATTATTTTCAAATATCACGAAAAAACAAAACATTCATTCGTGACTTTCGGACAAACCTGTTCAGTCGGTTCGGGGCTATGACCCAATGCCTTTCCCTGTGGGTATCATGCAACCCATCCCCTCACAACCCCCAAAGGGTTAAAAGATGTGAGAGGGGTTTTAAAAGGCAGAAAGCGGAGTGTTGGTCAGCAAGCGAAGAATGGTTGAGTGGACGGCGCACCAAAAACATACACATACGCACAAGTTTAAGGGAAAGAACATAGTTTGGACGCAGACACTCCGCGTCGGGTTGGGACTCGACACTGGCCTTTTTTGTTCCATTTTCATGGCTGTTTGTTTCACGGCATGACTGCCCATCTCACTCGTGGAAAACAATTAACCCTGTAAAGGGGAAAAAAACCGCTCACAATCTCAGAGAAAAACACAAAGACTTTTACCCTATCTTCGGAGGATTGAAAGTGACTGGGGTAAAAATGGGGAATGTCAGTGGCAGGAAAGAGAAAGGCAAACCCACACTCAGACTTCCAAAAAACGCGTTTCCATCTCTCAAACCGGTTTCAGGGTATTTTTCTACACAGAAAAAGGAAATTTTGACGCTGTCAAAAAACATCTGTTTGGTCTGTTTTAAATGTGACATTTGTGTGCCCGACAGTCTGAAAAAACACTTTTTAAACTTAAACCTATTTTAAAAAATGTGCCTTTGGGGAAAGACAACTTGGGTGATTACATGCGGGAATACGCAGAAAAGCAAAAACTCCTGACGCCCACGTCGCACTTTGTTGGGTCTATAGGGAAAAAAAATTCTTTCGCCACTCCTTTTTCAATGGTACTTGGGCAGGGGTTAAAAGAAGAACATCACATGATCAGGAGTAAACCCCCAACTGTGTTTTAGAATTTTGGGCGAACGCGTGTCGATGCACGTACAAAGGGGACCTTTGATTTTCCCAATCATCTTGGCCGAAACGTTCATTTTGCCGGCAACAGCGCCTACGGCAAAATCTGCCCAAAATCGAAAACACGGGGACATTCCCTCGTCACAGGAAAATCCCAAAAAATGTGAAATAAAAGCGGTTTCAAAACGACCGAGCTAGGAGGGTGTAGCCCCGGGGGGGAATGAGCAAAAAAAAAATCAAGGGGCCCCCCTTTTGCAGATTGGTACTTTGTCTATCATACGAAAACTGCGAATTTTAAATTTATTACGTTTTTCTGGCAAATTCTGGACGGGTCAGATTTCAACTGCTGGGATGGACACGTTCCTCTAATGGCGCTTAGTGGAGAGTTTTTGAGGAAGTATAAAACCCCATTTTTGCCCCAACCGTTTTACAAGGAGTATCATCATGGTTTCCGCTGAGGCGTGTCCAACCACAGCGTTGTTCCAACCACACGCCAGTGGGGCTAGCGGGGGAACCCCCGCACATGCTCTGACTGTTTTGACCTTTGTACAATATGAAAAACAAACCCCGGGGGTTTGTTCAAAACAAAATACACAGGGACTGTTTGTGGGCTGTGTTCAAAAACTATTTCTGTTCCGGGGCAAGAGAAAAACAAATTCAGTTGAAAAGGGATCAAAAAAAAATCACAAAACACTCCCAAAGTGTTTATAACGAGTTCACAAAAAGGGAAAAAGTGGTGGTGGCACCAACACGGTTTTCAACAGACGGAAAAGCATGTTCACTTACACCAAAATCGCAATCTCTTTCCTTCTTTACTTTAAAAAAGGCATCGTCGTTCAGAGGAATCCCCCCTTTTCCCAACCCTGTCAGCATTCTCGGTGAAAGTCATGTCGGAACTTTTCCAATGCTGTCGTCTCGAAATGGTTTCATAGCTTTTTTGAAAACTATTTCAAGTGTTTGGGCCCTGGGTGCAGCTAAACATATTTTTTGGGAAACTTTCCCCCCACCTTCCTCTTTGGGTGTTTCCGGGTGTTTTTAAAAAACTTGAATGTTTAAAATAACTTTTGAATATTTGTAGTTTCTTCAGTGTCAGTTTTAAGGGTCAGCGGAGGGGGAAAAAAAAAACTGACAAACGCTGTCTGTTTCTTTTACTTTTTTTTTTGTTTTCCAGATGGGGTTCGTCACAGTACTCCCCAAAAAGGTTGCGAAGGGAGAAAATAGTATATGTGCCTTTGAGGTGTGAGTTTTTTTTTCCTTCTTGTTTTTTCAGGTGGTGAGACGAATTAAATAACCCAAAAACACAACAAAACGCCGCTCGCACGCACAAAGATAAATGCCCTTGTCTCCTTTCCAAAAGATGACCGAGGTCCCCGTCCCATTTTACCTGGGACGAACTGACCCCCGGTCCACACGTTACAGTCCGCACGCCCCGGGTTTAAAAAAACCAAACCACGATGACACTGCCCGAGGAAAAAGGAGAGAGAGGGAGAGGAGAGAGAGAGGAAGAGAGGAGAGAGAGCACGCCCCAAAGTCAGGTGCTCCGCGTTTCCATTTCCAAAAGTCTGTGCCCATGATCGTTGATGATGGGGAGAAGTGAAGCATCGACAGGGGGCCAAAAAAAAAGAACGCGCTCTCTGACCGTACCCTTTTGGGGCTTGCCCTTTATTTTTTCGGGATCATACCATTTGGGGAGGACAACATCATAAAAAAAAACATTTATTAAAAAACTTTTTAAAACGACAAAACAAAAGTAGGTTTAGCAAAAAGATTGTTTTCACAAAACATACGGCATAAAAGTTATCAAAGTTTAACCCAAAAACATTTCACATTGTTTTTTAAATAGCCGCGCTGTATACACACAGTCTTTCTTCAAGGGCCCTGAGTAGGGGTCCTCGTGGGGCGTGTATGGCAGGGAATGTAGGGTTCTGTTTGGGACTGCGTGGTCTGTCACAGCGGTGCAGGACTCCCCCACAGGGGTGGGGATTCCCCATCACACCATCCATCGTTCCCACGTCAGGGGGGGAAAGGGGGCCAAGCAGTTTGGGGCTTTTTTTCCCCTTCCCTTTTTTTTTTTTTGGGGCCCCCAACACCGCTTGGGGCGTGGCCCTCTTTAGAATGTCCAGTCCCCCCGTGTTGTCAGGGCGCTGCTCACCAAAAGGGGGGGGGTTGGGGGAATTCAGGTTGTTTTACACGCCTGGGTTCCGCAGGATCCTTTTGAGCGAAGGGCAGCTGGAGTACAGGGAGGTATGGTTACACCCCCGGGGATTTTCGGTCGGAGGTCTGCTGTGCTGCTGCGTTTGGGGGGTGTCTTTTTATTGGCCCCCACAGAACTGATGTTTTGGTATTTGGTCCGCCACCATTTTATTCTTCGTTTGCTCTTTCAAAATCTTGCAACCCCAACGACAATCCTCGCGCGCCCTGACCAGACGACCACCCCGGTGTTGGTTGGTCTCTTTTAAGGTGCCATATATTCTGACAACCCTTTGCCAGGTTTTGGGGGTGGGAAAAATGTTGCGTCCCCGTGGGTTTTAGTGTAGGCTCTGGGTCCTTTTTTTCTGGTACTGGTAGGTGAAGACGTTTGTCAGCGCGAGTGGAGTAGAGAATGAATAACCATGGTTGAGGCCTTCTTAATAGTTTTGTGTGAGCGTTTACACAGACTGGTTTAAACCCGCTCAGACCACCTCAAAAAGGTATTCAAACAAACCCTCAGGAAAACGAGCGGGGAGCCAATCAACAGTCAAAATTTGGGGTTTTTGGTTTGTTTAAAATTTTTATGAAGATAAGACTGACGACTTTGTTTTGAACCTAGGGTTTTGTTTAACCCGGGTTTGGCCTTTAAACCTCACCCCTTTTTTCTTTTGGGACTTCATACGATAAAAAAAGATGGAAACCCTGTGGAAAGAAAGATGATCTCTGTCGAGTTGACCCCCAAGTGGTTCCCGAGTTTGAAAGAAGCAGTGACACATTTCCCCTTCCCGGCTCTGACATGTTGCCAAATCGGCGAACTTGTAACCTCTGTGCAAACAGATTTTTTAAGAGTCAAGCGATCTGAGCTTTTTTTTTTCAAACCAAAAATTAACTTTCCCCAGATCTTTCCCTTGGAGTCGCAGTGAAACGTGTGTTTTGTGACCCTCCCCAGTTACAACGTTTTTAAAAGACTTTTTTTTTGAATAATGAATAAAAAGATTTTCCTTTTTTGACATTGGTCCCAGTTTATGGGGTGGAACACCGACAACACTTGGGGGAAAACTGTGACCGCGACTTTTTTTAAATGAAAGCAGCACATAGTACCCACGGCTGAGTGGTCAAGTCTTGTAAGTCTTTGGTTAAAACGATAACTGAAAATGGTTTTTAACATAAAATTTTCAATTTCTGGATACAAAGAAGGGGGGGGAGACCAAAAAATATCAAAATTGTCTGTTTTAACCGACCATCAACCAAACACTTTCCAAAAGTTCTCCCGGGCCCCGGGTTGTGGTCGGGGGTTTTTTTCCCAATGCGAAGGTCGTCGGGTGGTGAAAGAGAGGGAGCTTGTTCCTTGGGTATATTCCCCCAAAAAACCGCCGGGGGTGAATGTCTTTACCCAAAACCGTGGCAATGTCCACATATTTTGTTGAAAAGTCTGTCAGCCTTGCGGGCCCGATCGATTTCGATCATACTGTCCACTTGCTAACAAACATGGACGGCTCAGCCAGAGCTTGAGAGAACTTTTTTTCCAGCGAATGGCCACTCCTGACCAGTTCAAACTGCTGGCTCCATCCCGCAAACTTGGAGTCAGATCAAAAGCATACGGGGGATCCTCGGTCTAATCTTGATACTTGTGGTGTTTCCAGCATCTCTGTTCACCACTCCCCGGCCCCCGCTCGATGGGGTAGGGCCCCCACAAACTGCCGCTGTTCAAAATCCGGGGTCCCGGGCCCCGGCAGGGGAAACTGGCGCCGTCCTTACAGACACAGGAAATTTTTAAATTGGGCCCTGTGAAAGTGGAAAAGATTTTTTGTTGTACCCCCCATTGAACGCGCGCTGTTTACAAGGCGACTCGATCTTGTTTGGGGGGCTGATGATAAAGAGGTTTTCTTGGACAGCGTTTTTAAATTCCTTGGGGGGGATAAAGAAGGCTTCTGAAAAATTCCTTTTTAGGGTACTTGACGTACCCCCCTTTCCGGCCTTTTTTGTGAGCCAAAAGGGAAAAAGCCGGATTCAGTTTCCTTTGCAAAGAACAGGGGAAACGTGAGTGATGACACTTTATAGGGCGCACCCGCCCACCCATCATGTGCCATGAGGTTTTAAAGGCGTTTTTTGGGGGGGTTAGTCTGAGTTTTGACGTCACACCTTTACAGGGAGCGTTCCGGAGCTCATATTGTGTGAAGGCGCCCCCAAAAATATCCCTTCTCCACTCCCAGCTTCAGCTCCGTCGAAACTTCAGACCGACATAGCCTTTTTCCCTTTGGTTTTCCTCAAAAACGGCCGGGTGTGTCGTGAAAAAGATACTGGCAAATGACTGTCTTTCGCATCCTTGCCGAGTTCAAAGTTGACTCGATTACGCTCGGTAGGGGTAATTTTTTGGGCTGGATGAAACAGGGTCGTTCAGGGGAATCCACCTGAAAAAACAGGTTTGGGCCGTTCTTGACAGGGGCAACATCACCCGGCTCAAGGGCCTGTACCATCGGCTTTTGTCACTTTAGCACGGAGTGGAGTTGGGATTGCTCAATCCACGTAGTCTGGGGGGGCACCCCTGATGTGAAAAAATTTAAGGGGGCCTGGGCCAAGGTTGCTAGTGGATGATGTTCTTTACCCCGGGGTTGGTTACCCATACAGAAAACAAGTCAAGTCCCTATTACACTTTCACGCAATGCTGGTGTAGCAACGACATGGGTCTTCCAAAAATGTCTCGAGGAATCCGGGGGGGGTCTTTTTTTTTTTCCCCTTGTTGGCTGGAGTGACCCACCTGGTTGAGGACCCTTTTTTTAGCCTCCCAGGGGTTTTCCCCCCGGGGGTGTCGCAGGGCCGGACCTGCCACGGCTTGCTGCAACAATTTTGCCCCCTGCTTACCCCCTTGTGGAGGCGGACTTAAATTTTGTCCCGACAGCACATCTTGCGCAAGTGCATGCCCGTTCGAGTCCCTCCTTCAGTTTAAAAACCTTTTCCCCCCTTTTTTAACAAAGGGATGAGAGTAGCCCCAGTCCTCCAGAGGTTTCCAAGTCTCTCCCGGTAATTTCTTCCCCCCCTAAAAACGGGAAACCCCTGTCAGCTTGGGGGCAGTAAAAGTCTTCTAAGCTTTCCCTCGGTGTTCAAGGGAAGTGACGACCATCCTTAAAAGGGCCCTCAGGGGCCCTCTGCGCCAAAGTTGAAGCGTCACGATGGTTTTTTCCCCTTTGCAAAGACAGAGGTTTGCCCGTGTCTTTGGTTTTTAAAAGGATTTCCATGTGTTGAATGGAACCTTCAAGGGGTTTTAAATGGGTTTTTCAAAAATATGATGTACGATTTCGTGCTCTGTTCCCCGTCGGGGGGCAATTCGGAGCAAGGGAACCATCCATCACCAACGGACGTGGTTGAACCCAAATCGCAGTGACGTAAAACCCTCAAACCCTCGTTGGAGATGTACTTGGTTTTTTCTTTCTAACACCTTTCCCCAAACTAGTCTCTTCCCGACCAAGATTCTCTTAATGCGGGGGCTGATCTGGGGAAGCTATCGCATCATCGTCTAAATGTCACTTTTCGGTGCACGATTATAAAACAGTTTGTGTTTTCCCTTTTTTTTCTTTCTGCACAGCCGTCGAATTTAAAATTGGTTTTTTGTTGGTAAAAAAAATTTGTGATTCATACAATCCCGCAGGTAGTTGTTTCGACTGTTGTTTTGACTCTCCATCGGGCGAAAAAAAATCCAAATTTCTTGTTCTTTTAATTTTTAAAGTATGTGTTGCTGAACAAAATTAACGACCCACTTTGTAATCTCCGTTTAAGTCACACGGTTGAGGTAGTTTGGGGAAAAAATATGGTGTTGGGTTTTCGGGGGGTAGTACGACTGGAGCTTTTGGGGGGGGGAACGTCAGTAAAATACGGTTTCAGGGTGTTGGGCCCTGGTCGATGGTGGATTTGGGGTGTACCCAGACAATCCCAAGAAGAGCCACCCACAAATTGTCCCTCCTTTACCCCGGCTTGATTAAAAGAGACACACCTACCACCCTAAAAGGAGCGTCTGACAACCGAAAACAATTTTACCCCGAGGAATCGTCGTCCAAACACCCCCACAGCGCAGATTTTCTGGGCCCCGCGTTTTGAGTGCGGTTTATCTCTCATGAGTCGAGCGATTTTACTTGGTTTTTGATCAGGCAGGGGCAGGTGCGTAGGTGGTCGCGCTGTTGGGAATCCAGAAATTTAAAGAAGAGTCATAGCGAACCATTTGATTAAAATTTTTCCCCTGTCCCTGAGCTTTTTTGCGGTTGCTTCAAGATCGCTTCAATACGAAAATCTGTTTCCCCCCACTTTCTGTATCCCTGGGCAAAAAAGTTCCTTAAGTCTTTTCCATGATGCTTTGAGAATGTAACCTGGGTGGGCTTTTTTTTACTGACTGTAAAAGTTTTTCAGACCAAGTGGCAAATAACCTTTTTAAATGTCTCCTCGTTTTATGATCCGTCACGTCTCCTAGTTTCGTTTAGGGGGGGAAGGAGAGGAGGGGTAGGGTGGTCGCTGTTGACGAGTCTGCCATACATTTCTTGGTTTGTGTTGTCACTTCTGGGAGCACGCTGGGGTGTGCGGGTTTTAAACGAAGGGGTTTTTGCCTTTACCAACTTTGGGAAAACTTTTCCCCAAAATCTCAAAGTTTTTTTTTTTGGTAAGTAGGCCAGAGCTTTCTTTCAAAGTGCGATTCATTTTCTCTACAACAGAGGGTTTTTGTTCCTCGTTTTCTGTCCAAAAAGGGGGGTTTTTTTCCCTTCAAAAACGTTTTAAAAGTTTTGTTCAAAACTCTGCCCTTTGTCTGTTTGGGGTTTTTAGGGGTTTGACCCTGCAAGGATGCTTTTTAAGGCCCTCCACCCTCCAGGTCCTTTTTTTTTCAAAGGAAGACCCAAAAATATTTGACAAGACATCGATGATGTCAGCTAGCTAAAACCATCATTGTTTTTTTTCAGGCGTTGGACTCAATCGATCATTGCCATTGATGGTCCCATTCTCCTAAATCTTTTTCCTTCTTTATAGTTTAAGGCGTGAACACCACCAAAAGATCCCGGGCGTTTTTTGGTGTGTAGTAAGCCTTTTCCCCCAAATTTGTTCGTTTTTGTATTTTTTTTTTTTTTCCGCGGAGCCTTTCAGGTGTATCATATGATCCCAACCCTCAAAGGTGCCCGGGCTTGCTTATCCTGTTGTTTCGGTTTGTTTGTTGTCTTTCTCCCCCCAAAAAAAAGGTGTCTCCCCTTCCCAAAGGGGTCAGAGTCTTCTGTACCTCGTGACTTCGGGTCGATGAAAGGAACGTTTTCAGTGATGGTGGGGGGGGGTTGGCATTGGTGGGGTAGAAAAAAGGGGGTTGGGGGAAGAGAAAACCCCCACCGACGGTCCCTTTCCTAGACTGTGAAGAATAGGACAGGGTGCCGGGTATTTGTTTGTCATAAACTTCCAAAGGGGCGGGGTTTCCAATAAATTTGGGGGATGTTTGGGTCATGAGAGCACGGCAAAGGGTTTCCACCCCATGGGTTGGAAGTGGGGACGTTTTTTTAGCACATCATTGACCAAATCAACGAGGTTCAGTTTTTTTTAAACCTTCCTCGCCAAATGATTTCCCCTCGTGGTTCCATTTCAGATCTGGGTGATTTGAACGCGGTTTAAAAACGCTCCCCTTTGCTTTTCATGTTTTTGGACATTCCACAATTCCTTTTTTTCCCCGCTTGTAAACATGGGGGTTGGGCACCAAAAAGTCTTGCTTCTCTTTGGGTTGGGTTTTTACAGGTGTTGTGTCTTGAAAAGTCACTCTCCTGGTTTTTTTTCCCTTTAAATATCAAAACTTTTTAATTTTCCAAAAATTCGATGATCTATTAGCCTTGCCCTTTGTCGTTTTATCATTGTTCTTAATTATCACGCATCTGCTGATCCCTGTCCTAAGACTGTAGATGCGGCATCAGGAAGGAGGCCCGCGAACAGAGTTGCACCGAGGTCCCCTAAAAACATTTTCTTTGTATGCCCATGATGTGGTTACAATCCCCCCCCGTAAACCTCCGGCACCCCCCGGGGGGCAAGGTTTTATGAGGGCACCCAAAACCCCCCCTTTTGCAAGATCGCTTCTTTTCTCTTGCTGGGGGTTCCCTTTTTCGCCAGGGGGCGTAAGTTTTTGTATCTGCCAAATGTTTCTTCGGGAGGAGTCAGTCTCACGTGGCCTTTAAAATGTTGAGGGAACAATTTTACTAGGGGGGTTTATCAAATCTGGCGAGGGCCCCTTTTGAGTGCCTTAATAACAGCAGGCCTTGGCACCACACCCCAAAAACTGCAACATGGGTAGTTTTTTTTCATACAGAACTTCACAGTTTTAGCAATCTCCACAATTCTTCTCTCCATTCTCCACCAAAAAGAAATAAAGTTGCGGTAAAAACTGGGATATTGGAAAACGAAAATCATTTTGCACATACACGACTTGAGGGGGCGGGGGGAGACTATTTTTCTCAGACGGAGTATGGGTGTCTCCGACGAAGTCAAACAAAAATAACCGTGGGTTTGGATGTGCATTTTAAAAACTTCCTGAACGTACTTTAATCTTCCGGGGTACATCTGTTTAGCTAAAGGGGGGTTTGTGAGGCGTCTCTTGGGTTTTGAAAAACCCCCAGAAATGACTGTTCAAGCTGTTTGGGCCCTTTTTCTTTGTTTTTTCCCAAAAAGATTCTGCACGATGTCATGCACTATGTTCTTGTGGTCCTTTTTGAAATAATTTTGTCACCCCGTCATCCCTTTCGCTCATAAAACATCATCACCACCAAACTCGTTTTGTCTCCCCTTTTTACTTTGGGTCCCGTCAAAACGTGACTCCTTTCAAAAAAAAGATTCCAGACTGCCCTCTCCGTAACACCACACAATCTCATCGGGGGTTGTCATTACTTTATGGGTTATTAAAACTGTTGCCCAAAATTTTTTTCCCCTTCCCGTTGGCCCGCAAACACAAGGTAAAGGGGGTGTTTCCCCTTGGATCCTAGTTTCTGTTTGGGCCGCATTGACATTCTCTTTTTTTTCTGGCTACATATTCCTGTATCGTCGCATCATATCATCATCTAAGCAGCTCATGTCATCACCGCCATCCCATTTTCTAAACACGCCTACGTCAGGGACAACCCGCCGGGAACAAGAAAACACCCCCTTTATATTTATAAAAAAAAAGAAAACTCGATCCACACGCGCGCGCAGCAAACCGAAACCCCCATCTATTTTTTAAACCCCCACGTCACAACCACCCCCCCCAACAACAAAGACTCAAAAAAAAAAATCTCTTATTACTTCACCCACACCGTGACCTTGACCCCGCCCCGTCAGGCACCCTCCGCCCCCCTGCCCGCCACCGCCGCGACACCTGCCCCCACTTGGCATGCGCAAAAACCCCTTCCGGGGAGACCCCTCCGAGATCCCTTTTGAGGCATGGAAAAAATTTCCCTTACCCCCTTTTACTGGCATGTGAAAATGAAGCCACTTTTTAAATGAGATATGCAATATTCTCACCCAAAATAAACAAGAGATATACGCAAAAAACCCCGTAAGTAAATATGACAATAGTGACAGTATCGATCATGTCAGATATACAAAATAGGCAAACAGAAACTAACAAATTTAGCTATCAACTAATATTGGTAGGCCATTCAGACTGAATCAAATAAAATGAATCGCATTATGATGGAATGAAAATTACAAACGTAACTGGGCTTTGGGGGGGAGAGAGAGAGAGAGAGAGAGAGAGAGAGAGAGAGAGAGAGAGAGAGAGAGAGAGAGAGAGACAGAGAGAGAGAGACAGAGACAGAGACAGAGGCAGAGACAGAGACAGAGAGACACAGAGAGAGAGACAAGGAGAGAGAAGGAGAGAGACAGACAGACAGAGAGAGAGAGATAGAGTTATTCATAAAGACCATAGCCCCTTAGAAGGGGGGTGTACATGAAAAAGATATGCAGGCCCATGAAACTGTCATAATTAAGCACAAACGTCTTCTATTAAATGCTTTGTTCAAATATAACACGAGCCACTTAACAATAGTCTCATTCTTGATGTAATCAACAGGTTTAAATAAACATGGCTGTTTGAAGTATGCATGTAGAAAAAAAATTGAGAGAGAGAGAGAGAGAGATGAGAGAGAGAGAGAGAGAGAGAGAGAGAGAGATAGAGAGAGAGAGAGAAAGGAAAACATCTCCATGTACACAATGAAATCAGAACACAGTGCAGACAGCATGAAACGAGATCAGCATTACCTCCACTGCATTCTCCATGTGTTCTGCCCATGCCGCCTCCACCCTCACCCCAGTCCCTACACACACACACACACAACACACACACACACACACACACACACTTCTTCCCTCCACCACAGAACCCTTCCCCATCCTGCCATCTCAGACCCCCTAAAACCCACTCTTTGTGCAGTTTTACGACAGTGCTTGAGGGCTTCATGAAAAGGGAAAAAAGAAACTTCACCCACCCGAACGTGACTGAACTGACGATTCTATTTCCGTCTGGCGTTCCTTTCGCGCTGCAGATGAGATTGTGAGTGAGGGGCAAGTTTCTCTCTGCCTTCCCTCTTTTCCTGATTGTTCCTTTTGTTTCCTTTCACACTGGGCCTGGCTTTGTTACCAGTTTTATGGCCTTCCCTAGTGGCCACTTTAGAACCATTTAATGACCAGAATTATGCAGAACGTGAGGACAACCCTGGCGAGTATCTGCTCTGCAAATAGTGCACCAAGGCTGGAAGAAAAAACATTCTTGAGCGATGGAAAAGAGCACATTTGCACGAAAGCTCGATCGTGCTTGACAGCGTCAGATTCAGAGTCAGTTGTCAAACATGAAGCATTCATATTGAGTAAAGTGTCAAACCCTGCTGCCATTCCTCTGTCATAAGTTTTCACAGACTGATTATCATTGTCTGGTCGAAACCCAGTGCCGTCATGTTTATTCAAGTTCAAGGGTAGCTTCCCCGTTTTGCAGGTTCTTCCTGCATTTTCCATGTGTTTTTTTTTTTTCAGGGTTATCAGCAGCGATAGAATGTATGTATGTGTGCTTACTTCATTGTGTGTGCAGTTACAGTGTGGGTATTAGTGTACACCACATGTCATGGTGTGAGTTTTGTGTCATTATCATACGATAACAAGTGCACACAACCAACTTCTTTCTCTCTCTCTCCTCTCTCCTCTCTCTCTCTCTCTCTCCTCTCTCTCTCTCTCTCTCTCTCTCTCTCTTCTCTCTCTGAGCTGACATCTGAATCTGACTTTGTTGGGTGCTGTTATCGTTTCCACTGCTGCCATCGTCTTCAAGCAACATGTAAATCGTTGCGTTTACGTTTTTGAGATCTAGTAGTAGGCATCCTTCAGTCTCGGAAGACTCTGGAGTTGCGCTCTAGGTGTCTATTCTGGTACAGCGACGGGTGTGGCTGGCCAGTCCGACGCGGGAATGACAGTCCCGTGGCAGAGGGCACAGATGAAGTCTGACCTGGTCTGTCTGCCTGGGCTGCAGCCTTTCTTCTCATTCTCTTTTCCCCAAGCTGCTGGGAATATGGAGAGTATGTTACTGAGGGATGTGAAAGTTGATTAGTATGTTTTGTTAAAAGCTTTACTCCTACTCACCAGACTGTAAACTTTTCCACAGGTGCGAGCTATTTAACTTCAAAACTATTAGATTTGTGGAGATTTCACTTTCTTTTCACGGAGGCTGGGCGACTCTCTCTCTCTCTCTCTCCTCTCTCTCCCTCTCTCTCTCTCTCCTCTCCTCTCTCTCTCTCTCTCTCTCTCTCTCACACCTAACATAAACAGGTAATCTCTTTATGGGACTATTAAAAATCCCATGAAACAGTGTTACATGTAAAGGCAGTAAGGTGAAAACACACTTGAATTACCAGGCATTTCCAGGATGCTAAATTTCTGCATACTTAGGGAAAGTAGAAAACCATCAACAATCTGAAACTGGGTTTATCAATGAAAGAGATGCAAGACCGAACCTTTAGTAACCTGATAATTGTCTGCGAAATATGGAGATGAGAATATGGAGATGATAAGTTGAAAAAAATACACAAAATAATCACATATTTGGGTGTAAAACAAAGAAGTGAAAACAAAATCATCTATAATCAGATACTGACCTATCAATAATCAGGCACTGGTGTGAACGGGTGAGGCAATGGCATCGATATTAAACAGACACCAGGTATATTGATTAGAGACCAGGCTATGAAGTAAAGTCGAAGGTGGAAAATCTACTTAAACAACATGACCCCCACTTTCCTATGTCACCGTTCCCCTGAGGTCAACCTCACTCTCCCTACCTCTTGATGATTCTCTCCTCTCATGGACGTCTGTGTGAGGAAGTGGAAATTACCCACATAACCCTTCTCACCCCTTTCTGCAGTCCTTCTCCCCACTCCTCAGTATTCTCTCTCTCTCTCTCTCTCTCTCTCTCTCTCTGTCTCGTTGGCTGTTTATACCAGTTAGTCTCTCTAGGTCTTCACACCGTCTTCTTTCTCCCATCGTCTGTCCCTCCCTCGCGAGGCTCACGTAACTATCACAAGCCCTGTTTGTTCTATTTCAGAGAATGACATGACCCACCCTGCACTTGTTTCCTCCTCCTCTCCCCCCCCCCCCCCCCCCCCCCCCCCCCCATCCTTCCCGTCTGCTTAGAAGAACACCTGCAATTTGCTTTGTTTGACAAGCTACTTCCTAAACATCAAGACACTTGCCACGTCTATCGTTTCACTCATTTTTCTCAGCTGAATACCCAGTATTCACTGGCGTTTTCTCGATTCCTACGATTCTCATGGTTTATGAAACCTTGTTTATTTCACT
>CM031615.1:52944820-52949548 GCA_018398815.1 Conus ventricosus | reverse complement strand
GCCAGAGACCCAAGAGCAAAAAAAAAAAAAAAAACAGAGAGAGAGACAAGGAGAGAAGGAAGAAAAGACAGGACAGACGAAGAGAGAGAGTAGAGTTATTCATAAAGACCATAGCCCCTTAAAGGGGGTGTACATGAAAAGATATGCAGCCCTGAAACTGTACATAATTAAGCACAAACGTCTTCTTTTAAATGCTTTGTTCAAATATAACACGAGCCACTTAACAATAGTCTCATTTCTTGATGTAATCAACAGGTTTAAATAAACATGGCTGTTTGAAGTATGCATGTAGAAAAAAATTGAGAGAGAGAGAGAGAGAGAGAGAGAGAGAGAGAGAGAGAGAGAGAGAGAGATAGAGAGAGAGAGAAAGGAAAACATCTCCATGTACACAATGAAATCAGAACACAGTGCAGACAGCATGAAACGAGATCAGCATTACCTCCACTGCATTCTCCATGTGTTCTGCCCATGCCGCCTCCACCCTCACCCCAGTCCCTACACACACACACACACACACACACACACACACACACACACACACACTTCTCTCCCTCCACCACAGAACCCTTCCCCATCCTGCCCATCTCAGACCCCCTAAAACACCACTCTTTGTGCAGTTTTAACGACAGTGCTTGAGGGCTTCATGAAAAGGGGAAAAAAAGAAACTCACCCACCCGAACGTGACTGAACTGACGATTCTATTTCCGTCTGTGCGTTCCTTTCGCGCTGCAGATGAGATTGGTGAGTGAGGGGCAAGTTTCTCTCTGCCTTCCCCTCTTTTCCTGATTTTCCTTTTTGTTCCTTCACACTGGCCTGGCTTTGTTACCAGTTTATGGCCTTCCCTAGTGGCCACTTTAGAACCATTTAATGACCAGAATTATGCAGAACGTGAGGACAACCCTGGCGAGTATCTGCTCTGAAAATAGTGCACCAAGGCTGAAGAAAAAACATTCTTGAGCGATGGAAAAGAGCACATTTGCACGAAAGCTCGATCGTGCTTGACAGCGCCCAGATTCAGAGTCAGTTGTCAAACATGAAGAATTCATATTGAGTAAAGTGTCAAACCCTGCTGCCATTCCTCTGTCATAAGTTTTCACAGACTGATTATCATTGTCTGGTCGAAACCCAGTGCCGTCATGTTTATTCAAGTTCAAGGGTAGCTTCCCCGTTTTGCAGGTTCTTCCTGCATTTTCCATGTGTTTTTTTTTTTCAGGTTATCAGCAGCGATAGGAATGTATGTATGTGTGCTTACTTCATTGTGTGTGCAGTTACAGTGTGGGTATTAGTGTACACCACATGTCATGGGTGTGAGTTTTGTGTCATTATCATACGGATAACAAGTGCACACAACCAACTTCTTTCTCTCTCTCTCTCTCTCTCTCTCTCTCCTCTCTCTCCTCTCTCTCTCTCCTCTCTCTCTCTCTCTCTCTTCTCTGAGCTGACATCTGAATCTGACTTTTTGGGTGCTGTTATCGTTTCCACTGCTGCCATCGTCTTCAAGCAACATGTAAATCGTTGCGTTTACGTTTTTGAGATCTAGTAGTAGGCATCCTTCAGTCTCGGAAGACTCTGGAGTTGCGCTCTAGGTGTCTATTCTGGTACAGCGACGGGTGTGGCTGGCCAGTCCGACGCGGGAATGACAGTCCCTGTGCAGAGGGCACAGATGAAGTCTGACGCTGGTCTGTCTGCCTGGGGTGCAGCCTTTCTTCTCATTCTCTTTCCCCAAGCTGCTGGAATATGGAGAGTATGTTACTGAGGGTGAGTGAAAGTTGATTAGTATGTTTTGTTAAAAGCTTTACTCCTACTCACCAGACTGTAAACTTTTCCACAGGTGCGAGCTATTTAACTTCAAAACTATTAGATTTGTGAGATTTCACTTTCTTTTCACGGAGGCTGGGGGACTCTCTCTCTCTCTCTCTCTCTCTCTCTCTCTCTCTCCTCTCTTCTCCTCCTCTCTCTCTCTCTCTCTCTCTCTCTCTCACACACCTAACATAAACAGGTAAATCTCTTTATGGGACTATTAAAAATCCCATGAAACAGTGTTACATGTAAAGGCAGTAAGGTGAAAACACACTTGAATTACCAGGCATTTCCAGGATGCTAAATTTCTGCATACTTAGGAAAGTAGAAAACCATCAACAATCTGAAACTGGTTATCAATGAAAGAGATGCAAGACCGAACCTTTAGTAACCTGATAATTGTCTGCGAAATATGGAGATGAGAAATATGGAGATGATAAGTTGAAAAAAATAACACAAAATAATCACATATTTGGGTGTAAAACAAAGAAGTGAAAACAAAATCATCTATAATCAGATACTGACACTATCAATAATCAGGCACTGGGTGTGAACGGGTGAGGCAAATGGCATCGATATTAAACAGACACCAGGTATATTGATTAGAGACCAGGCTATGAAGTAAAGTCGAAGGTGGAAAATCTTACTTAAACAACATGACCCCACTTTCCTATGTCACCGTTCCCCTGAGGTCAACCTCACTCTCCTACCTCTTGATGATTCTCTCCTCTCATGGACGTCTGTGTGAGGAAGTGGAAATTACCCACATAACCCTTCTCACCCCTTTCTGCAGTCCTTCTCCCCACTCCTCAGTATTCTCTCTCTCTCTCTCTCTCTCTCTCTCTCTCTGTCTCGTTGGCTGTTTATACCAGTTAGTCTCTCTAGGTCTTCACACCGTCTTCTTTCTCCCATCGTCTGTCCCTCCCTCGCGAGGCTCACGTAACTATCACAAGCCCTGTTTGTTCTATTTCAGAGAATGACATGACCCACCCTGCACTTGTTTCCTCCTCCTCCCCCCCCCCCCCCCCCCCCCCCCCCCCCCATCCTTCCCGTCTGCTTAGAAGAACACCTGCAATTTGCTTTGTTTGACAAGCTACTTCCTAAACATCAAAGACACTTGCCACGTCTATCGTTTCACTCATTTTCTCAGGCTGAATACCCAGTATTCACTGGCGTTTTTCTCGATTCCTACGATTCTTCATGAGTTTAGTGAAACCTTTGGTTTCATTTCAGCCACGTCAATTATGAAACATCATGCTGTTTACATAACAATGTAAACATTGGACCTGCACAGTTAGCAGCGAGAGCATCTATCAAATTACATGGTTGACTCTTCCCCATTTAATTCTAAATGGAACGTCTCTGTTCTCGACAATTTGCAGATCTTCTGGCTACCAGCTTGAGAATGCCATGACAGACTGCTAAGTACTGTGCCTAAAAGAGCACAATTATTGACCGACTGTCAGACTTTCAACACTCGACTGTTACTCACAGACTGACTGTCAGACGATCGACTCTCCAGAAGCAGTAAATGCCCATCTTGCCACCTCTGACATCTTCAAAATCAGATGATCAGATGACCAGAGAAGATCAACAATGAAGATCTATGGAAGCAAGCAGGGCATGAACCAGTGGCCAAGCAGAGGAAGTGGAGCTGGATTGGACACACTCTCAGGAAGCCAGCATCCAGCACCACACGCCAAGCCCTGACATGGAACCCGCAGAGGAAAAGGAAGAGAGGCCGACTTCGTAGCAGCTGGAGGCGAGACACTGAGGCAGAGATAAAGAGGCAGGGGACCAACTGGACAGGCATTCAGCGAGCAGCCCAGAACCGAGTGCGATGGTGGAGTGTTGTCGATGGCCTATGCTCACCCTTGAACTATGGACCTAAGTACGTAAGTTACCACTTCTGAGATGCATTATCTTTTATTGACACAGACCAGCGGGTAAGTGGTATTCATTTTCTAAGTCTTGTGACTATGGTTTGCTATGCATTTATGCATTAGCGGGTTAAGTTTATCCATACAACAATGTTTTGCTAGGTCTGCTGAGATAAGTAATGGACACCTTTGTTTGTTTAATTACATTAAAGTGATTGATTCTGATCAATCCAGTTGTTTGTTCGGGTGTGTTCAATTGGAATGAGATGGTAAATTTACCGCCCTAGTTATTTGAGCTGAATGATTATCTCCGTGCACCTGATGTACTTATTTCTTTGTTGTTTAGCTCTACTTGTTAAATATTTGCATCCACCAGTTAGAAATCAAAGCAGGAACAGTAAATTAGAATTGTGATATTTATACTAAATATCATTATGTTGACTAAGATCTCACACTTTTTCTGGAAGTTCAAAGAGCATGTTTGAAATCACTTCCAGGAGCAGTTCCAGAAATTAATGCTACAGTCCACGCTCCGTTATTTCGACAGAAAGCCCAGCCTGGAAGAGTGGTTATGACATCAAGTCATCACAGCAGGCCCATCAAATCTTTGACATCACTCAATAGCAGAGTTGTCTATTCCTACATCTGTCAGCCATGTCAGAAAGGCAAGCATACGACCTCCTGACTGCATTCGAGTCTATTAATGTTTAGCGCTCAAAATTCACGGTAGTGATCAGAGACTTAATAGTGACGAAAAACTATGTAGGGTCCACCTATCTGAGGCCAACACTGGGCCAGATCTCATGTTTCAATGTGTTTTTTTTTTTCTACATGGTCTTCATTCATATATTCAAATAAAGTCGTTTACATGCCAATTCACATTATCTATGTTTGTTTATATTCTGTATCACCCCTGGTTTAACCCTGCTTCAGTTCTGTCTGTTGGCGTGGAGCGCAGGTACATTTGAGAGCATTAGCTTACAGAAAATGTCATACCATGCCATTCCTGAGTATCTTTGATAAACCCCCAAAAGAAAATACGTTGAAG
>CM031615.1:52937320-52939820 GCA_018398815.1 Conus ventricosus | reverse complement strand
CTCTCTCTCTCTCTCTCTCTCTCTCTCTCTCTCTCTCTCTCTCTCTCTCTCTCCAGTCATAAATCCACTAAAAGAATATCTCATTTCAAGGTCATCTGTCCGAAGACAAAACAGCCTGTAAGAAAAGAGGGGGGAGGTTTGTCTTGACCCATGGTATCTGTGCATATATCTGTCTTTAAATTCTGGTTAGAAGACAATGGAAGCAGAACAGAGGCACCTGCATAGCTGTTTCCTTTTGCTCCTGAGAAAAAGAGTTTACGTGAATTGTTTTAGAAAGACACATTAATTTCAAATGACGTCAGCAATAGCATGTGGATTATTTGTTTTCATTAACTACACTGTTCCTTTTTTCACTTTCTTTCGTTGCTGCTGCTGCTGCTGCTGCTGCTGTTGTTGTTGTTGTTGTTGTTGTTGTTGTTGTTGTTGTTAAGTTGCTCCGGATGTTCGTGTCTTTGTTTTTTCTTTCCTAATCAGAACAACAACAATGACCATGAAAGTGATTGTTATAAAGACAGTGACCTGATTCTACATTGTGTGTGTGTGTGTGTGTATGTATGTGTGTGTGTGTGTGTGTGTGTGTGTGTGTGTGTGTGTGTGTGTGTGTGTGCGTGCGTGCGTGCTTGGTGTTGTTGTTGGTGGTGGTGGTGGTGGTGGTGTGTGTGTGTGTGTGTGTGTGTGTGTGTGTGTGTGTGTGTGTGTGTGTGTTTGTGTGTGTGTGAGTGTGTGTGTGTGTGTGTGTGTGTGTGTGTGTTGTGTGTGTGTGTGTGTGTGTGTGTGTGTGTGTGTACATTAACTAATTATACATAAAGAGAAGTGGACAGTTGATCATAAAACCACTGGATAATCTCTTTTGAATATTTCAGATCCTCTAGTTCGTGAAATTCAGGATACCAGCCCAGATGGATATTTTGCACAAAATGCTACGCTGGGTTCTTAACATAATCTGCATACTGCGGGAAATGTAAGGGCCTGAAAGCTGGCCCGTCTGCAAATGCCATCACACTGGCAACAAAGGTTGGCAAAAGCAGGCCCAGTTTGAACAATGGAAAAGAATGTGAAGGGGAAAGCTGAAGCGAAGGGGGAAGGGAAGGAAATTGGATGACCGCGCTTGCCGACTCCTCGTCTGCAAACCTAGACACTCACAGGCGGACATAAAATCGTCAGTTTAGTCACGTTTGGGTGGGTGAGGATTTCCCCTTGTCCGCAAAGCTATTCAAACATTCTCATAAAATCTACACAAAGGGTGGCGTGTTTCACTGCTAGCTGGGCAGAGTGAAGAGGACTGTTGGGAGGGAAAGGATGTTGTGGGGCGGAACACTGGGACATTCAATAGAGTTAATGCTGATTTTGTTTCAGGCTGCCTGTAAACCATCCTGATAATTATCTACTTGGTACTTGATTCTCTCTCTCTCTCTCTCTCTCTCTCTCTCTCTCTCTCTCTCTCTCTCTCTCTCTCTCTCTCTCTCTCTCTCTCTCTGTGGATACACGTACCAGTGAATTTTTTTTGTTCATTCTGATATATAGCGTGACTGATTTTACTGGCTTACAGTTGAATAATTCGACAGTATCTCTCTAAACAATGTAACACACCGGGGAAAGTGCAACTGAAGGATATTTTCTTACATAAAGATATTATTTTAGGGATTTCATTTGGATATAGTTGAGTTTTACGTCCTCACAGCAAAAGCTTGTAGGGACAAGTTGTTTTTCACGGTAATCTTGGAAACAGATTTCATGTGTCTCACTCCATTTATCTATGTGTTGAATTATATTATCTGATATATTTTTTGAAACCCATTTATAAAACCGACAATGAACACAACAAATGACAATGATCTGTAGTTCGTGTTTTCAGTTCTTCAAGATCCAATATTTACATGCATGAGCAAGCGTCATCAGACCGTTCTGATCCTACTGTCACTCTCTCTGCAAAATTTCCAAACCATAGGATTTCTGAGATCAGCCGGAGACTGCTGCCATGCAGGGAGACAGCTGTCACATTGTCAAGCAACGCAGCAGACTTTGATGAACGTCGGAAGTTGTCCATGTGGCAGATATCTGCTGATTCATCTTCAGCATATTTTACACGTTTTACCCCTTGTCTAGGCAATGTACACGTGTGGTTGTAGATGTATGTGTGTGAATCTGCTTGTATGTGCATGTGTGTTTGTGTGATCTCTCTTCTCTCTCTCTCTCTCTCTCTCTCTCTCTCTCTCTCTCTCTCTCTCTCTCTCTCTCTCTCTCTCTCTCTTCTCCTTTCTCTCTCTCTGTATGTGTGCCTGTGTGTCTGTGTGCCTATGTGTCCATATGTATGTGCGTGCATACGTGTGTGTGTGTGTGTGTGTGTGTGTGTGTGTGTGTGTGTGTGTGTGTGTGTGTGTGTGTGTGTGTTAATTAAGTACACATTCACAGATGCAGGCAATTGACCAGTTATCAGATGGACAATCCCTTTTGTACTAATTAGGTCCTTCTTTGTGTAATTTAGAATGCGAGCCCTTTT
>CM031615.1:52929820-52932320 GCA_018398815.1 Conus ventricosus | reverse complement strand
AGTGGATATAGAATTACCAGTTCAGTCACATTTTGGGTGAGTGAGAGTTTTCGTTCTTTCTTCACAAAGCAGTTTAAAGCACTCTGGTAAAAAAAATAAATAAATAAAAAAAAGCACCAAGACTGGTGTTTTCAGAGGATAAGCGCTGGGCAGGGGGGGACAAGCGGCAGGGAGGGGGGAGGGAGGGAGAAGGGTGCAGTGGGGCAGAAACATGGGGAATGCAGTGGAGGTGATGCTGATCTTGTTTCATGCTGTCTGCATGCCGATTTCATTGTCTACTTGGGGAAATCGTCTGTATGCCGTGCTTTGTTTTTTTTTTTGTTTTTTTTTTTCAATAGTTGTTGACTGATAGGTTGATTTACTGCCTGTCTGTCTTGCTCTCTCTCTTTATGTCTATGTCTCTGTCTTTCTCTGTGTCTTCCTCCGTATCTCTGTCCTTTTCTGTCTATTTGTCTCTCTGTCTTTGTCTCTGTCTGTCTGTCTGTCTGTCTGTCTGTCTGTCTGTCTGTCTCTCTCTCTCTCTCTCTCTCTCTCTCTCTCTCTCTCTCTCTCTCTCTCTCTCTCTCTCTCTCTCTGCATGTTTGCATTAGCGATGTTCATTCTGATTCAAAACATGGTTAATCCTATTCCATATGCACTGAATTGGTTCATCAGCGTAATTGTTCCCAATGTAACATGCAGGATAACGTTTGCCACTATCCGAATGTAGGTATCTGAAGAAGAAGACCTCAAATTGAGGTGATATTCATGGGATGGGATGCATCTCTCACCTATTACTTACTTTCATGATGTATTCTCTCCATTCATACAGTTTTTGCGTCCAGGTTAGAAAGACAAAAAATAAACATATAACAACTTGCAAAGAAGTTTTGAAAAAGGCTCTTTTTTTTATTGCTGAGGACCAACTGACAGAGTAGTGAAACAGCTCGCTGTGTATTTGTACAGAGGCTTTAAACGGCAAAACCCTATATAAACTTGAGTTGTTTATATTATCTGCTGGAAATTATTGTATAACACTGTTCTGTGTATAACCCCCCACCCCCACCCCACCCCCCACCCCCTTCTAAGGGGTTATGGCCTTATGAATAAATTCTTTGTCTTTGTCTGTCTGCTGTCTGTCTGTCTGTCTGTCTGTCTGTCTCTCTCTCTCTCTCTCTCTCTCTCTCTCTGCCCCCCCCCCTCCTCTCTCTCTCTCTCTCTCTCTCTCTCTCTCTCTCTCTGAGCCTGTGTGTCTGTATGTGTGTGTGTGCAAGTGTGTGTGAATAATGCCCCCATACACTATAACTTATTTAGCCATAATCTACAGGCTTTGCTCCTCAGAGTTTTGGAACTATGGATCCAGGCTGTTTCCTTTATGAAGAATTCATAATATATACGTCATATTCTCACACCATAAAATCTCTACGCTGCAGATTATAACGGAGGAACAGCGGCAGAATAAGCTGCTTTCCTGGCTCTCTCTTCTTCCAGTCTGACAACAGACTTTGAATGCAAAGCTGGCAGCACGAGTTATCTGCCATGCTCGTTTCCTTTTCTACCATTTTTCGTTTCTCTCCGTGCTTACCGGGCTTAATGTGGGGGTTTTTTTCTCCAGAAAAGGCAAAAAAAAGGACGCTGGTCTGGATTGCTGTAATAATTTGCATAATGCCGGTCATTAAAGAGTCATAAAGTGGCCATCATGGAAGGCCATAAAACTAGCATCAAAGCCAGGCCCAATTTGGGGAAAGGAAAGGACGTGGAAAAGATGGCGGAAAGATTACGGTTTGTGAGGTCTCACTCGCCCTCTGGAAACCCAGACAAATATACCGATTGACATAGAATCGTCAGTCCAGTCATGCTTACGGTGGTGAGGTTTTCCTCCTTGCCTGTAACACATTACAAGTATCATGTCAAAACAATGCAGAGGGGTGATATTGAAGTTAGATTCGATCAGAGTTGGTTGTAAGGAAAGCAGTCATGTGTCACAGAATGACCAACCATGTTTCTTTGATGTTCTTTCAAAGATTTCATTGACAGTAAGGGAAAAGGCAGAAAACGTGTATTCTTTGATTCTAGTAGTTCACATGTGATTCTGTCCTGTTCTTTTTCCTATCGGTCAATATCATCTTTGAAAGAACATCAAAGAAACGTGGGTGGTTACACTGTGACATATGACCGCTTAGCTGTGTCTTCTGCCGGACACGATAGGCCTCCGGGAATACAGTCACCAGTTCTTCAAGGTACTCCTCAGACCTTGGTGAATCTCCCGGGGGAATTTTCTGTGTGGTGAACATCAGTCGGTTGTCTGTCGGAACATGTCACACGTTTTCCTCCTGACTTGGGTCACATGATATGAAGGGTCAAGGGAACAGTCTGACGGTGGCTGCTGTGGTGTGTGTGTGTGTGTGTGTGTGTGTGTGTGTGTGTGTGTGTGTGTGTGTGTGTGTGTGTGTGTGTGTGTGTGTGTGTGTCTGTGAGTGTGTGTGTGTGTGTGTGTGTGTGTGTGTGTGTGTGTGTGTGT
>CM031615.1:52914820-52917320 GCA_018398815.1 Conus ventricosus | reverse complement strand
AAACTTCGTTCACAAAGCACAAAACGGCATCGCCAGAAACCATACTGACAACCACAGACACTCCATGTCTTGTCGACACTGTTGACTCATTGAAGAAAGGACGAATATCCGTGATTCTGAAAGAACTTCAGGGCGAAGATAGGTCCAGTGTTCCCCTTCCAATAATCCCCCTGCAGTACTACACACCATGTCCAGTGTTGCCCTTCCAATAGTCCCCCTACAGTACTAAACATTGTGTCCAGTGTTGCCCTTCCAATAATCCCCCTACAGTGCTAAACATTGTGTCCAGCGTTGCCCTTCCAATAATCCCCTACAGTGGTAAACATCGTGTCCAGCGTTGCCCTTCCAATAATCTCCCTACAGTGCTAAACATCGTGTCCAGCGTTGCCCTTCCAATAATCTCCCTACAGTGCTAAACATCGTGTCCAGCGTTGCCCTTCCAATAGTCCCCCTACAGTGCTAAACATCGTGTCCAGCGTTGCCCTTCCAATAGTCCCCCTACAGTACTAAACATCGTGTCCAGCGTTGCCCTTTCAATAGTCCCCCTACAGTACTAAACATCGTGTCCAGCGTTGCCCTTCCAATAGTCCCCCTACAGTACTAAACATCGTGTCCAGCGTTGCCCTTCCAATAGTCCCCCTACAGTGCTAAACATTGTGTCCAGCGTTGCCCTTCCAATAGTCCCCCTACAGTACTAAACATCGTGTCCAGCGTTGCCCTTCCAATAGTCCCCCTACAGTGCTAAACATTGTGTCCAGCGTTGCCCTTCTAATAGTCCCCCTACAGTACTAAACATCGTGTCCAGCGTTGCCCTTCCAATAGTCCCCCTACAGTGCTAAACATTGTGTCCAGTGTTGCCCTTCCAATAATCCCCCTACAGTATAAACATCGTGTCCAGCGTTGCCCTTCCAATAGTCCCCCTACAGTGCTAAACATGAGTCCAGTGTTGCCCTTCCAATAGTCCCCCTACAGTGCTAAACATGTGTCCAGTGTTGCCCTTCCAATAGTCCCTGCAGTACTACACACCATGTCCAGGTTGCCCTTCCAATAATCCCCCTGCAGTATACACACCATGTCCAGTGTTGCCCTTCCAATAGTCCCCCTGCAGTACTACACACCATGTCCAGTGTTGCCCTTCCAATAATCCCCCTGCAGTATTACACACCATGTCCAGTGTTGCCCTTCCAATAATCCCCTGCAGTACAACACACTATGTCCAATGTTGCCCTTCCAATAATCCCTGCAGTACTACACACTATGTCCAATGTTCCCCTTCCAATAATTCCCTGCAGTACTACACACTATGTCCAGCGTTGCCCTTCCAATAATCCCCTGCAGTACTACACACTATGTCCAGCGTTGCCCTTCCAATAATTCCCCTGCAGTATTACACACCATGTCCAGTGTTGCCCTTCCAATAATCCCCCTGCAGTACTACACGCCATGTCCAGTGTTGCCCTTTCAATAATCCCTTGCAGTACTACACACTATGTCCAGTGTTGCCCTTCCAATAATCCCCCTGCAGTACTACACGCCATGTCCAGTGTTGCCCTTTCAATAATCCCCTGCAGTACTACACACTATGTCCAGTGTTGCCCTTTCAATAATTCCCCTGCAGTACTACACACTATGTCCAGTGTTGCCCTTCCAATAATCCCCTGCAGTACTACACACCATGTCCAGTGTTGCCCTTCCAATAATCCCCCTGCAGTACTACACACAAAGTGCAATGTTGCCCTTCCAATAGTCCCCTACAGTACTAAACATTGTGTCCAGTGTTGCCCTTCCAATAATCCCCCTGCAGTATTACACACTATGTCTGGTGTTGCCCTTCCAGTAGTCCCCCTACAGTACTATCCACCATGTCAAGTGTTGCCCTTCCAATAGTCCCCCTGCAGTACTATCCACCATGTCCAGTGTTACCCTTCCAATAGTCCACCTACAGTAGTATCCACCATGTCCAGTGTTACCCTTCCAATAGTCCCCCTAGAGTATTATCCACCATGTCCAGTGTTACCCTTCCAATAGTCCCCCTAGAGTATTATCCACCATGTGAAGTGTTACCCTTCCAATAGTCCCCCTAGAGTATTATCCACCATGTCCAGTGTTACCCTTCCAATAGTCCCCCTAGAGTATTATCCACCATGTGAAGTGTTGCCCTTCCAATAGTCCCCCTAGAGTATTATCCACCATGTCCAGTGTTACCCTTCCAATAGTCTCCTGCAGTGCTCTCCACCAGGTACAGGGTCGCCTTTCCAACAGTCCTTTGCAGGGAAACTGTTCCTGACTGATTCGTTTTGTATCCCTCCAACTCGCATTGCAGTGGATGTGACGAAACTAAATAAGCTAAACCATCCTCTCATCCATTACCACACTATCCTGCTTCGTCCAGGCACACAAACGCTCTCTCTCTCTCTGTCTCTCTGTCTCTGTCTCTCTCTCTCTCTCTCTCTCTCTCTCTCTCTCTCTCTCTCTCTCTCTCTCTCTCTCTCCACGACGA
>CM031615.1:52902320-52912320 GCA_018398815.1 Conus ventricosus | reverse complement strand
CGCACGCACACACACATCTCATATATCTAAAGAGAAATTATAATTGACCCGCCATATGACAGGGACAAACAAATCACAAGACAAAACACGACGCGTTTCGACCTCTTTGATCTTCTTCAGGCAAGATAAACAACATTCAGGACAATGAAAACGAAAAAATACCAATTACTTTTTTTCTCAAATTCGGCGAAAGAAGGGCGTTGAATGCGTAAATAGATGTGTCTGTGTGTTCATTTACCCATCTTGTGCGTTTGTTTGTGTGATTAGATTCTTGGCTGTGGGAGTGGTGACGGTGATGGTGGTTTAGGGGGTTCTGTCCGGCTTAGCCATTGGGACACATCCTGAAGAAGTCGTGGCAGTAGTGAAGACGCTGAGGTGTGGTAAGTCTTCAAATAATGCGAGCATCCTTGCAGTTCTCTTGAAACACGGTGGAGAGGCAGTTAGTAGTATTCAAACAGCTATCTGCTAAAGACTATCTGACACACTGGCGACAGACTACATCATGGACTCAATCACTAATCGTTGCCTCGTCTCAAGAAAGGAAATATCCAACAGAGTCAGGACGACTTCCGCACTGTCAATTTGTTCAGGTAAGCCAGCAAAGTCATTCTCAAATATATTCCGAACAGAATATAGTTACATGTAGACAACATTATTGTTGAAGAACAGAATGATTCTGCAGAAGTGCCATCAAACAGAACTGTAACCGGCGTACTCTTTGCGGGAAAAAAAAACCCACTTCCAGCACTAAATGGATTGCTACCATGTTTTCATATACTTCAAGATTGCATTCAGCATCGTTTAGTAGGAGGCGCTGCAGGGCCACAATGTAAGAATTTAACATTGAGCAAAAGCTAATCAACGCCAATCAGCAACTATTCTCCAAAGAGCAACTATTATCCAAAGCAAGCAATGCGTTACTGACATAGAGTGCCATTGGAGAGTGATTCCGCACTTCATTTGGAGAACGTCAGGGCTGCCTTCTATCTCTCTTACTTAGCTACATATTTCTGGAACGCATCATGACTTATGTACAGTGGAATTGTGTTAACACCATAAGCATTGAGGAAAAAGCATCACAAAGCTTTGGCCCGGCAGGGAGTGAGCATGAACTCACCAAGCTAGTTAAAAGGCCAGACGTAACATATTGGATGAAGATATACAGCTTTCTATCCCAGATGATGTCTTCCTCGTTTTCTGCTGATGAAACTTAGATCAAAAACAATTGCATATCTACAATGAAAAAAAGAAATTGGCAGATGAAGAGAGACAGCTAGAAGAGGATATTCGAAAACTGGAGAAAGTTGAGAAGAAAACGGGAGAAGACATATTAGTAATGGAAATGAAGAAAGAACAATTAAGACATATTCGTGAAAAACGAATGGAAGGGGTATTATTAAGGTCGAGGGCTAGATGGGTTGCTGATGGGGAGAAAGATAGTCATTATTTTGCAATCTAGAAAAGCGACACTATGTTAGTAAAAACATGGCTAGACTCATAGACCAGCAAGATAAAATTTTAACAGACCAGAAAGAGATCATCCAAGAAGTGCAAAGATTTTATGAATCATTATATGCAGAATCTGTAGTAGATGATTGTGAGATAAGACACTTAGTGAATGATATCCCTTGCACAAACGAAACAGACGCAGAAAGATTAGAGGGAGAAATAACGTTAGAAGAAGCTACGTATGCTCTGAGTAAAATGAAAAATAATAAAAGTCCAGGCACAGACGGTTTTAGTGCAGAATTCTTTAAAGTATTTTGGAAGCAATTAGGGGGATTTGTTGTAAGAGCACTTAATGCGAGTTTCAGAAACGGAGAGCTATCTTGTGTACAAAGAGAAGGAATTATAACTTCTAAGCAGAAAGAAGCATCACAAAGCTTTGGCCGGCAGGGAGTGAACATGAACTCACCAAGCTAGTTAAAAGGCCACGCGTAACATCAACAGTGTATGGTGTGGAAATCAGTGCCGAGAAAACCACGTTAATTGCCAGCCACAATACTATAATCACTACTGATGCCATCCTTGGGCAGAAGGCAGAAAACCTGTGAGTTCACTGACATGAAATCCGTCATTATCAACGAAGGATTGAACCTTAAATCCATCACTATCAACACAGGATTCAACTTGAAATCCATCATTATCAGCGAGTGATTCAAAACAGGAAATTCTCTCATGGGCATCAAAGATGGCATCAGGATGTTCCAGGCTGAAGTCTGTATGGGAGAACAATGACATCTCCATGAAACACAGCATCAGGCTCCTACGTGCACAGCTGCATTCCGTCTTCCAGTATGCATCTGACACTGACACATCTGACATGACACATTTTGACACATGACACATCTGAACAGAACATGTGAACATGACACATTGACCATGGACACTTACATGGATGAAGAAGAATCCGAGCCACACAAATGAGATTTTAGCGCAAGATACTAAACATCAGATATATCGAACCAAATCTTCACAAATTCTATATTGGCGAGTCTTCAGGGTGCCCATGTGGTACAGCGGCATTGACTGTGGAACACTTCCTGCAGGACTGTCCCACATATCAAAAGCGAAGAGCAGAGACCTGGCCTGCCGACGCAGCGACGAGGGAGCTCTATGGATCTCTGGAGGGCCTCCGCCGTTCAACAGCCTTCGTCAGTGCCTCTGGGGTTCCTGTCTGAGTGTACGAAGAAGAAGAAGAAGAAGAAGAAGAAGAAGAAGAGAAGAAGAAGAAGAAGAAGAAGAAGAAATAATTGGAGAAGAAGGATATACCCTATAAGTGTGCCAAAGCATCCAGCAGCACATAGGATCATATCAAGATCTGCTGACGTTAATGACGAAAAGAAAACTATGTTGGTAGAGTCACATAACAAAATCCAGTCCCCTATGGAACTGTGTCGGGGTGGGAGTCGGAAAGTAAGACAAAAAAAAAACAACAAACAAACAAAACAAAACAAAAACGATGAAGTCTGGACAAGGAAATCATTTGCAGACACCCAAGCGTCGGCATAAGACAGAGAGATCTCGAAGATTCTGGTAATCTGTGTGTGTGTGTGTGTGTGTGTGTGTGTGTGTGTGTGTGTGTGTGTGTGTGTGTGTGTGTGTGTGTCTGTCTGTCTGTCTGTCTGCCCGTCTGTCTGTCTGTCTGTGTCTTTGCCTGTATGTCTTTGTCTCTCTGTGTATGTATGTGGTGTGTGTGTGGGGGTGGGGGGGGGTGTTTGCGTGTGTGTGTGTGTGCGCGCACGCGACAGAGAGAGAGGAAATGGTGTGATCAGAAAGAGCAGAGACGGAACGAGAGGAGAGAGAGAGGAGAGAGAGAGAGAGAGAGAGAGAGAGAGAGAGAGAGAGAGACGAAAGAGACAGAGACACAGAAACCAGAGAGAGAGAGAGAGAGAGAGAGAGGGGGGGGGGGGGGTCTATGCAAGAGAAAGACTGAGTCGTACAGAGATAGAGGGAACCAATTAATGAAACATTCCCCAACAGTGCCTTCATTAACACATTGGCCAAATGCACACCGCTGTCTTCAACGAGAAAGCACACCATTCTCAGAGCGACAGGACTGCAGAACAGAGAGAGCCAGAAGACAAATAAAGACAGCAGCTGCAAGCTTCAAAGCAACATGTGCAGTCAAAACCCTTACGTACAGAAGAGGCATTTGTTGTTTGACTTCCCCCCCCTCCACCACCCACCACCCCTCTCTCCCACTCCTATTCCCCAAATAAATAAATAAACAGTTCGCTGTCTTCACTCTCCTCTACCCCCCCCCCCACCCATCCCTTACCTATTTGCCTGCCCTCCCCCCCTCTCTCTCTCTCTCTCTCTCTCTCTCTCTCTCTCTCTCTCTCTCTCTCTCTCTCTCTCTCTCTTTCATGGCTGTCTGGGGTGAGAGCCAGTTTGAACGTTAGAAAAACTTTGTCTTTCTGCCGAGCGTTTCGCAGAACTTGGGCACCCAGTTCAGAACAGTTCCACAGGGCTGGACTAATTGCAGGAAGACGCATTGCCATGGCTGTGGGTCGTCATGAGTACAGTCAGACGGTCATATAGCTCGTTCGTTTCACGCGACTCCGTTTGCACCCTCCTCAAGCCTTCGCGATACGGCTGTGGTCGTAACTCAGACCATGGCTTCATCGTACCTTTTCTAACCATGTTTGCGTCATATTTTACGCCAAGTCTGATAAGGGAGATTGGATGGGAGAGGAGGGGGTAGTGAAGAAAGAGAGATAGAGACAGAGACAGAGAGGGGGGGGGGGGGGTTGGGGAGGGAAGGGAGTAGGTGGGTTGGCGGGGAGGTAAGGGGGTATTCTGCCCGTTTTATGGCCGCTTTCCGAGAGAGTTTCGGGTGCTGCGAAACGCATCAGCGAGTTGGGTTGAAGGCAGTTGTTGGATTCACGGCTCCATAAAACTTCTTCCCGTGAGGTCTCGCCTGGCCTAGACTGCAGACTGGCTGGCATTAGGGGGGAGAGAGAGAGGAGAGAGAGAGAGAGAGGAGAGAGAGAGGAGAGAGAGAGGAGAGAGAGAGAGCGAGAGAAGAGGAGAGAGGAGAGAGAGAGTTGTGCTGCTGTAGATTCGGGACAAGTTTTGAGAGTGGTAGATCACTTCCTGGGAAGTGAAAGTCTTGGAGAAGATGGGGTGAGGGAAAGGGGGAAGAGCGGGTGGGGATGGTGGAGGTAGAGGTAGACGGGGTTGGGGGGGGGGGGAGGGGGGAGAAGTTCCACACGGCGTGCATGGCAAGAGTTGGCAACTTCTCCAGCACTGTGTGTGTGTGTGTGTGTGTGGTGTGTGTGTGTGTGTGTGTGTGTGTGTGTGTGTGTGTGTGTGTGTGTGTTGTTTCACTTATTGTTCTTTCCTTTCTGGTTCTTCTCCTTTCTCCAAAGATGGAGGATGTAGCTGAAGGGTTGTGGGGGAGGGGGGGAAGGAGGGAGGGGGACGGGCTGGGCGGGGATGGGGAAGGAAGGTAGTTGGGGGTTGGGGGAGGGGGTGGGGGGTGGGGAGGAGGGTGGACAGAGAGATTCAAAGGCTGAAGGGGAAACCCATTCGCACATGAGTTTTTATCTCTGTACTGTGGGGATTCCTCGACATTTGATGTACACATTGAACTTTTCTTATCTTTGCAGTCTCGTCATCTAAATTTGATGTTTGCAGGATTTTTTTTTTTAAGAAAAAGGGAAGAAGTGAAAGCATGTTTCGCGAAAAGAAAGAGAAAGAAACAACAGCAGCCGAAGAAGCAAGCCTTCTTCAGAATTTTTAGGCTGCATGATTTTATTTTCGGAGTCTTTTTTCAGTCTTTGTTGGTTTTTGCTTTTTTGTTTTAGATCATGTTGATCGAATCACCAGAATCAGCAGGTGACGTTTTGCTTTATCTCAAAACATTATTTTAGTTTTACATGTTCAAGACATTACAACCGTTTTATGTGTGCATGTGTGTGTGCGTTCATGTGTGTTGTGTGTGCGCGCGCGTGTGTGCACGCGCGTGTGTATGTGTGTGTATGTGTGTGTGTGCGTGTGTGTGTGCGCGCGCGCGCGTGTGTGTGTGTGTGTGTGTGTGTGTGTGTACGTGTGTGTGTGTGTGTGTGTGTGTGTGTGTGTGGTGTGTGTGTGTGTGTGTGTGTGTGCGTGCGTGCGTGCGTGCGTGCGTGTGTGTGTGTGTGTGTGTGTATGTGTGTGTGTGTGTGTGTGTGTGTGGTGTGTGTGTGTGTGTGTGTGTGTGTGTGTGTGGTTCCATTTAGTGACATTCAAATATCACCTACGATGATAAAGAAGAGACTACATGAAAAACGTGCAATATTGCAGCGGGCTTTTGTTTTTATTATATAACAAAGAGTGATTACAGTTGGTCTAAAAACTTACTGAAATACTAGACAAGACACATGGATCACGTGGACTGCCTAGCTGACCACTTGTCCACACGTGACATAAGTTAGATATGGATTTTGCGACCGTTCCGATTCCAAAGAACACTGCTGTGAAACAAGGGGTAGGACAATCAAGGTCTAGGACTCACTGAACATCAGGGTATTGGACACGTAGGATAGACAGGGTCTTGGACACCTAGGACACATAGGGCCCTGTAAAGATAGGATACATATGATCTCACACAAGAAACACTTAGGACACACAGGGCTAAGGTCTTAAACACATAAGTCACAAGGCTTTGAACACATACAACACACAAGTACTTAAGACACATATGGCCTTGGACACCTAGGACACATAGGGTCTTGGATGCTAGGAAACATAGGGTCTTGGATACCTAGGACACATGGGGCCTCGGCCACCTAGGACACATAGGATCTTGGATACCTAGGACACATAGGGCCTCGGCACCTAGGACACATAGGGTTTTGGATACCTAGGACACACAGGGCCTCGGCCACCTAGGACACACAGGGCCTCGGCCACCTAGGACACATAGGGCCTCGGTCACCTAGGACACATAGGGCCTCGGCCACCTAAAACACATAGGGCCTCGGCCACCTAGGACACATAGAGTCTTGGATACCTAGGACACATAGAGCCTCGGCCACCTAGAACACATAGGGCCTTGGACACATAGGACACATAGGGCTTTGGACACCTAGGACACATAGAGATTTGGACACCTAGGACACAGAGTTTTGGACACATAGGACACATAGAGCCTTGGACACATAGGACACATAGGGCTTTGGACACCTAGGACACATAGGGCTTTGGACACCTAGGACACATCGGGCCTTGAACATCTGGGACACATACAGCCTTAAACAGCTAGGACACATAGGGTCTTAAACACCTAGGAGACATAGGGCCTTGTACATCTAGACACATAGGGCTTTGGACACCTAGAACACATAAGGCCTTAAACACCTAGGACAGATAGGGCTTTGGACACTAGGACACATAGGGCGTTAAACACCTAGGACACATAGGGCCTTGTACATCTAGACACATAGGGCTTTGGACACCTAGTATACATAGGGCTTTGGACACCTAGGACACATAGGGCCTTGTACATCTAGACACATAGGGCTTTGGACACCTAGGATACATAGGGCTTTGGACACCTAGGACACATAGGGCCTTGTACATCTAGACACATAGGGCTTTGGACACCTAGGAAACATAGGGCCTTACACACCTAGGACACATAGGGCGTTAAACACCTAGGACACATAGGGCCTTGTACATCTAGACACATAGGGCTTTGGACACGTAGGATACATGGGGCTTTGGACACCTAGGACACATAGGGCCTTAAACACCTAGGACACATAGGCCTTAAACACCTAGGACACATAGGGCCTTGTAATCTAGACACTTAGGGCTTTGGACACCTAGGATACTTAGGACTTTGGACACCCAGGACACATAGGGCTTTGGACACCTAGGACAGATAGGTTTTGGACACCTAGGACACATACAGCCTTGCACACCTTGGACACATAGGGCCTTGGACACATGGAACACTTAGGATACACAGGGCCTTGGACATAGAGAACACAGAATACATAGGGCCTTTGGACACAGAACACTGGATACACTAGGCCTTGGACACATAGAACACACGATACACAAGGCCTTGGACACACAGAACACAGGATACACAAGGCCTTGGACACATAGAACACAGGATACACAAGGCCTTGGACACATAGAACACAGGATACACAAGGCATTCCACACGTAGAACAAATAGGGCTTACAGCGCCTTGGACACACAAAAACACAAGACACTCTGGGCCGTGGAACATGTAGGGTGAAACGAGGCCTTGGACTCTCTCTCTCTCTCTCTCTCCTCTCTCTCTCTCTCTCTCTCTCTCTCTCTCTTCTCTCTCTCTCTCTCTCTCTGTGAGTGTGTGTGTGTGTGTGTGTGTGTGTGTGTGTGTGTGTGTGTGTGTGTGTGTGTGTGTGTGTGTGTGTGTGTCTATCCTATCTGGCTGTCTGTCGGACTGTCTGTACATCTGACTGATTGTGTTTGCGTGTTTCTATTTGTGTCTCTCCAACTGTGTGTATGCATGTATGTGTGTATTTGTGTGTGTGTGTGTGTGTGTGTGTGTGTGTGTGTGGTGTGTGTGTGTGTGTGTGTGTGTGTGTGTGTGTGTGTGTGTGTTTATACTGCATTTCAGATGTACATGAATAGGGTGTATATTAATAAGGTTAGAGTGTATAGGTTAGGGTGGCAATATTACCATCTTAAATAGCATCAAAGTATTTATTCTGATTTGGTTGGGTTTTTTTTCTGAACTTATTTGTAGCCCATTGGTGGTTGGAATGAGGTGTGTGTGTGTGTTTTGTGTGGGAAGGGGGGGGGCACAGAAGATAAGAACGACAAAACGAAAAAAAAAAAAAAACAAAGGTAGAAAACTAATACTATTATCAAGCTATACTCTTAAGACTAATAAATTTGTCCAGATTGACGGTATGTGTCAATGTTTCCATGTGAGCCCAAGACATCAGCGCCCTCTCTTACAACCCCTACTCTCCTCCACCTCTTCCTCAAACCTTTCCCACCCCTAACTCTCACATTGATGTTTTAGCTTTTTCTCAGTTTTGCACCTATGGTCATACCCTCTTTAATCGGATGATAACCACCAGGCCACCACTGCCCCTACATTGTTTGTGTCCATATAACAACTTAAAATATACATCTACAATTTCTCAGTCATATTCTGTTGAGTTCTTGCCTGTTTTCCTTTCACTTCTTCACCTTTCATGTATGTTGTTTTCCCTTTTTTTTTCTTTCCTTTTCTTTTATTTTTGAATGCTTTCAGCTTCTCTACAAACTCTAAAGGCAGCATACTTGAGATTGTAAAAACAAATGTTGACAAGCACCGAGTGAAGTCTCCCTCACTTCTTTGATCAGAAAGAACTTATCTCTTTTTTCTGCCTGGGCTGTGCCACACACACACACACACACACACACACACACAACACACACACACACACACACACACACACACACACACACACACACACACACACACACACACACACACACACACACACGTACACACACACACACACACACACACACACACACACACACACACACACACACGCCCGAGCGAGAGCGCGTGCACGCACTCGCACGCACGCACGCATGCACGCACACCTCACACACACACACACACACACACACACACACACACACACACAACACACACACACACACACACACACACACACACACACACAACTTTCTCACACAACCCCTCCTCCCTTTCTCGTCCTCCCCCCCCCCCCCCCCCCCCTCTCCATCTTCCCCACCCCACCCCATCCCCACTCCCGCCCCCCTCTTTTTGGGTTTTCGTTTGCGCAACATGCTGCAATCTCTGCTCTCACTCAACCCCAATCCCTCCACCCCCATCAGCCACCCTAACCCTCTTCAAAACTCCCCCCTGCCCTCCCCCCCCCCCCCCCCGTTCGTTATTCCCCCTCGTTTTATATTTCCCTCCGTACTATCCGTACCCCCATTGCACCCCCTCCTCCTTCCCCCACCCCTTACCACTTCTTCCATCATTCCTACACACCCCACTTTGCAGTCTCCCGCTCTGTCTGTCTGTCTGTCTGTCTGTCTGACTGTCTGTCTGTCTGTCTGTCTCCTCTGTCTGTCTGTCTGTCTATCTGTCTGTCTATCTGTCTGTCTGTCTGTCTGACTGTCTGTCTGTCTGTCAGTCTGGCTGGCTGGCTGGCTGGCTGGCTGGCTGGCTCGCTGGCTGGCTGGCTGTCTGCATTTCTGTGTTTGTTTCTGTCTCTCTGCTCTGTCTGTCTATCTGTCCGACTGTATCTCTGTCTCTCTGTCTGTCTGTCTGTCTGTCTGTCTGTCTGACTGTCTGTCTGACTGCCTGTCTGCATTTCTGTGTTTGTTTCTGTCTCTCTGCTGTGTCTGTCCGTCTGTCTGTCTGTCTGTCTATGTTCTGTCTGTTTTGTCTGTCTCATATCTGTGTATGTTTCTGTCTCTCTGTGTCTGTCTCTCTCTGTCCATGTATCTGTCTGTCTGTCTGTCTGTCTGTCTGTCTCT
>CM031615.1:52882320-52897320 GCA_018398815.1 Conus ventricosus | reverse complement strand
TAATAATAATAATAATAATAATATAATAATAATAATAATAATATATATATATAATGATAATAATAATAATAATAATAATAATAATAATATAATAATAATAATAATATTGAATTATAAACAAACCTTGCTCTTATGTCTTAGATTGAAGAAATAGTACATGTTAGTGAATCTCCCTCCCTATTGGAGAGTGTATCCCCCTTGGAGACTATAAGCTTGCTGAAGGCTCCTTTTGAGAAGCGTTTATTTTATTTTTCCCCATTCACCCACTCATACACATACTGTTGGTTAGGCAGAATTATCTACCACTGCAGATACGAATGCTTATCCCCCCTATTTCTTCAATCTAAGACATAAGAGCAAGCTTTGTTTATAATTCAATATTTCTTGCAGTCATTGCAACACCAAGCTGCCCTGTAAGTTGCTGGAATGGTGCTCGGTACTTATCCTTGGAATTTATTAGTTATATATATATATATGTGTGTGTGTGTGTGTGTGTGTGTGTGTGTGTGTGTGTAAGAGAGAGAGAGAGGCAGACAGACAGTCAGACAGACAGACAGATAGATACAAAAACAGACAGACAGTCAGATAGACCGAGAGGTGAAAGATAATTACATGTCAACAAAAACAGCAACAAAGAGAGGAAGATAACGCTGTAAACTATAGTGTAAACTAAACAGCGCTAGACCTTCACTTGATAAAAGCACATTGGAACTGCTATGGTATGATGTGAATTTTTAAAAAAAGAAAACATGAAAATAGAACTAAAATAAAGGAAACGGGAAAATAATAAAAGAAGAAAGGACAGAAAAAAGGAAAAGACAGATAAAGGAATTAACAAAAAAGAAAGGAAAGAAGTGGGGAGGGAGAGGGGGAGGGGGGAAGAGAGAAAAAGGAAAGAAATAAATGGAGATGAAAAAGGACAGAAGAAAAAAGAACGAAGAAAAGAAAGGATAAGTAGAGAAGAGAAAAGGAAAGAAGGGAAAAGGAAAGACAAAAGAAAAGAAGAGAGAAAAGAAAAGACAAAAAAAAATGAATGAAAGGGAAATGATGTTGGCGGAGGAAAAAGGAGAGAGAGAGAGAGAGAGAGAGAGAGAGAGAGAGAGAGAGAGAGAGAGAGAGAGAGAGAGAGAGAGAGAGAGAGAGATTCTCAGCTATATCAGTTCGACAGCAAAATGACGTTTAATCCCATGGGAGAAAACATGCTGAAGTACCAGAGATCTCCAGGCAGTCCCCAGGTAAGTTCCAAATTTTAAAACATCTCAGGTAAACTGCAAGGTAAGAAGTCTCAGATCCGTTCCAAAATCACACAATTTGGGTGAGTTCGAACTTTAAAAAACATCTCAGGTAAACTGCAAGGTAAGAAGTCTCAGATCCGTTCCAAAATCACAACAGTCGGGTAAGTTCCAAATTTAAAACATCTCAGGTAAATTGCAAAATAATAGGTCTCAGATCCGTTCCAAATTTACAAACTTTGGGTAAGTTCGAACTTTAGAAAACATCTCAGGTAAATTGCAAGGTAAGAAGTCTCAGATCCGTTCCAAAATTACGAAATTCGAGTAAGTTCCAAATTTAAAAACATCTTAGGTAAATTCCAAGGTAAAAAGTCTCGGATCCGTTCCAACATTACTACATTCGCGGATTGTTGCGTGATCTCATTAACGAAAAAGTTCTCAGGTAATGTAAATCTCAGGTAAAATACAAGATTGTGAAGTCCAGATAGGCTTCAAAATCATACATCTCCAGCAAGTTCCAAAGTTATCAATTCCAGGCAAGTTCCAAAGTTATCAATTTCAGACAAGTTCCAATGTTATGCATTTCAGATAACTTTCAAAACCGTACATCTCCAGCAAGTTCCAAAGTTATACGTGTCATACAACGTCCCAAGGTTATCTGTCTCGGATAGGATTACGTCAGCGCTTTAATAACGCTTCTGTGCTATTGACTGATAGGTTTGAACATTCCCGGCAGTCTAAATAATCGTTAGGGAGTCTGTGGGTGACGCTAGGAGGAAACCTGGTAATCACATCATAGCGCACCTGATGGATGGGCCAGGTACTTTAACTACCTGTCAAAAGCAGCCTCCGGCTGGTCTATTTTTAGATCTGTAGGCTGCCGCTGCTGCTAGTCTGCCCTTTGCGGAGAACGCGTCTAATGCTGGTAGTGGTGCCCCCCCCCCCCCCCCCCCCCCCCCCCCACACACACACACACACACACCTACACCCGACGTGGCTCATTGCTGGGTACTGGATTCGTTTCCTGAAGATCGTGGGTTTGAGTCTGGGATCGATGTAGCCCCGCCCCCGCCCCCCTCCTTTCCTCCCCAGTCTCCCTTCCTTTCTTTCTTTTTAAACGTTTTTTTTTTCCTGCAAGATGTATACAGATAAAAAGTTTTCAGATTGCTTGTAAACGATATGCTGATTTTAATGGTTGGTATGCATGAAAGCGCGTGAAAGTGTGACAAGCTTTTAATTTTTTTTTTTTTTTGGGGGGGGGGGGGAGGGGGGCATCCTTTTCGAAGACATATGCAGATGCAAAGTTGATTACATTTTTGCACAACACGCATTCAGAAATGTATGTGCGCAAAAGGAAGTTAATCGTCATATAATATAAAATGATATCAGCCAACATTTTGGGGTTGGGTTTGTGCGTTCACCTCCTGATGCCATTGGGCAAAAGGATGGTCTTGTATACACACACAAAAAAATCATTTCTTTGCACTTGCAATTCTTGACCGTTACAGAGCACATTAACAAATCATAACGATAGCATAGCTATGACCACATTTGCACAACGCACAATGCAGACACTCCACTGCCAAAGACCAATGATTTGCTTGTTTGTTTTGTGGCCACGTATGCTGCGAGTTATGTGGTTGCAGTTTTTTTCACATCTAGAGAGATCCAGTGACGTCACTGTGTCTTCTTCAAGCCAGCCGAGAGAGCAAAACAGCACAAAAACAACATTAACAACGATAACCCCAACCACCACACCACCACCACCACCACCACCCGTGGTGTGCTGTGACTATCATTCATCAATTGCAACTAAGCCGGAGGGTGGGGTGGGGGTGGCGGATGAGAGGGACTTATCTTCTAACTGTCCGTAAAAGCCGGAAGGGTGGGGTGGGGGTGGGTGGGGTGAGGAAGGACTCATCTTCTAAAGTTTCGTAAAAAGTGGGAAGGTACTAGGTAGGTCGATGGGAGAGGAGAAGGGGGGGGGGGTATCCAGATTTTTTGTAAAAGCGGGGTGGGGAGAGTGAGGGACTCTTTCTACCATGATGTTTTTAAACATATAATTGCCTTAAAATAATGGGTGGGTGGGTGGGGGGGGGGGGGGGGGGGGGGGGGGGGGCGTGAAGGAGGGCAGAAGGCTGTGTGGCTACCCTCACATTTCTCCTGTCAGTCAGTTGTGTTCCGTCCAGCTGTGCATACATGTTGTCTCCCTTTGAAAGTATACGGTGAAGCGCGCGCATGTGTGTGTGTGTGTGAAAAAGACGCTCTCTCTCTCTCTCTCCTCCTCTCTCTCTCTCTCTCTCCCTCTTATTTACACACCTACGTATGCGCGCGCACGCACACACGCACTCTCTTTCCTTCTCTCTCACACCCTCTCTCTCTCTCTCTTACACACACAAGCACACACACACACACACACACACACACACACACACACACACACACACACACACCACACAACACATGAGCATGCGCGTGCACACACACACACACACACACACACACACACACACACACACTCTCTCTCTCTCTCTTCTCTCTCTCTCTCTCACAACCACACACACACAACACATCCTCGTGCTTGTTTATCAACGAGAAGGCAGTGGCTTAGAAACAGGTCACTGTGAACACCTTATGAGCGACGTTGAGAATTTCGTGCAAGTCACGTTCTTTTGTACTACGCATGGCTCAAGGGCTGCACACCAGAACTTAATGCGCTAAGGCCATACTTAAGGAGTCGAGTATTTATAGACTGGCGCCATTAGATTGTTTTGACCATTTTTTGTGTGTCTGAAAGTTGATTTACCTCTTTTTTTGTTTTTGTTCATGTGAACATCAAGGTACAAGCCAGGTGGTTCCAAGCAGACAGATTAAAATCAAAGGAATGGGACTGTTTGGGGGATACCATCTGGCGCAAAGACAGGGGTCACGGGTGAGTGCGAAGGCCTGAAATGTGACGTCAACAAAGGGGAAAGTCATGAATTCGAAGACTATATTTGATTTCATCGGTGAAAATCCCTCAAACAAGGGAACTAATTGGTGAGGAGTTGCTCTTTTGATCAGTCATCAGTTTAGTACGAGACACTGGCTCAAACTTATGGTAAGCCTCAAAGCGCTCGCGAGTCACCACCAACACCTCCACGAAGATCCAAACCTTCATCAACAAATGTATCCGGCAGATCCTCCACTTGCGATGGTTCGACAGAGTGTCAAACACCGACCTGTGGACGAGGGCAAACCAACAGCCAATGGACGTCCAGGTCAGGAAGAGAAAGTGGCGATGGGTCGGCCACACACTGCGGAAGGAGCCCTCTAACATCACCAGGCAGGCGCTCGAGTGGAACCTGCAGGGCAAGAGGAAACGAGGGCGCCCAAAGCAGACCTTGAGGAGGAGCTTGCTAAACGAGCTGAGAGCCTCCAGCCTGACATCGGGGGGGGGGGGGGGGGGGGGGGGAGAGAGATCAAGACCTGTGCCAGGGACAGACGGAGGTGGAAGGTTGCTGTTGAGGCCCTATGCTTCTCAAGGAGCGAAGAGGACTAAGTCAAGTAAGTTAAGTCAAAACGCTCACATGCATTTTCAGTGTTTAGTTCAAAATTCTAATTGTGGCGTGCGGCCAGTCGTCCATCCTGCTGCTGTGAGCAACCAGTTTGCGCATGTGCACGCACCGTGGTCAGAACAACATGGAGGAGAAGAACAACCACCGCCTAAACACCAAAAAACCGAACACGTTTATCGTCAGGGGTTTTCGCTGAAGTTTCTTATTGTGGCGACATTGATGTTGGACATTGACTACATTCACCACGTGCGCTTTTCTGCTTGTTCCGAGAGGTGACTATGTGAAACTTGCATGGGTAGTTCAACTCACTGGAGACGGCGGCTGGCTGCTCGGTCCTTGGACGTCCAAGCAAAAGGGCAAGCGTTTATCAACAGGGCCAGTGTGCATATCGCTTGCTGTCGACTCACGCGTGTGTTGACCGTGACTGACAACTACACTAGTGGGTAGGTTTATTATTATTATTATTATTATTATTATTATTATTGTGTGGGGGGGGGGGGGGGAGTCATTTACGTCGTTGGTATTTTTTTAATCAATTTAACGTCTGTATAATTAGAGATATCACACAGAGGCAGCGCGTGGTGTGTGTGTGGAGGGGGGGGGGGGGGGGGGGGGGAGAGAGTATGTGTGTGTGTGTGTTTTAGCGCGCGCGCGCATGTTCGTGTGCGTGTGGTTGCTGTGTTGTACTACGCAGTTTTGTGTCTACTTGTGTGTGACGTATGTGTCGTGTATTTGTGTGTGTGTGTGTGTGTGTGGTACACACGCGCATGTGTGCTTTTGGACAGCGAGCCCTCGGAATTTACTTTGCCGATTTCAGCACAAGATTAATAATCGATTCTTTCTATTTTTTTAAAAGAAAAACTATTCATCGATCAAATAGAAAATAAACATTTATAGATAACGGAAAGGTTGATAGAAAAATCTATCAGTCAGTCAGTCGAGCAATTTGATAATTAGTCACAAGGATACTCGTTCATTCGCCCTTCCGTGTAATATAAAATCGGTCCGTATTTCTCTTTCAAACGACTTCAGACAGTTTATATTGTCCTCGCCGTGCAAAAGTAAAACGATGATGCTTGCTTTATGAGAAGCCACTTGTAATGAACAAAAAGGCAAACTGCAAGATCCCTTTTGGTAAGATTCCCGCCCCTTCCCCTCTGTCTGACATATTTTCTCCAAAGGCAGGAAAATTAAATTGAATTGGCAGGAGAAAAGAAATACATGTTAAAAATAACTAGTTGTTTACCATATTCATCTTTACAAGAACTTCTTCCTGTTCAATGTTAACGCTGTTGTATTGAATTCTCAAGGCATTGTATGCTCCTGAAGCATTTAAGAACGCTGTCGTTATTTACTGCATTTATATCAGGAGTGTCCACTATTATATTAGGACTGCCTACTTAGTATAGTTTGCAAAGGTGCATTCAGGCATAATTTCCGCTTGCAACCATAACTTGCGTGGCAGATGAGAATAACCATTTCAGACTGCATGTGTGTGGGTGAGGAAAGGGGGCGGGGGGGGGGGGGGGGGTGCACGAAGAAAGAACAGTGCATTGAAATGGGCAGCGGAGAAGATTTGTATGTCGGTCAGAACGTCACACTGCCAACACGTATCTCTGCTGAGTCAACCAGAAACCATTATATTTTCCATGTAGGATATCCGTTCATACCTGGCACCGTGTTCTTTTCCATATACGACATCCGTTTATATCTGGCACCGTGTTATTTTCCATATAGGACATCCGTTCATATCTGGCACCGTGTCATTTTCCATGTAGGACATCCGTTCATACCTGGCACCATGTTATTTTCCATATTGGACACCCGTTTATATCTGGCACCGTGTTATTTTCCATACAGGACATCCGTTTATATCTGGCACCGTGGTATTTTTCCATACAGGACATCCGTTTATATCTGGCACCGTGTTATTTTCCATACAGGACATCCGTTTATATCTGGCACCGTGTTATTTTTCCATACAGGACATCCGTTCATATCTGGCACCAGTTATTTTCGTTGTAGATATCCCGTATATCTGGCAACGTGTTATTTTCGGTGTAGGATATCCGTTCATATCTGGCACCATGTTGTTTTCGGTGTGGGATATCCGTTCTTATCTGGCACTGTTCTTTTTTGGTGTGGAATATCCGTTCATATCTGGCACCCTGTTATTTTCGGTTTAGGGTAACTGTCCACTTTTAGCACCATGTTACATACTCCCTGTGGTGTAGGTTGTCCGCGCACACCTGGCACCGTGTTACTTTCTGCGTAACATATATACTGACTTCCATAAAAAAACGCGAAAAATTGAAAGGCTATTTTTCGGGTGAAACGGGGTGAATGTACAATATTGAACCATTGTGGCAAGTTGTTTGGGTCCAAGACTCACGTGCAGTGAAAAAATTGTGTGAGCAACACATCATTCCCGGCATTGGAGGGTCAACAAAAATGGCAAACTGGTTGCTGCATGTGAGGCACGTGCACACTATGCAGAGCAAAGTTAACCAGCTACAAGTACACAGGCATGCAGCCCTTATAAAGCCGCGCTACAAGGTTCAGGTAACGACTTGCCGTCTGAGCGCTACAGAGATGCCAAGACTACGAGCAGAGGAACGCAATCGTGCCCTAGGCCATCTGGAGGCTGGTGTGGATGTCAGGCAGGTCGCCAACATCTTTAACGTCCACATCTCAACCATCTATCGCCTGCAGCACCGCATGCGAATCACTGGTACCACTGATGATCGTCCCCGGCCAGGCCGTCCTCGGGTCACCACAACCAAGAGAGGATCGCCATCTTGTTCAAACCCATCTGCGGGACAGGCGGCAAACAGCCGCTAACACTGCTCGACAGGTGCCTGGGAATCTCCAGCAACGAATCAGCCTCAACACTATGCGGCGGCGTCTTCAGGAGAACGGGCTGGCATGTAGGCGTCCTCGCAGAGGTCCGGTACTGACACCAAGACACCGGCAGGACAGGCTGCAGTGGGCACAAGCCCGAATCAACTGGGGCAGGCAGCAGTGGGGACGCATACTGTTCTCAGATGAGAGCCGTTTTTGCATTGACATGGCTGACGGTCGTGCCAGAATATGGCGTCGACCTGGTGAACGCTATGCCGACTCCCATTTGGTAGAGCGGAACCCCTGGGGAGGCCCGAACGTTATGATATGGGTGCAAGTGGCATTAACCACGCCATAGGACCAGTCATCTTTCAGAACATTGGTCCTGGTCGCGGACAGGGTGTCAATGCACAGCGCTACATCAACCAGATGCTCAGACCCCATGTCGTTCCTTTTTTTGCGCAACACCCAAACTGGACATTCCAACAGGACAATGCAAGAACACCCACCGCCAGGGCCACCCAGCAATTTCTTCAGCATTAACAACGTCAATGTCCTGCCCTGGCCAGCCCTCAGTCCCGATTTAAACCCAATAGAACATTTTTGGGATGAACTTGGCAGACGGTTGGACCTCCTGCGTCCACGACCAGCAACAGCGGCTCAACTTCACCAGGCCATCGTCCATGTGTGGGCTGGTGCGCCAAGGGGACGCATCAACCACCTGGTCCACTCAATGAGCCGCAGGTGTCAAGCAGTTGTCAACGCAAATGGTGGCCACACACGGTATTAAGACTTCAAGCTGGTTTGTCACGTGACCTTGGATTTTCCACACAAAAGACATATTGCTGATGACATTTTCACACATTACCGGTAAAATGTATCAAATCACGTTGAATTCTCGCTTCCACTCTGTACAATTGTGACCAATAAAATTCACCCCAACCTTCAGCTTGTTTTGTTTTCGCGTTTTTTATGGAAGTCAGTATAGATTGTCCGTGCGCACCTGGCACCATGTTGCTTTCTGCGTAACATATAGATTGTCCGTGCACGCCTTGCATCTTGTTATTTTTTCCCCGCAGTGTGTAAGCTGGCATCCATCATAGTTTCGCCGTAAGACGTAGGATGTCCGTGCACTCCTTACAACACGTCACTTAATCCATGATGTAAGATATCCCTGCACTCCTTGCAACACGTTACTTAATCCATGATGTGTAGGATGTCCGTGCACTCCTTGCAACACGTCACTTAATCCATGATGTGTAGGATGTCCGTGCACTCCTTGCAACACGTCACTTAATCCATGATGTGTAGGATGTCCGTGCACTCCTTGCAACACGTTACTTAATCCATGATGTGTAGGATGTCCGTGCACTCCTTGCAACACGTTACTTAATCCATGATGTGCAAGATGTCCGTACACTCCTTGCAACACGTTACTTCATCCATGATGTGTAGGATGTCGTGCACTCCATTCAACACGTACTTAATCCATGATGTGTAGGATGTCTGTGCACTCCTTGCAACACGTTACTTAATCCATGATGTGCAAGATGTCCGTACACTCCTTGCAACACGTTACTTAATCCATGATGTGTAAGATGTCCGTGTACTCCTTGCAACACGTTACTTAATCCATGATGTGTAGATGTCTGTGCACTCCTTGCAACACGTTACTTAATCCATGATGTGTAAGATGTCCGTGTACTCCTTGCAACACGTTACTTAATCCATGATGTGTAGGATGTCTGTGTACTCCTTGCAACACGTTACTTAATCCATGATGTGTAGGATGTCCGTGTACTCCTTGCAACACGTTACTTAATCCGTGATGTATAGGATGTCCGTGCACTCCTTGCAACACGTTACTTCATCCATGATGTGTAGGATATACATGTGCTCGTGGCGGCATGTTATTTTCGCCGTAAAGTGCAGGAAACCTGTTCCACGCCTGGCGCTGTTACTTTCTTCTTTCTCTTTCTTAAACTGTCCACCTTCAACCAGTTGACGGGGACGGATTAGCTCAGTTGGTAGAGCGCCGGACTCGTGATCCTGGGGTTGCGGGTTCGAATTTCGGCACAGGGGGATTTTTCCCTCGAAGTTAACATTGGTTCTGACTCCATTCCCCATACAGTCCTTCGAATGAGACAATAAACCGAGGTTCCGTGTGTGAACTCACGCACAACATCTTGCACACACGTAAAATCCCATCACCAACTTTCGGAAGAGAAGGCCAGTTTGGCCGTTGGTATGTATGGATGACACGTTACACGTAGCATGCACTTTCCCCGAAGATGAAGTATGGCTGCCTTAATGACGAGATAAAAAAAATGGTCACACACACACAAATCCAATCCCTTTGTTGAGCAGATGGGATTAATCCTTGCCTGTCTATACAGGCAGTGTCCGCATGACTATCAACCTGCGTACGCAGAAAGAAAGAAAAAAAGAAAAACGGTTGAAGATTCTGACACGTAAAAAGGGGTTTCCGGTAATAACAGAACCTGTTAAGAAGATGCTGCCTGGATCATCAGCTTGAAGTGGGTGGGGAAGGGAAGAAGAAAGGCTTGGGGGCACCCAATATATGATCAGGCCTCTAGGAGGGACAAAGGTAGACCGTAGTACTTTTACCGTAAGGTGTAGGATACCCGGAGCACGCCTGGCATTGTTGCTTTCTCTGTAAGATGCTGAATACCCGATGCACCCTTGACACTGTCACTTTCGCCTTTAAGGGTAGGGTCCTCGGTGCACGCCTGATCGTTACTTTGGCTGCAAACCGTGGGATACTCGATCTTTGCCTCACGCTATGTGAATTTCGCTGTTAAGTGTGGGATACTTGGTGCGCGCCTGGCATTGTATTACTTTCGCGGTGAAATGTAGGATACTCGGTGCACGCCTACCATCATGTTACTTACTCCGTAAGGTTGTAAAATATTCTTTTTGCACACCTAGCACCACCAGCATGTCCTCTCTATGCAGCATCTGTCTTCCCCCGTCAGAGTAGAATCTTTGAATACCTTGATTAAAAAAAAATAGATCAGCTTTCTGTAATGTGGATTCAGTCACTGTCATGTTGTTGTAGTCCAGCAGACCACTGGAGCTATTTCAGGGCTGTCCATGTCACCATGCAGAGGACAGAAAGTTCTGTCAGCACACACACGCACGCACGCACGCACGCACGCACGACGCACGCACGCACGCACGCACACACACACACACACACACACACACACACATGTGCGCGCGTTGGTACCTGACAGGCATGCCCGCGCGCGTGCGCGCACAGAGAGAGAGAGAGAGAGAGAGAGAGAGAGAGAAGAGGGAGAGAGAGCAAGCAGAAAATGGCATACATAGATATAGTCATGTAAGCCAATGCATGTTATACAAACTGGACGATTGGCATCTGAAGACACATAAAACTGAGCCATGCTGAGTGCGTCAGCCATTGGATCTTGCCGTCAGTAAACATGAATTTCAACATTGGCCTGACGATTGATTTGTCTCTCCCTTTGGTTTTTGTTTGTTTGTTGTTGTTGGTTTTTTGGTTTGGGTGGATTGGACAGCGGCTTCGGTCATATTTTCCCAGCTGCTTTCCATATTCTCTGCCTTTGTTTTTCCTTTGTCGGTTGAAGTAATTAGCGGAAATATCGCTCACTGAGATCATCAAGATCATTAGTCGTGACGGTCATTGTATACGGAAATAAATATTTTTAATGTGAAAACTCTTTCTTACTCAAAAGTTGCAACCAACTGGGCGCTAGGTGATGGAGAACGGGCCTGCTTCTCTGTGTCTCCTTCCTGCCGATCTGTGATCATTTGGTGCAGATTTTACGCACCGCTCAATTTCTTTTCTTATACAAGTTGTATTTCATTGGCCTTTCTCTAAGTCGAATGTTATTTTTTTCTCTCCCTTTGGCTTGTACCCTCCCCATGCTGCAGTCCCCCACCCCCCTCCCTCCCCGCCAGCCCTCCTTTTACACTAAAATACGTAACTGATATAACAGTGTATCTGTTCTTCTCTTTTCATTTAACCATGCTGGATTTGCGATATGCAATAGGATGTTGAAGGACCTATAAAGTACACATGCTTAACGCGCTTAGCAATGATGATGGACTTCAGAAGCTCGTGTAGAACGATCGTCGTTTCAGCTCCTTGTTTCATCACATAGCAGCGCCTTACGACGACCACACCCCTTTTTCTTCCTGTCTTCAACGTCGGCTTTAGAACTGTCTGCCCCCCCCCCCCCCCCCCCCCCCCCACCCCCCCCATTTCTTTCTTTCTTTCAAATATCTGTTCCTTCTTTAGCATATCTTAAATAAATGTTAGCGAACCGCCAAGAGAAACGTGGACAAACGAATCACAAGACAAAACACGACGCGTTTCGACCTCTTAGGTCTTCTTCAGGCGAGACACAAACAAATAGGACAATGAAAATGAACGAATTTTTCCATTTTTATTTAAGATTTGTTTAGATTTCCGCCTGCAGTCGTCTCACTTTGCAACTTCTTTAGCATGTAAGCAAACCAAGACAAACATTAGATTGTCTCAACGGGTGAGCAATCTGGGTGTATATTGCTGGATGAAACTCTCGTTCCAACAACTCTCTTCCCTTGCATTAGTCGCATCTTCCATGTCGAGCGCAGAAGAATCGGTGTCTTCCGTTCCTATCATTAATCTTTAATGCATTCCTTTGTCCAATGTACTCTAGATAACGGAAAATCTTTTCTCGTCCTGAGGATCTCGCCTCGATAAAATCCAGAACAGTGCTGCACGATGTGTTTTTTGGGATCCTCTTACCATGCTGGTATTGCACCTGTCTCTTTTGTCCCCATTCGCCGGTAGTACGTTGAACAAAAGATATTTTCCTCTCTCTCTCTCTCCTCTCTCTCTCTCTCTTCTCTCTCTCTCTCTCTCTCTCTCTCTCTCTCTCTCTCCTGTCGTTTAAGTCGCTGGAAGACCAGGCTCCAGCGTGTCACTCTGAACCGCCAGTCTGTCCACACCTCTTCATCTTCGTTCTGCTGCAGACATCCCTATCTGCAGACTCCCTTCTTTCAGGCCAAAACCATACGGCCAACGTTCTTCTGTCTGAGTCCACATATACATAATTCCTTCTTTTAGGCCTAACTCCTACGGCCAACGTTTTCCTTTCATACTAAGGTCCCTCTGGCTGTAACCAGCGCCCTTTCTCTGTTCGCCAAGCAGACCTGACCACAGGTTTTACAGCTTTCCGAAAATCGTATCTTCCAAGAAGCGTTCTGGCCCATGTCCATCAGCCTTTTATTTACTTTAGGTCTTCTCTGACTGCTGAGCATGGTGTGTGTGTGTGTGTTTGTGTGTATGTGTGTGTGTGTGTGGTGTGGTGGTGCGTGTGCGTGCGTGAGAGAGAGAGAGAGAGAGAGAGTGTGTGTGTGTGTGTGTGTGTGTGTGTGTGTGTGTGTGTGTGTGTGTGTGTGGCGCGCGCGCATTTGAAATATACGTGCTCTTCGCTATTGTTAATAAAATTTTGTTTAATCGTCTTGTCATGACTGTCGTGATGTAAAGGACATACAGCAGCAGCAGCAGCAGTGTTAGCAGTAGCAGCAGCAGCAGCAGTGTTAGTAGTAGCATAGTAGCAGCAGCAGTAATGGCAAGGGTAGTGGCTTAGGACCACCAGGAAGAGCAGTACCAGAAAAATGATACTGATTATTGCGATAGATGTAACGCTGCTAGTCATTTCTGCCGTTGGTGTTTTCTTCTATTATGTTCTCTTCATGTCTCTCTGTGCTATGATTCACGGTGAATTCCGTTTTCTTTTGTTAAAAACTAATACTCTTCCCACCCCCACCCCTTCCCGCTCCCTCCGTCCTCTGCCCTCCTTCCTTTTTAATGAAACCGCAGTAATTGAGAAACTTGTTTAGTACTGCTTTTTTTTTTCTTTTTTTTTCTCCACAAAATGTAAAGCAGGTATGGGAATGGAATGAGTTATTCAGCAGGGTACACAAACATATGCAAACATTTTTTCCATTCTACGAAGTGTTAATTAAGGTCAATTTCACAGTTATTTTGAACCTTTTCTGTTTGTTTGAAGGGTTTCACGTTCGATTTTGACAGGGTTTGACATGGTTCATATGAAGTGACGTTTGATGGGAGGTCAGTAAAATTAGACTGTGACTACATTCTCTCTCTCTCTCTCTCTCTCTCTCTCTCTCTCTCTCTCTCTCTCTCTCTTCTCCTCTCTCTCTCTCTCTCTCTCTCTCATCTCCTCTACCTCTCTATCTCACACACACACACACACACACACACACACACACACACACACACACACACACACACACACCCGCACGCACACATGCGCGCACGTGCGCATGCAAACAACACGCTCACACACTCAAACACACACACACACACACACACACACACACACACACACACACACACACACACACACACACAGAAGAGAGAGAGAGAGAGAGAGAGAGAGAGAGAGAGAGAGAGAAGAGAGAGAATGAATGAGACGACAGACAGACGGAGAGAGACAGACAGGCAGACAAAGTCTAGACAGACTGACTGACTCTGCCAGCCAGCCATACAGACATACAACGACAGACGGGGAGGAGAGAGAGAGAGAGAGAGAGAGAGAGAGAGAGAGAGAGAGAGAGAGAATGAGACGACAGACAGACAGAGAGAAACAGACAGGTAGACAAAGTCTAGACAGACTGACTGACTCGCTCTGCCAGCCAGCCATACAGACAGACAACGACAGACGGAGAGACAGACAGATAGCGACGGACAGACATAGAGACAGACTGATGGACGGAGAGAGAGAGAGAGAGAGAGAGAGAGAGAGAGAGAGAGAGAGAGAGAGAGAGATTCTATTTCAGCCGCGTCACTGAATTCACTTACTCCTCACTTATTCTCACGATGCGTCTTCGAACCCGACTTCCTGCCCTTTGAGACAAGTTTCAACAATCAACCCCCCACCGGCGGACGTCCGCCCGAACCCTCGGGCACCGGGGATCTACCCCCAGTGTTATCAAACGGTGGTTCCAAGCACCTTCCCTCGTAAATGCCCGCCCCCCCCCCCCCCCCCCCCCCCCCCCACCCTCTTTCGAATTTAGACTGGGGTCAACAGAGGGTGCCAATTCCTTGGTTCTCAACAGGTCCTCCGCCCACCAAAGAATAGGCCGCGGGTGCAAAAAAAAAAAACCCAAAAAATAACAAACAAGCAAACAAAGCCAAAGGCTCGTGAATGTCCTATTATGTGGACTAAGAAGTTAATGTTATCATCGAACAAAGGGTGATGGGTCTGGGGTAAGGGGGAGGGGGAGGGGACTCCACTCTACCGGGGCCAATGGCGCAGTCAGATGGTATTAAAAACGCCTAATGACTCGTG
>CM031615.1:52824820-52877320 GCA_018398815.1 Conus ventricosus | reverse complement strand
TGCGTGCGTGCGTGCGTGCGTCTTGCGAGCGTGTGTGCATTGTTGAATATGTACATGTGTGTGGGCGGGCGCGCTCATGGTTGTATATGTATTTGTGTGCGGGCGCGCACGCGCGCGCGCGTGTGTGTGTATGTGTTGGGGGGGGGGGGGGGGGGGGGGTATGTGCGTTTTGCGTGTCCGCGTAAGTGGTTGCACATGAATATATTAGTAAGTGTACGCGCGCATAGTTGTACTTGTCCACGTGTGTGCGCGATGTGCGCGCTTGTGCTTGTGTGTATGTGTGCGTGTGTGTGCTCACGTGTATGTGTGTGTGTGTATGTGCGCGCGCTTGCATGCTTCTTTGCTTGCTTGTTTATGTGTGCGCGCGCGCTCGTGTTTTGTTTGTGTGGGTGCGGGAGGTGGAAAGGGGGGTGGGGGGACTGAGTCGGCATTTTTGCGCAACCATGTAAATTTACGTGTTTGTGGAGGAGCGACAGGACAGGGGAAAAGATGGGGATGGACAGATGTGGAGGAGCGACAGGACAGGGAAAAGATGGGGATGGACAGATGTGGAGGAGCGACAGGACAGGGGAAAAGATGGGGATGGACAGATGTGGAGGAGCGACAGGACAGGGGAAAAGATGGGGATGGACAGATGTGGAGGAGCGACAGGACAGGGAAAAGATGGGGATGGACAGATGTGGAGGAGCGACAGGACAGGGAAAAGATGGGGATGGACAGATGTGGAGGAGCGACAGGACAGGGAAAAGATGGGGATGGACAGATGTGGAGGAGCGACAGGACAGGGAAAAGATGGGGATGGACAGATGTGGAGGAGCGACAGGACAGGGAAAAGATGGGGATGGACAGATGTGGAGGAGCGACAGGACAGGGGAAAGATGGGGATGGACAGATGTGGAGGAGCGACAGGACAGGGGAAAAGATGGGGATGGACAGATGTGGAGGAGCGACAGGACAGGGGAAAGATGGGGATGGACAGATGTGGAGGAGCGACAGGACAGGGGAAAGATGGGGATGGACAGATGTGGAGGAGCGACAGGACAGGGGAAAGATGGGGATGGACAGATGTGGAGGAGCGACAGGACAGGGGAAAAGATGGGGATGGACAGATGTGGAGGAGCGACAGGGACAGGGGGAAAAATGGGGAAGGAGAGATGTCGAGGAATGGGGACGGAAAGAGTATGTGTATGTAACTGTTTTCAAATGAAATATTTTTTTTCCCCGTTGTGATGACGAATTGTACTTTTTGAATGACTTGCGCAAACATAGCTTAACCACTTTTCATTTTCTTTTTTTTTTTTCTTCTTTTTTTTTCGCGTAACATTGGAAATACGGTTTAACATGAAGTTTGTCGCAGTGTTCTGTCTCCGTCTCTGTCTCTGTCTCTCTCTCTCTCTCTCTCTCTCTCTCTCTCTCTCTCTCTCTCTCTCTCTGTACTTAAACCCTTTTCTCTTGTCTTTTACTATTCTTCTTCATTGATGCTTAAATGTTTTATGGCATTTACTGTGAAGGTCGTATAGCCTACTTTTATTAATTTCTATTGTGTTATAAAAAGAAAAACACAAATTGTATTTATCAGTAAAACCTTACAATAACAAACACCTTGCAAAACACTTCTGAAATGTGAAAATTAGTAAATAAGCGAAGTTTTGTATCGGCAGTTTTTGTTTCTTTGTTTTTTAATCTGGAGAATCTGAATGTCTAAGAGTCTGCAAATCTAGTCATCTTTTAAGAATATCCATACCCTTCTACGTGTCATTATCACTTCAGTTGTGTGCGCTGCTCCTACGTATGACCTACCTAAGGTATCGTCAAAGGACATGTGTATGGTATGATATTCAGACGATATTTCCATCTCGACAAATGCAAATCTGAGAAAATGAGGGGTAATAATCATAAACAAAATATTTATCAACTGGAGATAGATACATTCACCATGTACATGGAATGAAACAGACTTGCGTATTCGGCAGAGAAACACTCGCTGTCTCTCCCCAGCCAGTTAGAAATTACACAAATGAGCTTTACACAAAAATGCGGTTTTGTTCTTTCAACGTTTTATCAGGCCCAACAGTGCTTGTCATGCCTCACGAAGAGAACCGATAGGTCAAATTTGATAATGATTATATTGTACTGACGACAGGTGATAAGGTTAACATTTTATTATCTGAGAAGGATCATAACGTAAACATTGTATTTGCTGATGACTCTAGAATATATCAAAGCTGTATATCCAATTTATCAACAACGACAAAATGTTAACAGATAGCTCAGTCCTAGAATCACGCACACGTTCTGGGCTAAAAAAAAATCATTTAGAAATACAAGAATGATATATGTCTTAGTATCACTAATGTCCAGCTTTTTCCCTAGGTCCGTGTGAAGTCATTGGGTCATCGCTCTGAAGAACTGTTCACCAGATTCCTCCAATTCTGTCGGTTGTACCTCGAGGCTTTGGGCTCTACAGATGTTTCCCTGTCCATTCTGCAATGTTGTCAGTCCATTTGTTATTCAGTCTTCTCCTTGGTCTCGCTCCTCCAACACTTTCCTGGATGATTGTTCCAGCGGGGCTTTTGGATCTTCGTGGCAATGCCAACTTAGTTTCTTTGCTTTGCTGGTGTCAGCAAATCTTCGTATGGCCGGATGTGCTGTTTGATGGTCTAGCGCATTTGTTCAATGGTGATATGAGCAGTATATTTGATGTATCGTGTCTTGCAATGCCATCTTATTTCTATGATTTGGTTCTTTCTTCCAGGTCCACGTCGCGTCTGTATATAGGAAAATCAAATGCACCCGTGTATGCAGGAGCCAGATTTGTGTTTCACTGAGGTCCTATTGTCTGTCCATACAGTGTGCAGTCTGCATAGAACTCATGTCTTCTCTGCGCTCGAGAGGATACCCGATTTATATTCCCTCATGGCTGGAAGTAAGTCCAGACTGTTGAACAGTTCCTAGCTGAAATGAATCCCAGATATACGAATTGTTTACAGTTCCTCGCTTCTATCCATGGTTATATCGGTACAGGAGGTGGTGGTGTGGCTGGCCATTAGCTTGGTCTTCTGGGTGTTGATATCCATACTGAGTCTTGTGGATGTTTCATCCGGTGTTTTAACACGCTTAGCGAGTTCTTGTTCAGTGCCCGCCAGGCCACTGACGTTACGTGCGAAGCGAAGGTTCATGAGAGATCTTGTTGCAGTGCTGATGGTGTTGACTCGATCTTCAAGTGGATCATTCAGGATGCATTTCAGGACCATGTTGAAAAGTCATGGAGAGCAAAGGGCCCCAACGAATCCTAACTGGTGTGTGGGACCACTTTCCAGTCGTGCCATTTGTGAGTACTGCGCTAGTAACTTCGGCGTATCTGCTGGATGTGTTGATTAGCTTTGTCTCGAGATGAAATTTCTTCATAATGGCTTGTAGCACCTCTGGACAGACTCTGTCAAACGCCTCTTTGAAGTCTCTGAAGACATGATAGAACTCCTGGTATTGCAGGTGTTTTGGGCGAAGGGTTCAAGATCTGTTCGACGACACCTCTGCCTTTCAGATACAGCAGTGTCTGAAACTGTAATCTGTTCAGAAGGATTTTGAACATTACGTTGCTTACATTGCTGATCTAACTGATTTTACGGTTGTTCTGGCAGTGTTGATGGTTTCCTCCTCTTTGGAAGTGGGACGATAAGTAATCGAGTCTTTTTGGCGTTAGCCTCTCGCTGATGTCAGATTTTGTTGTAGATGGAAGTTGATACATCAGTTACTGCCTTTCCGCCATATTCAAGTGTTCAGCAGGGATGTTGTCAGTGGTTGCAGCCTTGCTGTGTTTCAGCGACTTCACTGTTGCTACGACTTCTTCGACAGATTGTTGGAAAGTCATCTCCGTTTGATGAATCCTGTTAGAAAGTCATCTTCATTTGATGAAGCCTGTTAGAAAGTCATTTCCGTTTGATGAATCCTGTTCGAAAGTCATCTCCATTTGATGAATCCTGAACTCTTAGTATACTTAGATCTCTTTTGCTCTGTTTGTTGTAGAGCTCAAAGCAAAGTTCCTCTATCTTCTTATGATGTTTTCTTTCTGGGTGAGACGGTTAACGTCTTTGTCCTTAGTGGTGCTGACTTGAATTTGCGTTGGTCAATTTTTCACAGATTTGAAGGCTTTTTTGTGTCGATGTTATCCAGGTCTTTCTCAAAGTTGTCAAAATCTTACATTCATTTTGTCTGACATTCGCCATTAGCATCCTCTTCTCTCCTCATTCAGTCCATTATTCATTTTCATCACGTTTCCACTCCTCGTTCCTCCTCGTCATTCATCACACTTGCGTTCTCCTTTTCTAACCCGTCTGCCATGCATAATCACCACGTTCTCCTACCCTCATTCCGTCCGTCATTTTTCCTTCCTAATGTTCTACCGTTAATCGTTCATCGTTCTTGAGTTCGCTCCATCAGTCTCACGATCTTTTGTCATAGGCCCATCGTTCATTTATCGTTCTGGCGTTCTCTTCTTTCCCTCCGGTCCGTCATTGATTCTTCTGAAGTCGTCGTCGTCGTCGTCTCCTCTCGACCGTCATCGTTCATTAACCACGTTCTCCTCGTTTTCTCCAGTCTACCGTTCATCGGTTTAACATTTTGCACATCTCGACTATCATTCATCATTCTCACGTTCTGCTCATGCCATCGCGACTATCATTCATCATTCTCACGTTCTGGCCATGTCATCTCGACTATCATTCATCAGTATGGAAGTGTCTTCCTCTCCGTTTCGTTCCTCCTTCTCCTCCTCCTCCTCCTTCACCACCTCCTCCTCCTCCTCCTCCTCCTCGTCGTCGGCGTCGTTGTCGTCGTCATGATCATCATGATCATCATGATCATCATCGTCTCTCCGTCTCTCCGTCTCTCTCGTGCTCGCTCTCTCTCTCCGGCTGAGACTGAGAGAGATTGAGAAAGCGTGAGAGAGAGAGAGAGATGAGATGAGAGAATCAAAAATAAGAATTGATTGAAAATTATTTCAACACAAATCTAAAAATCATTGTAATATTTATTTCACGTGTCATTTTACTTTTTTCCCCATTCGATTCTGTTTTTTTTCTCTCATCATTTTATGACTTTTTTCCAGCAATTTTCTTTTTTTTTTTCTTGTAATCAGTTATGACTGATCAGCCGTTTCATTCAAAAAACAAATAACTACAAGGCTACACGCATATGCATACACATGCATGTACATATCTGGCTATGCTCATACGCAAGGACGCACGCACGCACGCACGCACGCACGCACGCACGCACGCACGCACGCACGCACGCACACACACACACACCACACACACACACACACACACACACACACACACATACATACATATATAAATACATGCAAGCACACGTGCGGGAAAAAAACAGGCACACAAACACGCACGGACACATTTACACATGCGGAGGGGGGCGCGCGCGCGTGCGCGCACGCACACGCACGCACGCACGCGCGCGCACGCACGCACGCGCACGCACACACACACACACACACACACGCACACACACACGCACACGCGCACGCGCACATACGCGCACACACACACACACACACACACACACACACACACACACACACAATCACACTGACTGACTGACTGACTGAAACCATTTTCTGTCAGATTATCATTGTTGTACTTACACACACACGCGCGCGCGCGCACACATATACACACATACACACACACACACACACACACTGACTGAAACCATTTCCTGTCGGATTAACATATTGTTGTACTTACGCACGCGCACGCACGCACACGACACACACACACACACACACACACACACACACAGTATAGGTGTTGGAATTGTTAACTGGACCACACCTCAAACCAGTCGATGTTTAGACACTGATTTTGCAAGAAACTTGAAACTGTCCATTTGCCTCTGTGTGGGGTGTAGGAGAAAATCCCCCCCCCCGGAGAGAATCCCCCCGGAGAAAATCCCCCAGGAGAAAATCCCCCCCCCCCCTCTGTAATAGAGATGCGGAGAAAATCCCCCCCCCCCCACCTCACCCACTCACTCACTTTAAACTTGTTGAAACCAAGTCCCCCACCTAAGCACAAACTTTACAAAACAAGATCTGAAGGCAACTCACTGACTTCACAGTTGTTTTAACCAATTCAGTTTCGGCCACACTTGCTGGACACTTGTCACTGTGTCTTTGGGAAGCACAATGGAGATTGTGACAAGCAACAAGGGGGGAGCAAAGATATCCTACCAAGGATGTCTCTATACCAAGAAGGCAACAAAGAAGACACGAGCACACACACGCACACACACACACACACACACACACACACACACACACACACACACACACACACACAGAGGTTGGGGGGGTAGAGAATGAAATTAAAATCATAAAAATAATAATTGTTTTTATAATTGTTTTATGACTTTCACTGTAATAAATGTCCGCCATTTTGACTGTGACTTGAATTTTATGCTTTCACAAAAAGCCCTCGCATCGAGGAAACAAGCACACATAACACCACTACAGTCACAAAACATTTTCTTTGGATCAATCATGTGAAGGCGCACGGGGGGGGGGGGGGGGGGGGGGGATTTTCTCCACATCTGTATTACACAGGGGGGATTATCTCCGGGGGGGATTATCTCCGGGGGGATTTTCTCCGGGGGGGATTTTGTCCGTACCCCCTCTGTGTGTGTGTGTGTGTGCGCGCGTCCGTGCATGCGTGCGTGAGTGAGTGTGTGTGTGCGCGCGCAAACACACATGCGCGCGCTCGCGCACGCACTCATGCACATGCACACACTCTCTCACACACAGACACACACACACACACACACACACACACACACACACACACACACACTCGCACACAGACGCACACATATTGGTCTATGATGAAAGTCAGGAATGAACACCTCCCTGCAATTTACTTTCTGATACACCTAGACAGTTCAGATCCATGCCATGGGGGCCGGATAGCTCAGTTGGTAGAGCGCCGGACTCGTGATCCTGGGGTTGCGGGTTCGAATTTCGGTATAGGGGGATTTTTCCCTCGGAGTTAACATTGGTTCTGACTCCATTCCCCATATAGTCCTTCGAATGAGACTATAAACCGAGGTTCCGTGTGTGAACGCACGCATAACATCTTGCACACACGTAAAATCCCATCACCAACTTTCGGAAGAGAAGGCCAGTTTGGCCGTTGGTATGGATGACACGTGACACATAGCATGCACCTTCCCCGAAGATGGAGTATGGCTGCCTTAATGGCGGGATAAAAAAGGGTCATACACACAAAACTCCACTGCCTGGCTATACAGGGAGTGTCCGCAGGAGTATCAGCCTGCGTACGTAGAAAGAAAGAAAAAAAAAAGATCCATGCCAAGAAAGACTGATGCATTTCGTGTGTGTGTGTGAGAGAGAGAGAGAGAGAGAGAGAGAGAGAGAGAGAGAGAGAGAGAGAGAGAGAATAATGTATACATTCTTTATTAGAAGAAAACTTTTATCAAAGCTTGCACATTTGAAGAAAAATAATGAAAGAAATGTAAAGTAACTAAACTAAAATATTCGTGGTAGTAGAATAGATGGCTTCGATTATGTAATGAAATTTAAACAAGCTTGGAGAGAGACACACACAGAGAGAGAGAGAGAGAGAGAGAGAGAGAGAGAGAGAGAGAGAGAGAATTCGTTTCTTCATTCATCTATTAGTTTATGTAGTTCGGTGGTTCCTTACAGAGTAAGTGATTTATTATTTGGTTATGGTATTTATTTCTCGATTTATTAATCTGTATGTATATTGATTTATTTGTTTATCCATTTACCTATTTTACCTATGTTCTGCGGTGTGTATGGCCTGTGATGTGGTAGTCACAATTTTGCCAATGGAAAGTTTTAGGTTCTCTGCGTTTACATCTACAATTTAAATGTTTTGAAATCAATGGCACATAAGAGCTGCAGCAACAGTTTTTTTTCTTTTCTTTTCTTTTTTCTTCCCCAAACACCCCGCCCGTGCCCCCGCCATGTTTTTAGACGAGTTTGTTTTACATCCGTTTTGTACTCCCAGTTCTTAAAGAACAGGGAGTACTTTAGAATGGGAACGAAGAAATTCTGTCTGTCTGTCTGTCTGTGTGTCCGTGGTCAAAATGTGTTCCACTCGCTCCAGACACAACTACTGGGTCGATCTTTCTGAAAATTTGTAGGTATGTTCATTATGGGTCAAGGATGATGCCCGACGTTTTAGTTTACCGTTACAGCCGTTACTAACGGCTGTAACGGCCTGAAACGCTTTTTCTTCTTTATGGAATATCTCAGAAAGTACTTGGCCGATCTTTCTGAAAATTTGTAGGTATGTTCATTATGGGTGACGAATAATGCCCGATGTTTTAGTTTACCGTTATAACCGTTACTAACGGCTGTAACGGCCTGTAACGGTTTTTCTTCTTTATGGAATATCTCAGAAAGTACTTGGCCGACCTTTATGAAAATTAGCAGGTATGTTCATTATGGGTCACGGATGATGCCTGATGTTTTAGTTTGCCCTGTTATAGCCGTTACTAACGGATGTAACGGCCTGTGACTGTTTTTCTTCTTTATGGAATAATATGTCAGAAAGTACTTGGCCAATTTATAAGCGGTTTGGATGATCTTGTCACAAATCGGATCCTCTGTCCATATGTAAGTGATGTAATGCTGAAAATGGATTAAACAACCGTTAAAAAACCGTTATTCTGCCGGTATTTCTTACATATAGGTGGATTTTAATGAAATTTGGTATATAGAAAGGTTATCACACACAAATGGTTTCCCCGAAGATGGAGTATGGCTGCCTTAATGGCGGGATAAAAAAGGGTCATACCACACAAACTCCACTGCCTGGCTATACAGGGGGTGTCCGCAGGAGTATCAGCCTGCGTACGCAGAAAGAAAGAAAGACACACAAATGGCACTTCTATACTGACATCCATAAAAAAACGCGAAAAATTGAAAGGCTATTTTTCGGGTGAAAAGGGGTGAATATACAATATTGAACCATTGTGGCAAGTTGTTTGGGTCCAAGACTCGCGTGCAGTGAAAACATTGTGTGAGCAACACATCATTCCCGGCATTGGAGGGTCAACAAAAATGGCAAACTGGTTGCTGCATGCGAGGCACGTGCACACCATGCAGAGCAAAGTTAACCAGCGACAAGTGCGCAGGCATGCAGCCTTTATAAAGCCGCGCTACAAGGTTCAGATAACGACTTACCGTCTGAGCGCTACAGAGATGCCAAGACTACGAGCAGAGGAACGCAATCGTGCCCTAGGCCATCTGGAGGCTGGTGTGGATGCCAGGCAGGTCGCCAACATCTTTAACGTCCAATCTCAACCATCTATCGTCTGCACCACCGCATGCGAGTCACTGGTACCACTGATGATCGTCCCGGCCAGGCCGTCCTCGGGTCACCACACCAAGAGAGGATCGCCATTTTGTTCGAACCTATTTGCGGGACAGGCGGCAAACAGCCGCTAACACTGCTCGACAGGTGCTGGGAATCTCCAGCAACGAATCAGCCTCAACACTGTGCGGCGGCGTCTTCATGAGAACGGGCTGGCATGTAGGCGTCCTCACAGAGGTCCGGTACTGACACCAAGACACCGGCAGGACAGGCTGCAGTGGGCACAAGCCCGAATCAACTGGCGCAGGCAGCAGTGGGGACGCATACTGTTCTCAGATGAGAGCCGTTTTTGTATTGACAGGGCTGACGGTCGTGTCAGAATATGGCGTCGACTGGTGAACGCTATGCTGACTCCTGTGTGGTAGAGCGGAACCCCTGGGGGTTATGATATGGGGTGCAATTGGCATTAACCACGCCATAGGACCAGTCATCTTTCAGAAAATTGGCCCTGGTCGCGGACAGGGTGTCAATGCACAGCGCTACATCCTCCAGGTGCTCAGACCCCATGTCGTTCCTTTTTTTTGCGCAACACCAAAACTGGACATTCCAACAGGACGATGCAAGACCACACACAGCCAGGGCCACCCAGCAATTTCTTCAGCATAACAACGTCAATGTGCTGCCCTGGACAGCCCCCGGTCCTGATTTAAACCCAATAGAACATTTTTGGGATGAACTTGGCAGACGGTTGGACCTCCTGCGTCCACGACCAGCAACAGCGGCTCAACTTCACCAGGCCATCGTCCATGTGTGGGCTGGTGTGCCAAGGGGACGCATCAACCACCTGGTCCACTCAATGAGCCGCAGGTGTCAAGCAGTTGTCCATGCAAATGGTGGCCACACACGGTATTAGGACTTCAAGCTGGTTTGTCACGTGACCTTGGATTTTCCACACAAAGACATATTGCTGATGACAATTTTCACACATTACCGGTGTAATGAATCAAATCACGTTGAATTCTCGCTTCCACTCTGTACAATTGTGACCAATAAAATTCGCCCTAACCTTCAGCTTGTTTTGCTTTCGCGTTTTTTTATGGAAGTCAGTATATATAGTGTTCCAAAATTTGACCGTTAAAAACCGTTATTGACATATTGTCCAATTTGGATGAAATTTGATATGTACAGGCTTTAGCCCAGTGAGGACTAAAATACCGGTTTTAAAAGTGCATATCGGTTATATAACCGTTAAACCGTTATTTTGCCGTTATTTTTTTTTATATATTGGTGGATTTTAATTAAATTTGGTATATAGAAAGGTCATCACACACAAATGACACTTCTATGCAGTGTTTCAAAATCTGACCGTTAAAAACCGTTATTCTTGACAGTCATATTGTCCGATTTGGATGAAATTTGGTATGTACACAGGCTTTAGCCCAGTGAGGACTAAAATACCGGTTTCAAAAGTGTATATCGGTTATATAACGATAAACCGTTATTTTGCCGTTATTTTTTTATAATTGGTGGATTTTAATGCAATTTTGTATATATACTGTTCAAAAAGAAACGCAAAATGCCAAGCTGCGATTTGAAACACAAATTATTGAAGCTCAGTGTGACAACACGTTTAATGTGAAAATGACAAAAACAGGTCATCAGTAGGACAGAAGTCTCCCCTGTAATGCTGTGGTAAAGAACCAGCCCCAGACCCTCAGGGAAATCGCCAGGCCGCTTCCAAAGTCAGTAACGGGTGTGACCCCCTCTGGCTGCAATGGTAGCCTGGCATCTGCGGGGCAATGAAGCAATAATGTTCCTGATTGATTGCTGTGGGATGGCCGCCCACTCGGCCTGCAATGCCCGGAACAGTTCATTTGGAGTCGCTGGGGCGTTGGCCCTCACTCTCAGGCGTCTGTCCAAAACGTCCCAAACGTGCTCAATAGGATTCAAAATCCGGGAAAGAGAGGGCCAGGCCAGGGTGTTGTTGTTGGCGGTAAAGAAGGCTGTGGTCAGGCGTGCTGTGTGGGGCCTGGCGTTGTCCTGCTGGAACACGGCCCTGGGAGTGGCCATTAGAGGCAGGACGTGTGGCTGAACAATGACCTGGACGTACTGCTGGGCTGTCAGGTGACCTTCCACGCGCACCAGCTGGCTCCTGCCTGTGTTGCTGATGGCCCCCCATACCATGACATTGCCGCCACCATGCGGAGGTGCCTCGTCGACGCAGTTCTGCTGGTTGCGTTCATTAACCCGGCGGTAAACCCTTCCCCTCCTGTCATGGCGCTGCAGCAGAAACTGTGACTCATCCGAGAACCAGACGTGTCGCCAATGGTTCCTCAGTGTCCAGTGTCTGTGTTGCGTAGCCCATTGCAGTCTGGTCTGTCGATGGCGCCCCGTCATTACGTTCCCACGTAGGGGCCTGTAAGCCCTCAGCCCAGCAGCATGCAGCCTGTTCCGGACAGTCTGGTCGGAGATGCGACGGACACCAGCGCATGCCTGGACAGTGGGCGAGGCCGGCAGAAAGCGATTGCGGAGATGTCTGAGCCGTATAAAGCGGTCCTGGGCTGGCGTTGTGATATGAGGTCGGCCTGACCTCGGGGCATCAGCTGATGACCCTGTCCTCTGGAAGCGAGTCCAAAGTCGGCATATGGTACTGGGGGAGACATTCAAAGCATGGGCCACATCAGTTGCACTCTGACCAACTTGCAAACGACCCAGGGCGTTTTCTCTCTCTGCTGGGCTCAAACGTGGCATGCTGTTTTTGGTACGGTGTGCCTGCCGGTTGACAAAATGACCCGGCTTTTATACTGCACTATGACCATGGTGTGTGTGTGTGTTCACCACTGAGTTGGGCATGCTTTGCAGGCGAAACAACAGAAGCACAACCCAATGTTTGCACTGTCGCACCTGGCCACAACACGCACGTGCACATAGTGACAACCTGAATCAATGTTATCCTAGCACGTCGACGTTCAAGACATACATCAGGGCCGGTTTTTGGCGTGTTCTCAACTGTATGGTCCACCCAGGTGGCAAAATTTCATTTTGCGTTTCTTTTTTTGAAAGGTCATCACACACAAATGGCACTTCCATGCAGTGTTTCAAAATCTGACCGTTAAAAACCGTTACTCTTGACATATTGTCCGATTTGGATGAAATTTGGTATGTACACAGGCTTTAGCCCAGTGAGGACTAAAATACCAGTTTCAAAAGTGTACATCGGTTAAATAACCGTTAAAACCGTTATTTTGCCTTTATTTCTTATCTCATAAAACACTTGGCCGATTTATAAGCGGTTTGGAAAACTGGGAGTACGTTTATATGCTTCGCATCTTGTTGTTCTTTTCATTCTTTGATACATTCTTTGTTACTTTTTTTTCGTTTTTTTTTTTTTTTTTTTGGTCTTTCTTTATTCCTTCCTTTCTTTCGCACATTCGTTTGTTCGTCCGTTCACTGTTGTTTTCTTCGTGCGCGTCTTTGGTCGGTTGGTCGATCGGTCTTTCGTCTCAGTCATTCAGTCAGTTAGTTGATCGTTCAGTCATTCGTTCGTACTTTGTCCGGTCGGTCGCTTTATCGGTCGTTCAGACATTAATTCATTCAGTCGGTCGCTTAGTCATTCCTACGTAGAACTGTTCGGTCGCTCATTCAGTCATTCATGCGGTCAGTCGGTCGCTTAGTCATACACTTGTTCAGTCGGTCAGTCAATCATTCGGTTTGTTGGCCGTTCAATCATTCATTCGTTCAGTGATCAGTATGTCGCTCATTCAGTCATTCATTCGTTCAGTTGGTCGTTCGGTCATTCATTTTTTTAGTCGGCCAGTTGGTCGTTTAGACATACATTTGTTCAATCAGTCAGTTAATCGTCCAGTCATTCATTTGGTCAGTCGGCCGTTCAGTCATTCATTCATTCAGTCGGTCACTAAGTCAGTCATTTGTTCAGTCGGTCAGTCAAGTCATTCGTTCTTTCTGTAGGTTAGTTGGTCGTTCATTCATTTATTCGTTCACTCGATTGTTCAGTCATTCATTCGGTCAGTCGATTGTTCAGTCATTCATTCATTCAGTCGGTCGTTCAGTCATCCATTCATTCAGTCGATTAGTCGGTCCTTTATTCGTTCAGTCGGTCGTTCAGTCATCCATTCGTTCAGTCGGGCGTTCATTCGTTCAGTCGGTCTTAACAGTCGTTCATTCGTTCAGTCGGTCTTAACAGTCGTTCATTCGTTCAGTCGGTCTTAACAGTCGTTCATTCGTTCAGTCGGTCTCAACAGTCATCCATTCGTTCAGTCGGGCGTTCATTCGTTCAGTCGGTCTTAACAGTCGTTCATTCGTTCAGTCGGTCTTTCTGTCGTTCAATCGTTCAGTCGGTCTTAACAGTCGTTCATTCGTTCAGTCGGGCGTTCATTCGTTCAGTCGGTCCTAATAGTCAATCATTCGTTCAGTCTGTCGTTCAGTCGTTTATTCGTTCAGTCGGTCGGTCAGTCGTTCTTAATAGTCAATCATTCGTTCAGTCGGTCGTTCATTCATTCATTCGTTCAGTCGGTCGTTCATTCATTCATTCGTTCAGTCGGTCTCGATAGTCGATCATTCGTTTGTTCGTTCTGTCGGTCGTTCATTCGTTCATTCATTCAGTCGGTCGGTCGGTGAGTCGGTCTTAACAGTCAATCATTAATTCAGTCGGTCGGTCTTAACAGTCATTCATTCGTTCAGTCGGTCGTTCAGTCGTTTATTCGTTCAGTCGACAGGTGTTCGATGAGGCACAGATCCTGGGCCTGACAAGCATGGGGTACACCAGTCGCTGATGCTGATCGTGACAAGGATGGGGGTACACCGGTCGCTGATGCTGATCGTGACAAGGATGGGGGTACACAGGTCGCTGATGCTGATCGTGACGTGGATGGGGGTACACAGGTCGCTGATGCTGATCGTGACAAGGATGGGGGTACACAGGTCGCTGATACTGATCGTGACAAGGATGGGGTACACAGGTCGCTGATGCTGATCGTGACGTGGATTGGGGTACACAGGTCGCTGATGCTGATGGTGACAAGGATGGGGGTACACCGGTCGCTGATGCTGATCGTGACGTGGATGGGGGTACACAGGTCGCTGATGTTGATGGTGACAAGGATGGGGGTACACCGGTCGCTGATGCTGATCGTGACGTGGGTGGGGGTACACCGGTCGCTGATGCTGATCGTGACAAGGATGGGGTACACCGGTCGCTAATGGTGATCGTGACAAGGATGGGCATACGTGAAAGGAGGGTAGGGAGAAGCCAATAGAGGGTGTGACGTGTTTGGATATGTGGGACGTGAATGCAGGATATGGTATAGGGGGCGCAGACTTCAGGGCCTGACATAGGTTAAGCTATAGGGGGCGCGGACTTCAGGGCCTGACATAGGGTTTAAACTATAGGGGGCGCGGACTTCAGGGCCTGACATAGGTTAAGCTATAGGGGGCGCAGATTTCAGGGCCTGACATAGGTTAAGCTATAGGGGGCGCAGACTTCAGGTCCTGACATAGGTTAAGCTATAGGGGCGCAGACTTCAGGGTCTGACATAGGTTAAGCTATAGGGGCGCAGACTTCAGGCCTGACATAGGTTAAGCTATAGGGGGCGCAGACTTCAGGGCCTGACATAGGTTAAGCTATAGGGGGCGCAGACTTCAGGGCCTGACATAGGTGAAGGTGTAGGGGGCGCAGATTTCAGGGTCTGACATTGGTGAAGGTATAGGGGGCGCAGACTTCAGGGCCTGACATAGGTGAAGGTATAGGGGGCGCAGACTTCAGGGCCTGACGTAGGTGAAGGTGTAGGGGGCGCAGACTTCAGAGCCTGACATAGGTGAAGGTATAGGGGGCGCAGACTTCAGGGCCTGACTTAGGTGAAGGTATAGGGGCGCAGACTTCAGGGCCTGACATAGGTGAAGGTGTAGGGGGCGCAGACTTAAGGGCCTGACGTAGGTAAAGGTGTAGGGGGCGCAGACTAAAGGGCCTGACATAGGTAAAGGTGTAGGGGGCGCAGACTTAAGGGCCTGACGTAGGTAAAGGTGTAGGGGGCGCAGACTAAAGGGCCTGACGTAGGTAAAGGTGTAGGGGCGCAGACTTAAGGGCCTGACGTAGGTAAAGGTGTAGGGGGCGCAGACTAAAGGGCCTGACATAGATGAAGGTATAGGGGGCTCAGACTTGAGGGCCTGACATAGGTAAAGGTATATGGGGGCGCAGACTTCAGGGCCTGACGTAGGTGAAGGTATACGGGGCGCAGACTTCAAGGCGTGACGTAGGTGAAGGTATAGGGGGCGCAGACTTCAGTGTCTGACATAGATGAAGGTATAGGGGGCTCAGACTTGAGGGCCTGACATAGGTAAAGGTATATGGGGCGCAGACTTCAGGGCCTGACATAGGTAAAGATATATGGGGCGCAGACTTCAAGGCGTGACGTAGGTGAAAGGTATAGGGGGCGCAGACTTCAGGTCCCTACATAGGTGAAGGTATAGAGGGTGCAGACTTCAGGGCCTGACATAGGTGAAGGTATAGAGGGCGCAGACTTCAGAGCCTGACAAAGGTATAGGGGGCGCGGACGTCGGGGCCTGACAAAGGTACAGGGGGCGCAGACGTCGGGGCCTGACAAAGGTATAGGGGGCGCAGACGTCAGGGCCTGACAAAGGTATAGGGGGCGCAGACGTCGGGGCCTGACAAAGGTGAAGGTATAGGGGGCGCAGACGTCAGGGCCTGACAAAGGTGAAGGTATAGGGGGCACAGACTTCAGGGCCTGACAAAGGTGAAGGTATAGGGGCGCAGACTTCAGGGCCTGACAAAGGTATAGGGGGCGCAGACTTCAGGGCCTGACAAAGGTGAAGGTATAGGGGGCGCAGACTTCAGGGCCTGACAAAGGTATAGGGGGCGCAGACTTCAGGGCCTGACAAAGGTATAGGGGGCGCGGACTTCAGGGCCTGACAAAGGTATAGGGGGCGCGGACTTCAGGGCCTGACAAAGGTATAGGGGGCGCAGACGTCAGGGCCTGACAAAGGTATAAGGGGGTGCAGACTTCAGGGCCGGACATAGGATGAAGGGCGTGGCGTGGGTGTCTTGTTGGGGGCGAGGATGAAGGGCGTGACGTGGGTGTCTTATTGGGGGCGAGGATGAAGGGTGTGACGTGGGTATCTTATTGGGGGCGAGGATGAAGGGTGTGACGTGGGTGTCTTATTGGGGGCGAGGATGAAGGGCGTGACATGGATTTCTCATTGGGGCGAGGATGAAGGGCGTGGCGTGGGTGTCTTATTGGGGGCGAGGATGAAGGGTGTCACGTGGGTGTCTTATTGGGGGCGAGGATGAAGGGCGTGACGTGGGTGTCATGTTGGGGGCGAGGATGAAGGGCGTGACGGTGTCATGTTGGGGGCGAGGATGAAGGGCGTGTCGTGAGTGTCATGTTGGGGGCGAGGATGAAAGGCGTGTCGTGGGTATCTTATTGGGGCGAGGATGAAGGGCGTGATGTGGGTGTCTTATTGGGGGAAAGGATGAAGGGCGTGGCGTGGGTGTCTTATTGGGGGTGTCACGACCGACCCTGGAGGTCTGCCCCGACAGGATCGGTCTAGATGGGAGTGAAGGGAGTGACTGATCTCACACGCCCGCAAGAGACCACACAAGAAAGATTACAATACACCATTTATTCACACCAACACACACATAGTCACAAATAAGCATTCCAACACAAACATGCACAATCACAATTAAGCATTTCAACACACACAACATACACATAGTCAAAGACAAGCATTTCAACGCACACAACATAACCATAATCATAAATAATCATTTCCAACACACATTCCTTTCCGTGCTTCATGTGGTTCCCCCACACCTGCCTTCCCAAAGTCCACTAGGAGTATCGTGTCGACTCAGGTGCCCCAAACCGGGTCTGTTCCTGAACAGAGTCTTTCAATGCCGACACCCTTGACACACACCCAAATGGCACGACACAGAGCTAACCACACTGGTCACATGGCTGTAGGAAGTCCGAGGACAGTGGAGAACGCATCCCGTGGGACGAGGCGTTGTCGCTGAAGGTCCCGGACAGGGGTTAGGACCATCCAGCAAGGTCCACGTGCTCCTCACACTGCGCGGCCCCAACAGCGCAAGCTTTGGTTGAAGCACCCGGGAGGAGAGAAAACGGAAGGAACTGGAAGGAAAGAAGAAAGGGTACTGGAACCCCGCAGTCAGTACGGTCTGAAATTTGCTGCTTAATCCTAACAGCCACTCGCATGGTGGGCGAGGGGAGGTGTTTGCTGAATACATTAGTAACACCAACTCACACAGACCTGAGCATAACACAGTAAACAAACCAAATGAGGAGTGTTCGCTAAAGGTCTCCTCACACGAAGCAGGTAAGATATTGCATTAACAGGCTAAACAAACAAATAGCAATTTATATTTTCATCCTTCCCTCACGTTCAACATTTTCCTTTCTTAGGAACTGAACTAATACAGCAACCATTGCTTTATAACTGCCACCACAATTGCAAATAATAATTCAATGGCACGATTATCCCTACATTTTATAATAACATTTCAAAAATAACAATTCTCCAACCACGCATCCAAACGACTAATCACGCGTACGCACGCTCGCAAACACAAAACACTCGTTCCCCTTGCAAACACAGACAGTGGCCGAAGAATAAGAGACCGGCGATTGTGACAGGGGAGGACGAGCGAGACCAAGCAAGTCCCAACCCTAAATCACCAGGTTCTCCTCCATCCCCACCGACTACCGCATCACAGATGAATTGAAAGGAGAAAGAATTTTGGATATAATTTTGAATGGCGAGGTTAAAAGTTGAATAAACCAGAAAAAAATGGTCTCAAACAATTTTTCTTTTATAATTTTGAACAACAAAAGAAATTGCGCAAAAGAGAAGAATTAGCCGGCTAACAACAACAAAAAAACAAACAAACCACGAAACTGATGCTTACCAGCTACCCGTGGGTGACCCAAAAAGGTGGCGGGTCAAGCGACTCTCTGCCCTCTGTCCAGTCGAGAGGACCAGCAGAGCAGATGCGGAAAAGAGATGACGTGATGTCCCTTCCCTACAGGCCGACTGTAGGAATGAAGGTACCGACCGTACCTTCGACGAAGTGGTAGAGAACCAGAACCGGAGCAGGCGCTCCCAGAGACATCTTCCGCTCGAGTGAAGAGAAAACCTGCCTAAGCGATGGCGGCCAACATGCCACCCTACGTCACAGAGTGAGAATACCTCAAGCCTAAGAGGAATGCGGCACGTGCGGCAGGTAAAAAGACAGGTGAGAGGCCGATAGAGACGGCCAGTTCAAGCGAAAGGTACCAGCCACCCGTGAACCTGCAGGATGAATTGCACGGGCAGTGGAATTGAGAGAGAGAGAGAGAAAGCAAACCTGACCTGAGCTGAACGACATTAAGGTGCAACCACACCACAAGCCACATTTAAGGGACTGATACACGACAACAACGACGACAATAAATAAATAAATGAATAATTCTACCAGCCAAGATGGGCCAATCGTCATGGGCCTCGTGACAGGGGGCGAGGATGAAGGACGTAATGTGGGTATCTTATTGGGGGCGAGGATGAAGGGCGCGGCGTGGGTGCCATTGGGGGCGAGGATGAAGGACGTGACATGGGTGTCTTATTGGGGGCGAGGATGAAGGGCGTGACATGGTGGGCGTATTGGGCAGAGGGGTTGCAGATGAAAGGTGTGACATGGGTGCCTTATTGGGGTAAAGGGGGGATGAAAGGCGTGACATAGTGGTCGCACTGGTGCATGGGGGGCACGGATGAAGGGCGTGAGATTGCGGGTTTATTTGAGCAGAAGGATGCGGATGCGTGACATGGGTGGGTGTATTGGGGCAGAGGGGACACAGATGCAGGGTTTGACATGGCTGGGTGAAATGTAGGGGAGAGATGCAGCGCGTGAAATGGACGGGCGTAACGGAGGGAGGGGTAGCGTGAATCCTCATGTGTGGGCGTACAGAGGAAGATCAAACGTGACGTGGTGGGTGTAAGGGGGTATGCTTAATGTGACGTGGATGGGTGAACGCGAGGGCGAGGGAAGAGAGGCGTGTACAATGTATTTGGACATACGCAGGAGGGGGGTAGGGAGGAGAGAATGCAGGGTATGACGTGTGGGGGAGGGGGGTACAGGGACATGGATGCAGGAATACCATGGGTGGCATGGATGCAGATTGTGACATGGATAGGGTTAAGGGGTCGTGGATGCAGGTTGTGACATGGATGGGGTGAAGGGGTCGTGGATGCAGATTGTGACATGGATGGGGTTAAGGGGGTCGTGGATGCAGGTTGTGACATGGATGGGGTGAAGGGGTCGTGGATGCAGATTGTGACATGGATAGGGTTAAGGGGTCGTGGATGCAGGTTGTGACATGGATGGGGTGAAGGGGGTCGTGGATGCAGGTTGTGACATGGATGGGGTGAAGGGGGTTATGGATGCACGTTTTGACATGGATAGGGTTAAAGGGGTCGTGGATGCAGGTTGTGACATGGATAGGGTGAAGGGGTGACATGATGGGCGCAGTAGGCAGAGCGATCCCGGATGAAGGGTGTGACGTATGGCGATCACGAGGGGGGATGGGGGTGGAGCAGATGCAGCATGAGAAGTGGGTGGGCGGAGGAGGGGGCGTTGTGTGTTATGGGCGGACGTGATGGTCAGGAGAGAGCGCGTACGCAGGGCGTGACATGAATGGGCGTACGTGGGAGGGGGTGGGGACGAGCAAATGAAAGGTATGACGTGTGGGGATACGGGAGACGCGGATGCAGGGTATGCTATGGGTACGGGGTCGCAAATGTTGGTGGACGTATTAGGGTAGAGAGTACATGGATGCAGGGCGTGCGTGACACGGGTGGGTGTATTAGGACAGATGGAGCGTGGATAAAAGGCGTGATATGGTGGGCGTATTGGGGCAGAGGGGGCGTGGATAAAAGGCGTGATATGGTGGGCGTTATTGAGGCAGAGGGGGCGTGGATAAAAGGCGTGATATGGTGGGCGTATTGGGGCAGAGGGGGCGTGGATAAAAGGCGTGATATGGTGGGCGTATTGTGGCAGAGGGGGCGTGGATAAAAGGCGTGATATGGTGGGCGTATTGAGGCAGAGGGGGCGTGGATAAAAGGCGTGATATGGTGGGCGTATTGGGGCAGGGGAGGGGGCGTGGATAAAAGGTATATGGTGGGCGTATTGGGGCAGAGGGGCGTGGATAAAAGGCGTGATATGGTGGGCGTATTGGGGCAGAGGGGGCGTGGATAAAAGGTGTGATATGGTGGGCGTATTGGGGCAGTAGGCGCGTGGATAAAAGACGTGATATGGTGGGCGTATTGGGGCAGAGGGGGCGTGGATAAAAGGTGTGATACGGTGGGCGCATTGGGGCAGGGGAAGGTGCGTGGATAAAAGGTGTGATATGGTGGGCGCATTGGGGCAGAGGGGGCGTGGATAAAAGGTGTGATATGGTGAGTGTATTGAGGCAGAGGGGCGTGGATAAAAGGTGCGATATGGTGGGCGTATTGGGGCGGGACGGGGCGTGGATAAAAGGCGTGATATGGTGGGCGTATTGGGGCAGAGTGGGCGTGGATTAAAGGTGTGATATGGTGGGCGTATTGGGGCAGAGTGGGCGTGGATAAAAGGTGTGATATGGTGGGCGTATTGGGGCAGGGAGGGGGCGTGGATAAAGGAGTGATATGGTGGGCGTATTGGGGCAGGAGAGGGCCGTGGATAAAAGGCGTGATATGGTGGGCGTATTGGGCGGGACGGGACGTGATAAAAGGCGTGATATGGTGGGCGTATTGGGGCAGAGTGGGCGTGGATTAAAGGTGATATTGTGGGCGTATTGGGCACATGGGGCGTGGATAAAAGGTGTGATATGTGGGCGTATTGGGGCAGGGGAGGGGTCGTGGATAAAAGGTGTGATATGGTGGGCGTATTGGGGCAGAGGGGGCGTGGATAAAAGTGTGATATGGTGGGCGTATTGGGGCAAGGGGGCGTGGATTAAAGGTGTGATGTGGTGGTGTATTGGGGCAGGGGACGGGGCGTGGATAAAAGGTGTGATACGGTGGGCGTATTGGAGCAGAGGGGCGTGGATAAAAGGTGTGATATGGTGGCGTATTGGGGCAAAGGGGCGTGAAAAAAAGACGAGACGTGGGTGGGCGCATTGAAGCAGAGGGGGTGCTGATAAAAGGCGTGACATGGTGAGTTTATCGGTGCATAGGGGGCGCGGATAACGGGTGTGACGTAGGTTGGCATGTTTGAGCAGAGGGGGTGTGGATGAGGGGCGTGACATAATGAACGTATTGGGCACGCACGCACACACATACACACACGCACACCACACACACACACACACACACACACACACACACACACACACACACGTACTTGCCGCACGGCTTCCGTTTGCAGTTTACAACTCAAATGCGTTTGAGAATCAGCCTTGAGAGTGACATAAAAATAAACATTGATTTTTGAGAGACCGTCAGGCAATCTTAGTTTTCAGAAAATGTAAAACGCCAAAAAGAAAAGTGTTGTTCAATATTAACCTAAATACAATATCATTTTATAGGTTATGATGAAATGCTTATAAAAGTCAGCTCAGAAAAACGGGAGTAGCTTTCCCACTGCATGTTCATGAAGAAACTTAAAGGTTTGAGTGCCTAACCTTTAGAAACATCTTTCAAACACATCATCTACTACTCTGTCCAGGCCGCTATTCCATTACTCTCACCATGTCATTGATTACCAGCCCATTTATTTCATTCCCTCAATCTGTGTTTCCCATCCGCTCATTCTCCTTTCTGTCACGAACCGACAGTGTTGAGACCACCGACAGGCAGTGTTTGAAAAGTCTCTGATATGAAAGCATATTCCTTTAGAAACGCAGAGGTATCAGCAAGAAGAATAAAACCGATTTGGTGAGTGTTTCAATATATAACGCACTGTTTTCACAGAAATGCCAATTGCCCTTTTGTTACTGAATATACTGTGATGCTGGATGTAAGTAGCCATTGTTTTGGATACTTAAGTGGCTAGTCCGCATCGGGTAGCATGTCTCCGTTACGTAGACGTGGTGTGGGTAAAATTTTAAGTAGACTGTCAACATCGAGTAGCTTTGAGGGTGCTGTTGGATTCTCTTTTGAACCCTTGGGTGGTGAGAACACCACAGCATTATGGACTGTGGTGTGTCTGTATTTGATGCCAGGAGCACAGACACGATCAGCCGTGTGTCCCTGATGAATCCTCCGATCCAGCGGACGAAAGGCCTAGGATCAGGCAATGCAAATAGATCTGCCTTCGAGAGGGATTACGATGGTTCGGTCATGCAGCCAGTGAAGAGTTGTCATATTTATAATATCTTTTCTCAATTTCATGTTCCCATTTTTTCATCTTCACCCCCCCCCCCCCCTCCTTAAGTTCAAATCTTTGCCAAGTCATTACTGTGATGACGGGGTTGTTGGCCTGCGCTTGTTTTCCCCCACTATTAGATTGTTCGTATTTGTATTTGTCTGACTTTATTCAAGTTTAAAGGGCTGTGCCAGTCTTGAATAAAAGTTACTCTGTGTTAGGTTTTCTTATGGGAGCAAGAGTTACCCCACTTGTTTATTGTTTACTGTTCCCTGCCTCGTTTTATTTTCAACATCGAGCAGCATGTCACATTAAAAGTAGCCATTCACAAAAAAGGGTGCAGTAGCCGGTCATCTTGTTGGTAGTCGGTCCCACAGTATGTCGCCAGTCATGGTGGGATGGCTGCCTAAAACTCGGTTAGGTACACACCATCACCACCACAACAACAACAAAACACCTAAAATTTGCGTCAACAACAACCGACACCTGAAATACGTTTTTAAGACCCTTGAATCAAACGTTAATGCCACTTTGGTGTTTGGCTGTTTGTTTGTTTGTTTGTTTCCTTTTTGTATTGTGAATCGGCCATTACTCAACACTGCCCCCGGAATCACTCGGTAGCAGTCCAGCGTCTCCTCCGGGGAGTGTCCTCATGACGAAGATTTTTCTTCAAAGCGATCATCTTGATGTAGGAGCCAGCACTCTCTCTCTCTTCTTTCTCTCTCTCTCTCTCTCCTCTCTCTCTCTCTCTCTCTCTCTCTCTCTCTCTCTCTCTCTCTCTCCACACCGCGCGCATGCATGCAGGTGTGATATATGTGAGGGCCGTAATGGAGTGATGCAGGCTCGCCAAAGCCCAGTCGTTGTCCAACACATTAGGAGACCCGGTCACAATCCATCCTCCTCATCCGCTAATGTGCACGTGCTTTCTTTGAAGTCGCCATGAAAAACACATTACGATTCCCGCGCGTTCTTGCGCGCTTCGCGAGCGAATGAAAGAAAGAGAGAGAGAGCGGGGGAACGAGAGAGAGAGTGTGTGTGTGTGTTCCGTCTGTATGTTTGCGTGTGTGTGTGTGTGTGCGCGCGCGCGTGTGGTGTGTGCATGTGTGTCTGTGTGTGCGTGCGTGCGTAAGTATACACGTGCAAGATTGCTAAAAAGATAGTATGCGCCCGAGTGCTATTACTTCTGATTGTGCATGTGTTTAAGATATTTATCAGAAAATTTGAGTGAGTGTGTGTGTGCGCGCGCGCGCGCGTGTGTGTCTACGCGCACGAGCGCGCGTTTGTGTGTGTGTGGTAGTGTGTGTGCGTACGCGCGCCAGCACGCGTTTGTGTGTGTGTGTGTGTGTGCGCGCGCGCGCGCGCTTGTATGTGTGCGTACATGCTTGCGTGCGTGCGTGTGTGTATATATGTATGTTTATGCATGCGTATGTGTGTGTCTGTGTGTGCGAGCATGCGTCTGTCTGTCTGTGTGTGTTGCGCGCGCGCGCGCGCGTGGACGCGTGCTCAAGCGTAATTCCCTTATGCATGAAATGTATCTGGCGTCCCATTCGGTCTTTGTGTTGCCAATACAAGGCTCAGTCTGTATAATCAGCAGGCTGGTCTTGATAGGGTTACCGCCATAAATCACGCTCTAATCTCTCTTTTTCATCCCCCGTGTGAAGGGGCAAAAAGGTAGAAGAAAAAGAGAGACGGGTGGGGGAAGGGGAAGGTGGAGCAGGAGGGGGGGTCAAATCGATCGGAGACTGTGTGCTCGCTTGTGGAGAAATTTAGATCAGGTCTCGTAGATACATGTCGTTTTGTGTCTGTGTTTTAAAAAGAGAGGTGTGTGTGTGTGTGTGTGTGTTGTGTGTGTGTGTGCGTGTGTGTGTGTTTCTGTGTCACAGGTATCAATATGAAGTTTTTCCAGGTGGCACAGTGGATTTGTTCCTGGTATCAAAGCGCTTTCGCTCCAGTGCTAGAGTGGTTTTTGTTCCCGGTGTGCCAAGTTCAGGAGTGGCTTTCTTTCGGGCACCATGGTAGCTTTGTTCCAGGTGTTAAAGTAGCTTTTGCCAGATGTGACAGAGGTTTTGTATTTTGTACGACAGTAGCTTTCTTCAGGTGCCAAAAAGGGTTTGTTCCAGGCATCACAGTGGTTTTGTTCCAGGTATAACGGTGATTCCATTCCAGATATCAGAAAGGACTTACTTCAGTTACCACAGTGGCTTTGCTCATAGTATCAGAGTATTGAGGGTAGCACAGTGGCATTATTCCAGGGAGCACAGATTTAGTTCCAGGTACTACACTGGCTTTGTTTCGGCTGCCACAGTGGCAAGGTACCTCGGTGGCGGTTTTTCCAGGTACGACAGTGTCTTTGTTCCAGGTACCACAATGGCGGTTTGGCAGGTACCACATTGTCCTTTGTTCCAGGTACCGTAGTGGCTTTGTTCTGGCTTCCACAGTGACCTTATTCCAGATACCACAGAGCTTGGCTTGGCCACATTGTGCTTTGTTCCTAGTACCATCATGGCTTTGTTCCAGGTACCACAACGGCTTTGTTCCGGGTACCATAGTGGGTTTGTTCCAGGTACCATGGTGGCTTTGTTCCAGGTACCACAATGGCTTTGTTCCGGGAACCATAGTGGGTTTGTTCCGGGTATCATAGTGGCTTTGTTCCGGGTACCATAGTGGATTGTTCCAGGTACAATTTCCTTTCTTTCTTTCTTATACTCCTGTGGACACTCCCTGTAGAGACCAGCAAGGATTAATCCCATCTACCCAACCAAGGGAGTTGAGTTTTGTGTGTATGACCAGGTATATTGGTGGCTTTGTTCCGGGTACCATCGTGGCTTTGTTCCGGATACCTTAGTGGCTTTGTTCCAGGTACAGTTGTGGTGTTTGTGTCAAGGTACCTCGGTGGCGGCTTTTCCAGGTACAACAGTGGCTTTGTTCCAGGTACCACAATGGCGGTTTTGCAGGTACCACATTGTCCTTTGTTCCAGGTACCACAGTTGTTGCGTTTGTTCCCGAACCACAGTGGCTTTGTTCCAGATGGCACAGTGAATTTGTTCTATGTATTACAGTGGCTAGCTTCCAGGTTGCACAATGACTTTTTTTCCAGGTGCTACAGTGGCTTCGTTTCGATTGTCAGTCTGCTCAACCAGGAACGGACTGGCTACAAGAGCCTGCGCTCTAACACCTATGTCCCACGGAACACCCATGTCCCACGGAACACCCATGTCCCACGGACGCAACTACAGCCTGTCACTGTTTTCACTGCCACGTTGGCTCGGTCGCATGGCGCCGAGTTCGTTGGCTGCACGCCAAAAATTAATGTGCCAAGGCCTTGCCTAAGACGTCGAGTATTCATAGACATGCACAATCAAAATTGTTTTTGAGAATTTGCATCGCGTCTGAAAGTGGATTTACCTCCTTTTTTTTCATATGCCCCTCCGGGTACATGCCAGGAGGTTTCCAAGCAGACAGATGAAAATGAAAGGAAGGGGACTGTTTGGGGGACACCAGCTGGCGCAGCAAAGACAGTGTCATGGGTGAGAGAGAAGGCCTGAACTGTGAAGTCAGCCGAGGGTAAGGCCATGTACTTCGAAGATTTTGAATGATGTCATCGGTGGAAATCTCCCCCAAAAAGTGAAATGATCGGGGGGGAGGGGGGGGGAAGGGTTGTTCTTTAGATCAATGACCAGTTTCGTATGAAATGCTGGCTCTCAAACCTATGCCAGGCCGCAAAACACTTACATGGATTATGTAGTGAGTTAGAGCAAAACCATTGTGGCGCGTGGCCTTTAGTGACTAGCACATTTAATTTTCTCTCTGTCTGAAACGCGCTATTTAGTTTATTTGAGGAAAATTCAGTGTAAGGCACATCCTGTATCCCCAGTGTCCTGAAATGGTTACACCCCCTATCCCCCACCCCCTCCCACCCCTCTCCTTCTGCCATATCCCTTCGTGGGTGTGGACGCTAAATCTGAAATGGAACCTGAGGTGTTTGATGTTCTGAAGGCCTGACGTGAGTCAGTGCTTGGCTTCAGTTTCAAGGTTGTATGTTGGATTCTAGTTCTGATTGTGGTGGTCTCCCTTGATACGATCAAACCTCTCTCTCTCTCTCTCTCTCTCTCTCTCTCTCTCTCTCTCTTCTCTCTCTCTCTCTCTCCTCTCTCTCTTGGGGCTATGGCCTAAAACGTGAATACATTATTTTGAGTGTGTGTGTGTTCTCTCTCTCTCTCTCTCTCTCTCTCTCTCTCTCTCTCTCTCTCTCTCTCTCTCTCTCAAGCCATGTATATTTACCTAGCGCTCAGCAGACTGAAAATTGTGACTTCGTAGAATAATATAGTTCAATGCTGTACCAATAAGAATGCTCTTTGGTTATTGGTTCTTTTATTTGTGTGGTCATCGGATTCTTTTCTCTTGTTTAGTTACATGTACACCCCCCCCCCCCCCACCCCCCTTCTGTAAGGGGCATGGGCTAAAGCGTTCGTCTTTTAGTCTTGAGACTTGCCTCTCTCTCTCTCTCTCTCTCTCTCTCTCTCTCTCTCTCTCTCTCTCTCTCTCTCTCTCTCCTCTCCTTCCCATCCATCCATCCAGAAATCGCTAGAAGCTCACCACAGATCTGACTTTCAGGAGAGGAGCTCTGTGCTCATTACACTCCATGATGGATCTGAACGGCAGAGGAAGCCGGAGAGAGAGAGAGAGAGAGAGAGAGGATGTTGGGCTGTAGTAGCTCCGGCATCTTTGCATCCCTCTCTCTCTCTCTCTCTCTCTCTTCTGACGCATTCACAGCCTGGCGCGTGCACAAAGTCGGGAAGGTGGAGGAGGAAAGGAGGGTGGAGCTATTTCGTCTATCATGTCCCTTCTTCCCTCCACCATCTCCCCCCCCCCCTCCACCCTCCACCCCCTCGTACTGTGGATTAAGACTTGTCTTTGTTAGAACTAATTTGAATGTCGATCGTTCTCGTGTCGTTTCCAGGTTAGCTGGGAGAGACAGTGGCAACAGAGACCAGGTGGCCCGCTTTGTGTGCGATAGCGTATGGAGTTCGAGCCGCCTAAAAAAAGCGCCAATTGCTCAATTGCACGTGCTCAAAACGTGAGTTGAAATGGAGAAAAGCCGCGCGAGAGTTTTGAATGTCAAAAAGCACGCAATATCAGAGCAAAAAAAAAAAAAAAAAAAAAGGAAATTTCAATGTGTCATAAAACACGGAAGTTGGGCGTTCTGAAGCATCAACATGACTTTTCTGTGAAAGGCACACACTTCTCTCTCTCTCTCTCTCTCTCTCTCTCTCTCTCTCTCTCCTCCTCTCTCTCTCTCTCTCTCTCTCTCTCTCTCTCTGCGTGCGGGCGTGCTGTGTCTGTGTGTCAATGAGAGAGAGAGAAGGAGAGAGAGAGATGTGTGTGTGTGTGTGTGTCTGAAAGAGAGAGGGAGAGAGATTCTTTGAGTGTAGGCTAGCTGTCGCATGTTTTCTTTCTGCGTACGCAGGATGATACTCCTGCGGACACTGCCTGTGTAGACAGGCAGTGGAGTTTTGTGTGTATGACCGTTTTTTATCCCGCCATTAAGGCAGCCATACTCCATCGTCGGGGAAGGTGCATGCTATGTGTAACGTGTCATCCATACTAACGGCCAAACTGGCCTTCTCTTCAGAAAGTTGGTGGGATTTTACGTGTGTGCAAGATGTTTTGCGTGCGTTCACACACGGAACCTCGGTTTATAGTCTCATTTGAAGGACTGTATGGGGAATGGAGTCGGAACCAATGTTAACTCCGAGGGAAAATCCCCCTGTTCCAAAATTCGAACCCGTAACCCCAGGATCACGGGTCCGGCGCTCTACCAACTGAGCTATTCCGGGCCCCCAATGTCGCACGATTCGGCAGCTGAAACCTGTCTCTCGATGTAAAATCTCTGACACGGGTAAACGTCATACTGTGCATACTGACCCCCTTTGAGATGATTCCGGCCGGTACTTTTCGACGGGTACGTATCAATGTGCCCCCGTCTCATTGTCTCCCCCCCCCCCCCGTCTCATTGTGCCCCCGTCTCGTTGTGCCCCGTCTCATTCTGCCCCCGTCTCGTTGTGCCCCGTCTCAAGGCCAAACTTTGAAAACACAGCGTTCAGTGTGGTACATGAAAGATCCACCCCACCCCCGAAGGCTGACCCACTAAAAAAAAAAAAACCACCCTACGTAGCATAACGCATAGCGGGTAACGCTATGCAGCAGGGAATTAAAATAATTTATTGCTGAGATAACAAAAATTAGCGAAGAGAAAGATTTCGATCTATAGAGTATCACTAAACCTGCGAACATAGACGGAGGCGGGTCACAATGAGACGGGGTCACAATGAGACGTGGTCCACAATGAGACGGCATTTTGGGGGCACAATGAGTCGGGGGCACAATGAGACGGGGGCACATTGACATGACCCCCTTTTCGACATGTGCTCAATTTGATAGTCACAGGCATTCGCTCTTTTCGGAGTACAGTCTAGCTGTGGCTACACACCAAAAATTAATGCGCCAAGGCCTTGCTTAAGCAGTCGAGTATTGGTAGACTGGCGCAATTAGACTGTTTTGACATTTTCCATTGTGTCCGAAAGTTGATTTTCCTCATTTTCTTTAATATGGCCAGGTGGAACCAGGTGGTTCCAAGCAGACGGATTAAAATCAAAGGAATGGGACTATTTTTGAGCTTCCAGCTGGCGCAAAGATGAGGTCACAGGTGAGTGCAAAGGCCTGAAATGTGACGTCAATTAAGGGGATGGTCATGTATTTGAAGATTGTTTGTGATTTCAGAGGTGGAAATCCCCTCTGTTTAATACACTGTTTTAGTGCAAAAATCCTAACTGTGGCATGTGGGAGAGAGTCGGATTGGGAAGGGGGGGGGGGGGGGGGCAGATGGAAGCGGGGGCAGTGGAAGCGGGGGGGGGGGTGAGAAGGGGTGGATAAGGGCGATCAGTGTATTATAGTTTAGGTGTCTAAGTTGGGTGTGTGGTGTGTGTGGATGGAAGATAGGTGTTGACTGTGGAAAGTAGGTGTGAGGTGGGTAGATGTGGAGGATGGCATTATAAGTGGATAGATTGAATATGTATAGTTAAATGAAGGAGGAAGAAGTGGATAGATTGAATATGTATAGTTAAATGAAGGAGGAAGAAGTGGATAGATTGAATATGTATAGTTAAATGAAGGAGGAAGAAGGATGTGCGGGTTGGGGATGGTGTGGGGGGAATAAAGGGGGGGGGGGGTAGGAGGGGACATTGAAAACGAGCAGACATTTTTATGAATATTTAATCTTGATTAAGTTCTTCTGGACAACATTCTGGACAAGAAGACCGGACGTGCACCCCGGAATTGCATTCTACTCGCTTCTGGCAGTCCACTGAAAAGCTGCTGCTTAGCGGCTGCTGCTGCTGCTGCCACTGCACATCCCTATCAGACTATACACATGCAGATGTGGATGTTTAGAAGTGGAGTGAAGGTGGGGGGGGGGGGAGGGTTGGTGCAGATTGAGGGGAATTGGAGACAGAGAGAGAGGAGGAACTGGGGAAGATTGTGTGACAATGTTTACACTAACCCGCCGTGAAGTAAGTGATGTATGGTACACTGCTGGCCACAAGAAGTGGGTTTTCTTTTCTTAGAAAACTCTTTGATGAAAATGCCCTCTGATACATTACTCAACACCACTGAAAGAACTCAGCAGGGTTTCCTTTGGTGGGTGACCTTAGGGAGACCTGACACTGACAGCTCATTGTGGACTGCCTGGAATGGAGCTTCCTCGTGACCAAACTGGATGTGGCTATGTGTGAAAGAAAGTCAGGATGAGCGACGCGAAAATGTTGCCATAAAAATCGTAGGAACAGGTGTAGGCAGACAGAAAAGTGATAGAATAGAATAGACCTGACATGATTTGAACTTTCAATTTATTTGGTAATTAAAAAGGAAAACAAAGAAGGGAAAAAAGCACACATCAATTTTTTACTTGTACTGTAGCGAAAATGATCAACAAGTACTTCGTCTTTGAGGGGTAGGGTGGAAAAGGGGAGGGGAGGGAAGAAGCTGTGTGCTGTAAACGCTTACGACAAAAAGAATAGCCAAAAAGAATAGCCATGCAGATGCTCTGTCCCTGTCTTTATATAAGCTAGTCACAAAAAGTTAAGGGCCGCCTTAGATTTTGGGGTACTCTAAGTAATGGGTCTGAATGCTCGTAAAACAAAGCGCAGCGTGTTTCATTCTGAGCTATTCTGACAGCTCACACACCACACTGTTTGACCGAAATAATCTTTCAGACGACGCAATTTTCGGGTCGAGAATATGCGCTCAGCCAAAACACCAAAAATCCGTGAATAATGCATGAAGTTTGGCCAGGCGCAGATTACACAGCAGTTTTGAATTGAGAAATCGGCACAGTGCACGTGCAAGGCCTGCCTATGTTGAACACTTTTCAATGACAATTTGCCTGTGGTGGGTATAAAATGACCGCTAATCGGGGCTGCAATAACCATGCCTCCAAGACGAAAACTGTCAACACTAGATCGCGGCGGGGCTCTGGGATGGCTCCAAGATGGCATTTCTGGAAGAGAGGTGGCAAGATGTCTGGGAGTGAGCCACTCAGTCATTCAACGCCTTCACCAGCGATACCAAGACACTGGAAGAGCCGAGGAACGACCACGCTCAGGGCGGCCAAGAATCACCAACGGGCAAGACGATCGCTACTTGATGCTGACAGCAGTCCGCAGCAGAACCATCAATGCAACCACTCTGAGACAGGAGCTGAGAAGAACGACTAACATCAACGTAAGTCGCCAGACCGTCAGAGGTCGCCTTCACAGTTTCAACCTCCGCTCAAGAAGGCCCGCCGTCCGTCTCCACTAACACAGCACCATCGACAGGCCAGAAGGAGGTGGTGTCGACGTCATCAGCGATGGACGAGGCAGCAATGGAGCACCATCCTCTTCACCGATGAGTCAAGATTCTCCCTGTCCCGAAATGATGGCCGGGTACACGTCTGGCGTCATCCAGGGGAGAGGCTTGCTGATGGCTGTGTTCGTGAGCACGATCGGTATGGAGGCGGCTCCCTGATGGTATGGGGAGGCATCCACCTTCATGGCAGGACACCCATTCACCTTGTGCCAGGAACACTTACTGGCGTAAGGTACAGAGATGAAATCGTGAGGCCGTTGATTATCCCCACTCTGCAAGCCATGGGACCCGGTGCCACCCTCATGGACGACAACGCCACTCCACACCGCGCCCGTGTGGTGAACGACTACCTGAGGCAGCAGCAGGTTCCACGAATGGACTGGCCATTGCGTTCGCCTGATTTGAACCCTATTGAGAACTTTTGGGACCATCTGGAACGCCGCGTCCACGACAACCACCCTCCTCCTGTTGACCTCCACCAACTGTTCAATTTCTGCTGCAGGAGTGGAACGCCATGCCTCAACAGACCCTTGTGACTCTGATCCAGTCCATGAGGCCTAGATGCGTGGAATGTGTGGGTGCAAATGGCGGACATACGCACTACTGAAGCTTTTCAATAAACTTTCTTGTGAATTGTCAATTTTGTGATTTTCAAAAAGAGGGGTTATGATGTTTGATCCTTGATTTTGTCCAGAAAAATTGAATTGACACAATTGCAATGGCATTGACATGAAAGCTAAAGACATGAAATAAAATACGGTATAAGCTGTTTTCCTGTGCGTTATGTCGTTTTATTTTGGTGAGAGTTTTTCTGTCTGGCCCTTAACTTTTTGTGACTAGCTTATTTCCTTCACTGTTACTCTATCTTTCCTTCACTGTCTCTGTATGTATGTATGTATATGTGTTTGTATGTGTATTTGTATGTGTGTATGTGTTTGTATCTATGTATTTATGTATGTATCATGCATGTACGTGTGGATGTATTATGTATGCATACATGTATGTATGTATATATGTAGGTAGGTAGGTACGTACGTACCTACATACGCATGTACGTACATGCAGATGCAGATGCTCTGTCCCTAATTTCATTCATTGTTACTCTGTATCTTTCCTTCAATGTCTCTGTATGTATTTATGTATGTATGTATGCATGTATGTATGTATATATGTATGTATGCATGTAAGTTTCTCTCTCTCTCTCTCTCTCTCTCTCTCTCTCTCTCTCTCTCTCTCTCACTCTCTCCAGCCTTTCATTTTCTTTCTTTCTCTTCCTGGGCACCCCCCCGTCCCCCATCCGCTTGCTTCCCCCTCTCTCTGTCTCTCTGCCTCTCTGCTCTGTCTCGCTCTCACTCCCCCTCCCCCCCCCCCCTCTCTCTCTCTCTCTCTCTCTCTCTCTCTCTCTGTCCAAAAGACTTTGTCTCGCCCTCCCCTTCTCTCTGTGTCCAAAAGACTTTGTCTCGCCCCCACTCTCTCTCTCTGTGTGTTTCTCTCTCTCTCTCTCTCTCTCTCTCTCTCTCTCTCTCTCTCTCTCTCTCTCTCTCTCTCTCTCTCTCTCTCCAGCCTTTCATTTTCTTTCTTTTTCTTCCTGCGCACTGCCCCTCCCCCGTCCGTTTGCCCCTCCCTCCCCTTTCTCTCTCTCCCTCCCTCCCTCCTCCCTCTCTCTCTCTCTCTCTCTCTCTCTCTCTCTCTCTCTCTCTCTCTCTCATGCACGCACGTGAGTACACACACACACACACACACACACACACACACACATACACACACACACACACTCACACACACAGCACATCAACAGATGCCAATGATTGTTGACGCAAGCACTCCTTCCCCTGACCTAATATCACCATCTGTTGTGACCTGTCCCACGTGCCCCACAGCGTTCCAGTTTCCCAGTGAGCTTGTTAGTGAGCAGGGGCGGAGGGGGAGGCGGGGTGGCTCACAGGGATTCTGATGGTTCACAGGCATATAAAGTGACACCAGCAAGCCAGCCACTGGGTTCTTCCTATCACGCTGTCGAGAAGTTGCGTCCCTTGGCATGCCCAGCAGCCCACGTTACGTCATGGAAGCTCATCTGCTTCTTAAGGCAGCAGTGTATTCTGGGAGGCAATTTGCCATTCGCGTACATCACGCAGCCTCGTTCTAGACTGACAACGGCTTTGTGGTATTATGCGTACAATTTGGTTCTGTGGGTCAACATTAGAGACTGATCTTGGGGGGGGGGGGGGGGGGAGAGAAGAAGAAATAATCAGTACGTAAAAGGAATCCAAGGATCTATTCTGACGGGAGATTACAATTTCATCACGTAACGAATAATAGATAAACCGGTTTTATTAACTGCAAAAGTACACGCACGTTATATCAGGCTAAAGATAAAAGTGAAACGAAATACGTAGTTATGTATTGTGTGTCCATTGATAGGTAAGATTCAAAACTATGTTAAAGTACATTTTGCAGGTTCTTGAAAACAATTTCATCAAGTAACAAATAACAAAAAAGAAACCCGTATTTATTGGTTGCAAAAGTACACATCTGTGATGGCATGCTAAAGATAAAAGTGAAATTAAAGTTATAGTTGTGTATTCTGTACCATCGATGAATGAGCTTCAAAACTATGTAATAGTACTCTTTACAGGTTTAATTTCTTTGAAAGATACGCGGTATCCTACGGTTCCATTTTAACACTGACCGGGGGGAAATACCTTCTCGGAATTTTGTGAAACTAACGCAGCGTACGTCGAGAGCAGTAATGGCCTTTCCATGCTGATGATTCTGAATTTGCTTACGGATGGTAAGGATCTCCTTCGTCCCTCGGCGTGAGTAATACTGTCTTTCTGTGATGCTAGACATTACATCCTCGTCCCAGGTGTTACTGGTGTGCTGTTGATGGTTTCTCTAGAATCTACGAGGCCGAATACGTCTGTTGACGCAAATAGGACGTCCTGAGATGTCAACGTGTTGTTGTTGGTTAGTGGGGTTTTAGGCATATTCGTTTCTTTTTCTTTGTGTTGCTGTGTGTTTAGAGGTCAGGGTGAGATGTGAAGAGGTTTTGGTTTGATTATCATAATGTAATAGGATTTTTGTGGGCAAAATAAACGCGACAGGGCAAGGGGGATATGAATTCCGACGGCTCTTGTTTGTATTTGCAGAAATAGTCCGGATTAGAGACTAGATTGTATTAACTTTGTCTTCAGTTTAATTATAGTCCCTTCTACTTACAAATATGAACATACGTAACATGTCGGGCAAACAAGATTCAGCAAATCGTGTAAACTTCCTTGGGATGGGTTGGAAGGGCCGTCAGTTTTCAATTGTTGACAATTTAGAGTGTGTTGTGGCTAATGAAAAATTACAGGGTCAAAGTTTTAATGTTATATTGCGGGATTACGAAATTTGTTATCCATCCGAACAAAATTTTAATGGATATGCAAGTGCTTACTGTTAAAAGTGTGGAAAATTATTTGGTTTGAAAGTATGCTTGATATCTAATCTCACACATACCCCTTCCCGACTTTTAGCTTTTCTCTTTTCTTTGTTTCTCTCTTCCTTTCCGGTCTTTCCTTCTTTCTTTCTCTGACACTTCTTCTCCCCTACTGCCTTCACACCCTCTCTCCTAATACCTTTTTCTGTCTCTTCTGTCTGTCTGTCTGTCTGTCTGCCTCTCTCTCTCTCTCTCTCTCTCTCTCTCCTCTCTCTCTCTCTCCCTCCCTCCCTCCCTCCCTCCTCTCTCTCTCTCTCTCTCTCTCTCTCTCTCTCTCTCTCTCTCTCTCTGGTAACGTTTGAGTCATTTCCTTGATAATTACAAGTGCAAGCACACTTTTGGCAAAAAGACACAACAACAAAAACAACAAGTATGTAACACTGAATTTATGACTGAATAAAATTTCCGGTATGAATTTGGAATGTGTGTTTTAAAGGAGTTGCGCGAATGAGGTGCTTTTCTTTTGTTTTTATTTGTTGTTGTTGTTTTATAATGACTTGTGAGTGGACTTCAACACGGTGACAGCCCTGACAGGGCCCTTTGTGGTCGGCTGGCTTGCAAAGCAACATTACCTTACATTCTAGCGGACTTTGCCAACACAGTGGACAGTCGCATCGTCTCTTTCTTTAGAGAATATCCATAGCCCACAAAGATCAGCTGATAACGGTAATGACGACGGGGAAGGGGGGGGGGGGGAGGAGCAAAGCCTTCTTGTGCATTTCATTCTTCCATGTGAACGAAAGTCATGCACAAATGTATGGAAATGATGCGGAAGAAAAAATAGTTCCTCCGTCTGAACTGAATAGCTCGTGAGTTGAATTGATGTGCTGGACTGGCTGAAATGTGGGTTTATGAAAGCTGCATTGATTGAACGCGTCACGGTTTCGCGGTAGCATACATTACAGAAACAGCCAGTCTCCGTACCAAGTTGCGTTCCAGTCGATCAATATCAAGAGTTTATATTTGGATTGGCACGGATATCTACATTATCTCAGAAGGATGTTTCTTAAACAGACAATACATTACAGATCTTTCATAACATTATGTCTGTTCATAATTTTCTTCTTTTTTTTTTTTTTTTAGTATTTCATAGAAGGAAAGGTTTTCATTGCTTTCAATGTCGCGCAGCAAGCAAGACCGCCACCTTCCCTCCCCAACCCTCCTTGCTCACCTCCCCCCCCCCCCACCCCCCACCAACCCACCCACCTGCCCCCTTCTCCGCATGTTGAAAATAAGCACGAGCAGTTTTCTTTTTCAATGACACAAAGTCGATGCTTTGACAACCGGAAGTAAATTTCCCTTATGGACACTAACCCACGATTGTCCTGAACATGTTGGATGCGTAGTGGAACCTCCTCCCTCCCCCCCCCCACCCCCCCCCCCACCCCCCCACTGCCTCCTCCCCATCTCGAGTCCCCCCCCCCCCCCTTTCCCCTAACACTCTCCTTGAACTAGAGAAGCAAGTCGATCCCGACATTGCATTTAAAGGAACAAAGGTTAGCTGGTGAAGGAGGAGAAGGGTGGAAGATGGGGGGGTGAGGATGACAGAGATATGAGTTCTTTGACCCCAGCACTAAACGACACATTGTCCTCTTTTTCACACCCCGGTGACTGCGGCAACGAGGGGACAAAAGACTGAAGGCGCGTTTCATAGAATACGAGAAAGCGAGGAAGTTCTTGAAGGGTTTGGAGGTAAAGGCGAGATGACCGTCCAGCAAGCTGTAGGCCCCCTAATGGTTCGTTGGCTGCTACAGCATGACCCTGATGCTTCGTAGTTCGGTGGGGAGAGACGGCATTATTTTAGCACATTTCTTCCGGCGAATAGACAAGTGATTGCTGGAGTATCTTGGTGTTTCTCGTATGAGAGAGAAAATGGAGGGCAGTAGAAGTGACTGATCCATGAAACGATCAGGATCCTCACTCTCCAGCCGGGACAACATCAGAAAAAGTTAGCCATGTAGTTTAAACACACACACACACCACACACACTAGTGTCCACGTGTTTGCTGACGTCATCTCTCGCTTCTCTCGCCGCAAGCAAACGGTGGCCACTCGGTAAATCTGCGTCCATGAAACACGCCTCCGGACTCTTCGCCTTTCTTTCCTTTGTAATCCTTCTCTTCTTCTCCAAAAATACTGGTTCACTCAAAAACGAGTAGGTCACCAGCGCGCATGTTAAAAGTAAAAAAAAATAATATAAAATAGTGCGACTCAGACTGTTGGCCCCTGGAGCAAATTTGGCAACAAGGGGTCGCACTCGATATTCAAGAAGTTAAAAGCAATGGCCAAATTCAGGCCCAGTTAACAGTAAAATATCTGGGGAAGTAAAAAATAGAAAAACATCAATATGCAGATCTCAAAACTGTTGTATCAATTTGTTTTTTAAAAGAGATTGCATTTGTGGCAATCTTGATGGCACCCGGCCCGTGAGTTCCACAGCCGTACAGAACTGGGATAAAAAGAATGTAAGTGGCTGTCATATTTGATGCAGGTATGGTATAACACCGACCGCCACTCCTGGTGCTACTTTTATTCAATACTAGTTGTTCCATTGGAATATCAATTACTTTAGCTCTGCCTTTGAAAAAGGTGTTAAGTTTAATAAAAGCTCTTCTCTCTTCTAAGGGTTTCCATTCTAATTTCCTCATGTTCTTCCTAGTATTCCCCTTTTCTCTGATGTGGTTCCCTGTTACGAACCGTGCTGCTCTTTTTCTGAATCTTTTCAAGGTTATCAATGTCCTTTAGATGGTAAGGATCCCAAACTGAGCAACCATATTCCAGTACTGGTCTAACCAGTGTTTTGTAGCAGTCGTCTTTAACCTTTTGGGGGCAGTCATTGATATTCCTGTGTAAGAAAGCTAAGATGTTATTTGCTTTCTTACATACTAAATTGTAATGTTCTTTCCATTTGAGACGACTATCTATAATCACGCCTAAATATTTTGCAGCATTAGTTTCTTTAAGAATAGTATTATGGATAGAATAATCTGATCTAAATTTGTGAGCGTTTGTTACATATACGCAACACTTGGCACTTTTGAGGATGAAATTCCATTTCCAAGTTCTTTCCCACTCTTGTAAAGCGTTTAGATCTTCTGTAGAATGCGTGTATCATTCTTGCTTCTAATTGTTCTATATACTAAACTGTCATCTGCAAAAAGCCTTATAGTAGTTCCAGGAGAGAGAATTTCTACTTATGTCATTTATATAAATTAAGAAAAACAAGGGCCCCAGAACAGTTCCCTGTGGTACACCTGACAAGACTGGTTTACAATGGGATGACGACCCTTCCACAACAACTTTCTGCGTTCTCCCAACGAGGAATGATCTAGCCCATTTTAGCAAAGAACCCCCAATGCCAATGTGTTCTAATTTAAGCAGCAGGCCCTCATGGTCAACCTTATCAAAGGCTTTGGAAAAATCTAATAAAATTGCATCTATTTGCTGTCTGTTGTTAAGACAGTTACTAAATCATTGAGAGTTGTTATAAGTTGAGTCTCACAACTCCTTCGCTGTCTAAAACCATGCTGGGCGTTATTTAAGAAATCATATTTGTCAAAATGGTCCATTATGCTACTATATATTATGTGTTCAAGTAATTTAGCTGATATGGATGTAAGAGATACAGGTCTATAATTCTCTGCTTTTGTTTTGTCACCCTTTTTAAATAAGGGGAAAAATGCTCGCATTCTCGCCACTCATCAGGTATTACTCCCTGGTCCAGTGAAGCTTGGTAAAGTAATTGGTTTTACCTCACTCAATTCACTGGCACATATTTTAAGAGCTTGCCAGGAACGCCATCGGGACCAGTAGCTTTGTTTTCATTGATATTGGTCAGTAACTTAAATACTCCTGCTTTGTTTACTTTGATGTTTTGCATTTCAGGGAGTTTATCATTTATCCTTTAGTCTAACATTAATTAAAGGTTTGGGATTTGAGAAAATGAACAAAACTGCTTGTTTAGTAAGTTTGCTTTCCCGTCAGGGTCCGTTATTTGGTTATTCTGGTTATTTCTCAGGTCTGGAATCCCAATGTTGTCCTGTCTCTTACTCCTTATGTAAGACCATAATTTCTTGTTAATCCTACACCCTCATCTCCCACCCCCACCTCCCCTGAACTTATGTGAATCTTTGCTTTCAGGAGAATACTAACAGTTACCGCAGAATCCTCATTTTCTTGCTTTTTCATAGGGCGGTCTAACATGATCTGTATGACGACAAATAACATATGACTCATGAAAGTAAAGAGTCTTGACTCCTGAAAACAGATGTCTAAAACTCAAGAAAACAGGCAGCAATAACTTACATGAATTAGCGCTGGCAAGCTTCATAAGATTTTGCCACTGTTCACAGCTGGTTGGGGTCATTGTGTGTGTGTGTGTGTGTGTGCGAAACATTATCAGTGGCCATGATGTGTAAACTGATCGTGTATTACTTGCTTCAGTTTCATCAAAGAAGTATCACTACGTGAAGACGAGCCCGTATGCGCTGCACACATTTGCTAAGTTTTCAGACCACAGTGCGCACGATTTGATGTTGCTGATGGATATATGAACTAATGACTGAGATGAGGTCATTTACGAAGAGGGTGTCCTGGTTGCCATGACCTAGCACATGTCTGACCTGTGCATTTGCGCAACGCCAAGAGAAAGGGAGGAATCGTGTTGATTGTCTTGAAGGATATCTCAGCCATGACACTGTGAGTGGCAGATGATAATGGTGATGATAATGATGATGACGATGATGATGACGATCATGATGGTGATGATGATTGTTGTGGTGGTGGCGGTGGTGGTGATGGTTATTATTATCATTATTATTATTATCATTATTATTGGTGGTGGTGGTACTGCTGCTGCTGTGCTGCTTTTGTTGTTATTGTCGTGGTTGTGGTTGTTATTAGGTTAAAAGGTTCAGATTCTGTACTCTATAGGCCTTTTAGACGGTGAACGGTATGAGATCCTCCATATCTGAGGCACGGTATGGTGGAAGATGAAGCCCATGCCCTCTTTCCGCTGCCTTCGCTTTACCTGAACTGAATCAGGTACCCATGTTACTGTTGTGTGGACAGAGAGGGTTTCCTACCCAGTAGAGTCCGGCCCCACCAGTGCTGTGACAATACGACTGTCTTCTCTCTACGGCCGAACTTCCTAACTAATCTATTCTGGGACCATATAGTAGTAGTAGTAATAGTAGTAGTGGTGATGGTAGTAGTAGCAGTAGCAGTAGTATCATTATTATTATCATCATCATCATCATCATCGTTGGTGGTGGTGGTAATGCTGGTGGTATCATTGTTGTTGTTGCTGTTGTTATTATTGTCGTTGTTGTGCGTGTGCGCTTGTGTGTGTGTGCGTGTGTGTGTGTGTGTGTGTGTGTTGTGTGTGTGTGTGTGTGTGTGTGTGTGTGTGTGTGTGGGGAGAGAGAGAGAGAGAGAGAGAAAGAGAGAGAACGCAGGGGCAGAGGGGACGCAAGTCTGTGTATGCTGTGAATGTGCGTGTTTCTGTGAGAGATCGACTGAGGGAGGAAAATGAAAGGAAGAGAAAATAAAGGGTAAGGGGGTCGGGAGGTCGGGCAGGGGTGGGTTAAAGAGGGAGGAGAGGTGCCGCGGGAGGGGTGCAGACAGACGGACAAACAGACAAACAGGCAGACTGAGAAACTACACAGAGGGGGAACAGTGGCCTCATTACGTGTTTACTGGCAGCAGCGATTAGGAAGCTTGCCAGCACAGAATCTGTTGACTTTAACCCAGCCTCTATGGGACTTCCCTTCCCCCCCACCCCTTCACTCTCTCCATCCCGTCCACATCCTTCTCCTCCTCCATCCACCCCTACCCTTTCCCCCTCCCCCCCTCCCTCCACTACCACCACCGACACACACAGAGTCCATAGACAACATTTCCGGAGGCACACGCCGTGCGGAAGACAGCGGGACAGGACATGAATATTTGGAGAAAAAAAAAATGATTGATCTACTTTCATTGATTTACTTCTCTCTCTCTCTCTCTCTCTCTCTCTCTCTCTCTCTCTCTCTCTCTCTCTCTCTCCTTTCAAAAGTTAATTTAGTTTGCCAGTAACGGGCAGAATTCCTTACCAGAGCAAGAGGCAGACGGAAAATAGCATACATGTGCTTATCTCCTATCTATTGAAACAAAGATCATCATCTCATCATCATCATCATCATATCATCATCATCATCATCATTATCACCATCGTCATCACCGTTATTGTCATCGATCATCACCGTCATCGTCATCATCTCTGAATACGTGGGTTTGTGGGCCAAAGGTGAAATTACAGTGAGCGATTAAGTCTGAAGTGTGTGTGTGTGTGTGTGTGTGTGTGTGTGTGTGTGTTGTGTGTGTGTGTGTGTGTGTGTGTGTGTGTGTGTGTGTGTGTGTGTGTGTGACAGAGAATGAGAGTGAGTGGGATTTATTGCCTGCTTGTTTAAATGTGATTTATGTTAGGGGCTATTATTAAACATAAATAAGTTTTCATTCAAAGATCTGTTGGACTGGTCTGCCACTGTAAGTCATGATAGTCTGATCTGGAACCCTGCCATTTCAGATGTTGTTTCAGCGTTCTCCTTGTGACGGGAAAGGAGAGATGCTGACTGAAAAGACTGAAGATAGATGCTGCTGCTGCTGCTATCACGTTTGAGGTGCCGCGCACTCGGGCAGCTAAAAAGCATGCCCACGCATGCACAATTGAAGATCGGAACGTTTGTGCGACCACACACACACACAGACACACACACACACACACACACACACACACACACACACACACACACACACAACATATACATACATACATACATACATACATACATACATACATACATACATACATATATATGTACATACATACATACATACATACATACATACATACATACATATGTAAGGGGTGGTGGATGGGATGGATAAGGAGGGTAGAAGGGGTAGAAGGAGTTGGTTAGAGAGCGAGTTGACACATCAACTTCAACACCCAACACCAGCTCGTTGGTTCTTCTCTCTTTTTATTTTAAATCATGGTTGGATCGAACCAACCATAACCAAACCACCGACCTATTAAGACATAAACAATAATAATCATAAACATGAGGTACTATATAAAAACATACACAGGAACACATAATTATTCAAATTAAGCTAAGACAAAAGTGCAGGATTTACAACAAACATCAACACACAAGGCCTCCCCGTTGCGAACGGTAGGAGGTACAACATATATTTACAATCCATAACATAATCATAACATTAACCAAAGGGGATCCCCGTTGCGAACGGCAGGATCAACAACATAATAATTTTATTATCATAACATTAAGAAAAGGGGTCCCCGTTGCGAACGGCAGGATCAACAATATAATTATTTCATGAACATAACATTAACATTGAGACTCCCCTTTGCGAACGGCAGGAGCAATGAACAATAAATGAAATCAATTAACATCTGATTTTCAACAGCAGCTACACAATTGTATGGGAAAAAAATCATATGTGTAGTGTCCACACATATGATGAAACTCAGAAAGGACACACCTTGCATATGAACAAACCAACTAAAGCTATCTTCCTTTCTCGGCACACGCACCCACCTCAGGACAGTGCGTGCTACACGCTATGGCTCCACGTTTCACCTGTTAGGCCTACGCCCTGGCCCAACAATGGCAGTTGCTTTTCAGCCCTGCAATGGACCCACGGGTGTAAACATATTGAACAAACAGGTAAAACACTTGTTTGTAAACAGGTAGCAACCCAGACACACAGAGGAATAATCAAACTACCTTCACTGGCTGTATCTTAATCATTTGCTCAGGCCGCCGTGCGGTTTCATCACTGTGACTTAACCCTATCCGTCTCGCCAGCAAACAAGGGCGACATTTACAAACCAGTTTGTCTAGTGTTCGAACACAAGGAAACTGCAGGGCGCGCGTTAAACTTTATCCACTAATCACAATAAAAGACAGCAACGTCTACAATCTGTGTTTTCTGGCATCGATTTGTTGATAACTCACCATAAAATCTGTGACGATACTGAATAACTGTTTCTGATTTCATTCTTATGAAGCGCCAGCACCTGCTTAGTTACAAAGTTACCTAAATAATTGACTGTGGAAATTTGGTATATCACATTTCCAGTTGATAAGGAATTGGACTTTGTACAATAAGAATGTAAGAACATAGAACTCTTAACTTCCATTTACTAAATTTGTTTCACGAAGATAGTACTCTAGCTGCCCTCACTCTAGGTAAAACATAGCCAAACCAACGGCAAAAACCATCAACATACCTTTACATTCACAAACACCTGAGTCAGCGTCACAGCCTTCACCACACTCTGCTCAGTGAAGAAATGATCTCAGAGCTAGAACGCTGGGAGTATATAGGCCTTCCACCCCCTTTGAACCAGATCTTTCGAGAAAGTCTTTTGTGGCCTGAGTCACAATAGAGCGACTACAAGCGTCTAAAGTGCCCAAGATCTGGCCTAGCTGGGCTGCTCTTAAACAAACATTCTATTCCCCAGGGCCCGACAACCAACGGTGCCAACCGCCATGTAAGTGGCTGGGTCTGGAGAAGTGCAGAAGAAACAGACCCTTCAGACTCTGTACCTAGGGCAAAATCCAGCATCCACCTAAAAGATGTTTACCCATTCCAAAATCTCAAGTCCACATCAGCAAACACAACACCAATTACGATGTGGCTGAAGCCCAATGGCCGTCTCTCCAAAACCAGTCCGCCAGACCAGCCGTGGGCAAACTGCTGAGTGACCAGCCTCTTAACTGGCATTCCAGCCTACTAGCTAGGTTGCCCCTCACTGCTATTCTATACCGCGTGGAGGGGTAACCACTACAACTCCTGTCTACAAAGGCTGGTTAAACGGGCTTCGGCTATTTACCCATATCACTAAATCACCGCATAACACTAAATATCACCCACATCGCTAAATTCCCGCACATCGCAAATGACCGCACATCGCTCAAAACATCCCGCACATCACTAAATCCCGCATAACACTAAATATCACCGCACTCGCTAAATCACCGCACATCGCTAAATATTCACCGCACATCGCTAAATATCACCGCCATCGTAAGATATACCCAACGCTAAATCACTAATATCAAGCATCACAGAGAGGCAGCAAGCATGAGGAACGGCTATGGACAGTTCCGACCGCAACCTGTGTGCTCACGCAATTGGAAATAACTCACGATTACTAAGCATAAATTGTAATGACAGGACAGTCTCGAATTAACTCTGATTCGCCAAACGAATAACTGGGGCGCGACGACTTTGTGCTTGATATCCGACATGGGAACAAAGATCATGACGTGACAGCATGGCTTTGACATATTCAGGACCGGATTGTGCCACTTTGCATGAAACACCTGAACACTCAGTAAAGACATCTACCTCCGCCTGACAACATGGACAACAACAACTGTGAAGTGAATGGAGTCCTGAACCGCAGCACTGGAAACCACAGCACGAACGACCTGGTGACACACTTTATGAAGTTGTAAAGGGCAATACCAAGGACTTGGAGTGAGTTTGGTTGGACAGGGAAACTACAGGCTGACAGAGACTTAGACACTTCTGTTCATTGCTCTGATAACAAACCACAGAGCACGACGACAACACTTCCATGTTTCCTGCGGCTCCCTGAAGACAATTCCAGTGGTCACCAACTGATGAGACAGACGACAGTGATTGACCAGGGTTGCAGGGGGAAAGAACCAGGGCAGATGGAATTGAATGAGAAATGCCTGAACACTCATTGACGTGACCAATGGTTTGGTCTTGTACAACAGACAGCTTATTGACTGTGACAGTGTTTGGTCTGTACAACACTTTGACTGTGACCAGATGTTGGTCCTGACACGACAGCCATTGACTGTGACCAGATGGTTGGTCTGTACACAGACAGCTTATGATTGTGACAATGGTTGGTCTGTACATACACTTATGACTGTGACCAGATGTGTTGGTCTTGTACACAGACGGGTCTTGACAGACAGATGGTTTGGTCTTGTACACAGACAGCTTATTGACTGTGACCAGATGTTTGGTCTGTAACAAACAGCTTATGACTGACAATGTTTGGTCCTGTACACAACAGCTTCATTGACTGTACCAGATGGTTGGTCTTGACACAGACAATCATGACTGTGACCAGAGGGTTTGGCTGTACACAGACAGCTTATTGCTGGTGACCAGAGGTTGGTCTGACACAGACAGCTTATTGCTGTGACCAGATGGTTTGTCTTGTACACAGAAGCATATGACTGTGACCAGATGGTTTGTCCTGTAACAGACAGCTTATTGACTGTGACCAGATGGTTTGGTCTTGTACACAGACAGCTTATTGACTGTGACCAGATGGTTTGGTCTGTACACAGACAGCTTATTGACTGTGACCAGATGGTTTGGTCCTGTACACAGACAGCTTATTGACTGTGACCAGATGGTTTGGTCTTGTACACAGACAGCTTATTGACTGTGACCAGATGGTTTGGTCTTGTACACAGACAGCTTATTGACTGTGACCAGATGGTTTGGTCTTGTACACAAGAAGTTTCTTTTCCGAATCGAGTACGGTACCGGTTTGAATGGTTATCGAGAGTGGGGGAACAGAATCCGGAATTTGAGGAGTTCTCGACATAGTGAACAAAATGCGCACTCACCTTTAGGCTGAACAAAAATAGGGAAGGCTAAACACACACAAGCCAAGACCTATCGGCCATGGTCAAGATTAGAGTACCAAGATTTCCGCACATCCAGAGACACTTCCTATGAACTTCAATGCACTTCATACAAGTTTTTGTGGACAGTGTGGGACGTCTTGAGATGCTGTTCGCAGTTAATGGGACGTTAAGCAAAATGTAATAACGTTGTGTTTGTCAGTTCATTTCTAGTCATATGGGAGAGTGCTCAAGTCCAGTTTGTGTTTAAAGCTTGTATTTAAAGCTATCCCAGTCTAGTCTCCATCAGTACATCTTCAAGACGCGATAATCATAAGTCAGGCCAAGGCTTACACACTGAATTATTTTGTACATGTAAACAAAGTGTTATCTTCGGTCAATGTCAGATCATGAAATACTTGCCCAATATCTAACTGGATATTCAACTCTATTCAGCCTGTCTGAAAGTGCTCTGGGTTGATGTTACCTCTTCACATTGTAGTGCCTTGAACCGACAGGCCTGACTCTCGCTTTTCTTTTTGTAGGAAGAGTAAATGCCGTGTTTAAGACTAAGAGGCATGTTTTTAATGCACATTTTATACAAAGTTGATTTAACAGATTGTTGTATTTGTCAGTTCATTTCTAGTCCTATGGGTGAGTGCTCAAGCCCAATTTGTGTTTATACTGTCCCGTTTTAGCAACCTACTTCACTATTTTTTTCAATGTTTTTATTTTCATATCTGTGTTGTTGAAGCCTGTGCTTTTAAACTTTTATACTAAGTCAGGTCCCACCCATTCCGGCTTGTTGTACACATTTTTGTGACTGTTCATCTGAACTTGCACTTGAATTTAGGGCTAAGTAAGCCTCATGTCTTTTTTAGATGCCCTAGTCTTTTCTCTTGTCGATGATTTTCTTCTCAGTTGTGTTTATGTTATTGTTTTGTTGCTTCCTTGGAGCTTTTAAGGGGTTTTTTCTTTCTAAGACATGGATTGTGTTTGTAATTCAAATTTAGTGATAATCATCACTCATCATATTCAAATTTTTTGTCCATGATTTCTTTTTCCCTATCCAGAAGGTCTTTGAAAAGATTAACATTTTTTGCACTTTTACTTTTAGTTGTTTATGTCAATTTGTTCCAACTAGGAGAAATTCTATTAGAATAAGAATTTGTTTCTAATTTTAATTGAATTCTGTTTTATAAATAACTTTTGGAAGGCATTTCTTGTTCTTTGGTCATTTACTAATGTAACAGGAGACAGAGAGAGAGGCAGAGAGAGACAGGGACAGAGAGAGAGACCACACACACACACAGAACACAGAGAGACAGAGAGAGAGAGAGAGAGAGAGAGGAGAGAGAAGAGAGAGAGAGAGAGAGAGACAGAGAGAGTCAGCACACACACACACACACACACACACACACACACACACACACACACACACACACACACAAGGTCACACACACACCCGATAATTGGTGATATGCGGTGATATTAAGCGATGTGCGGTGATATTTTTAGCGATGTGCGGTGATATTTTTAGCGATGTGCGGTGATATTTAGCGATGTGCGGTGATATTTAGCGATGTGCGGTGATATTTAGTGTTATGCGGTGATATTTAGTGATGTGCGGTGATATTTTTAGCGATGTGCGGTGATATTTAGCGATGTGCGGTGATATTTAGCGATGTGCGGTGATATTTAGCAATGTGCGGTGATATTTAGTGTTATGCGGTGATATTTAGTGATGTGCGGTGATATTTTTAGCGATGTGCGGTGATATTTAGCGATTGCGGGATATTTAGCGATGTGCGGTGATATTTAGTGTTATGCGGTGATATTTAGTGATATGCGGTAATTATGCCATGCGGGTAGAATCGTACCCTTTACACATACATACATACATACGCACACACACACACGCGCGCACATACACACGCGCGCACTCACACACGCACACGCACGCGCACGCACGCACACACACGCACACGCACGCACGCACACACACGCACACGCACGCGCACACACACGCAACACACACACACACACACACACACACACACACACACACACACACACACACACTGACAACAGAGCGTGTGTTGTCTCCCAGTTACATTCTAAATTGAAATTATCTTCTGTCTGAAGTGGCCATCGAAAATATGAATACTAAAACTTCGCGGTAAATCATCGATTTAGTTTCTTTCTTTCTCTGTTATTTTTGTTTTTCTGCATTTTTGCGAAAACATTTATTTTTATGTATCCTTTGTGTTTATTATGGCGTAATTTAATGCCCATAATTCTTTTGATAGATTTTAATCATGGCTGAAGTCTCTCTCTCTCTCTCTCTCTCTCTCTCTCTCTCTCTCTCTCTCTCTCTCTCTCTCTTCACTCTCACTACTACTCTCTCTACCCACACACACACACACACACACACACACACACACAACACACCCACCACCACCACCACCACCACCACCACCCACCACCTAATCTCCATAAAAACAACACAATGCAACACACCACTATACACAGCGCAAAACACCACACTACACCACACCATACCTCACACACACACACACACACACACACACACACACACACACACACACACACACACACACACACTCTCTCTCTCTCTCTCTCTCTCTCTCTCTCTCTCCACACACACACCACACACACACACACACACACACACACACACACACACACACACACAGGGTTAGAGAAAGAGACAGAGAGAGAAACACACACACACACACACACACACACACACACACACACACACACCACACACTCGTCCAGCCTCTTCCCCCTCTCCTCCCCTTTCATCCTACATCCCCTACCGGGCTCCTCCTCCTTTTCCCCACTCTGATCCTTCAACGCCTCCCCTACCCCTCTTCCTCCACCACACCATGCCCCCCCCCCCCCCACCCACCACCACCCACCTCCCACCTCCATCCCCATCCCCGTACACCCTTTTCTCCAGCATCCCCTGACACCCCCCCCCCCCCCCCCCAAAAAAAAAAAAAAAAAAAAATAAAATCCACCTCCACTTCCCTATCCGCTCGAACCTGAGGGACAGGTGCTAGGATAGCCAGTGAGGTAAGCCTCTGTCACGCCCTCTCTCCTCCGTCTCTCACTTCTCCACCCTCCACTCACCTCCGCTCCCCTCCCCCCCCCCCCACCCCCGCCCCCCCCCCCCCCCCCCCCCCCCACACACACACACACATACACGCATACACCACTCCCCAACGTCTCCCTTTGCCCCCAAAGGAACGGCGAGTTAGTGCGAGTCTTTGAAGTTGGTGGCCGGTCCAGGGTCAGATGAGGTCACGCGTTGACGCAAGCGCAGTGCGGCGTGTTATGTGCTAAACGGTCAGTATGTGGCGAGGGGAGGGAAACGAAGGGGGAGGGGGGGGAACGAAGGGGGGGGGGGGGGTAGTAGACATGATAGTGGGGAGTGTGGCCACACGCCACAATTACGATTTTGCACTAAAACACGTATCAATGTAAGCGTTCAGAGGCCTACCATAAATTTCAGCCGCCATTTTATATTATGTTAAACTAATGATTGATCAAAAGAACAATTCCCACACCAACGAACAAAAGAACATCCCCCCACCAATTATTTCCCTTGTTTTTTTGTTTGTTTTTTTTTTTTTGGGGGGTGGGGATCTTCACCGATGAAATTATGAACAATTACAAATTTCAAATACATGACATTCCCCTTAGTTGGCGCACATTGCAGGCCTTTGTACTCACCCGTCACCCTATTTTTGCGCCAGTTTCAACAACACAAAATAGCCCCATTCCTGTGATTTTATCTGTCTGCTTGGAACCACCTGGCTGGTGCCTTGACGGCCATATGAAAAAAAGGAAGGAGAATCAACTTTCAGACACAATGGGAAAAAAAATCAAAATAATCCAAATTCGCCTCGACTCCATAGGCAAGGCCCTGGCGCATTCCAGTTTTGGTGTGCAGCCTATGGCAGTGGCTGTGGGAGTATGATGAGCGATGGGCGGCTTGTTATGAGCTAAATGATTAGTACCTCGCGGTGGGGTGGGGTGGGAAGGGGAGGGGGGCGGGTTAGAGGGCAGACGATGGCAGTGGGAAGGATGAGGGGTGGGGGAGTGTGTGTGTGTGTGTGTGTGGGGAGGGGGGGGGGGTGGGGGCGGTGGTGGTGTTTTGGAATGATGAGCTCAGAGCAGCGTAGCGTGGTATGAGCTGAGCGGTCAGTTTTTGTGGCGGTGGGAGGGAAGGGTTGAAGGGTAATAGTGGTTAGTGCTCGAAAGGGAAGACGGTGAAGAGCGCATGGAGGGTTGGGCTGGAAGGAGGAAGGGGGGGGGGGGGAGGGAGAGTGCTGGTGGTGAAGTTGATAGAGATAGTGGAAGGCGGATTAGCGAGGGGAAGGTGAGAGTGAGTGGTAGGGAGGGAGGAGGTACGGGATATATGTGAACTCAGTCTTTGGTTCTGGGAGAAGAGTGTGGGAGGGGGGGGGGGAGGGTTAGAGCATTTGGGGGTAATGAGAAAGAAACGATAGGGGAAAGGAGGGTTAGGGGGAAGGTGGGTGGAACTTGAAATGGTAGTTTTGGAAGGCGTTGGACGTTGTTTGGATGGAAGTGTCTAGATTGTGGCGTTTCATCTCTCTATCTGTGTCTGTCTGTCTGTCTGTCTGTCCTCTCTCTCTCTCTCTCTCTCTCTCTCCCTCTCTCCTCATCTCTCACCCCACCTCTGTCTCTCTCAACCTTAACCACCTCTCTCTCTCTCTCTCTCTCTCTCTCTCTCTCTCTCCTCTCTCTCTCTCTCTCTCTCTCTCTCTCTCTCTTCCTCGCCCTTTTGCCTGTTTGTCCATCTGTCTCTCTCTGTCCCTCTCTCCCTCTCTCTCTCTCTCTCTCTCTCTCTCTCTCTCCTCCTGTTTAGTCTCTCTCTCTCTCTCTCTCTCTCTCTCTCTCTCTCTCTCTTTTAAATGACGTTCGCACATATTATGTCATACACAAGCAACGAGCACTCCATGACCATTGTTACCTCGAATGCCTTTAACGCGTATCTCTTCTATTTATATACTTTATAATTCATGCTGGCGAGGTATTCAGCTATGGGGCCATTGACCACACTGGCCTCAAGGGAAACAACCTAACAGCCTGCGAAATGGGTATTATGTCAGCTTTCAAGCTCATCCATTGTTCCACGTTTCTTTGGTGCGCCGTCACTTCGGTTTACTTTACAGCTGATGTTACAATGCGACGGTATCGAAGTGTGTGTGTCTGTGATAGAGAGAAAGAGAGAGAGAGAGAGAGAGAGGGGGGGGGGGGGGGGGTGGGGGCAGAGACATACGTTGAGGGTAGGTGTGGAGAGTGTGGGGGTGAGTTTTCAACTGATTGGCATCACATGATCTGAGCGCACATTTGCAAAAATTTTTAAAAGGTTTGGGTTGTATGTAATCAAGGTGATAGATAGATGGATAGATAAGTAGATAGATAGACATATTATGAATACATATATATATATATATATATATATATATATATAGAAAGAGAGAGAGAGAGAGAGAAGAGAGAGAGAGAGAGAGAGAGGAGAGAGAGAGAGACTACGGTAACACCCGAGCACGCTCACAAGTTGTTTCCGACATTTGCATCGGCACAGATCCCATCCTCGTCTGCACCTCGTCTGCACCCCCCCTCCCCTATCCCCCGCTCTTTACCCTCTCCCTCCAGCGTACCCTCCCCCTACCTCCATTTCCCACTCTCTTTTTGCCAGTAAGACACACCCGGATCCCTGCGCCATCTCTATGAGGCATCTGAATGTCGGAGGGGAAAGCCATCTGCACATTTTTGTCTCTGTTTATTTGCAACAATAGCAGCATCTACGGTGGATTTGGTGGCTTAGTGAAAGGCCAGAGGAGGGAGGGGAGGGGGTAGGGGTTGCCACGGAAGGGAGGAAAGAAATTGGGATAAAAGGGCGAGAAGGGGGGTGGGTGGGTGGGTGGAGGATTGACAAGCAATCTATGAATAACACAGGTTTTATTGTCTTAATGCTCCCTGAAAGGTGTAGGGTCTACCTGTCTCGTTGTTCGTCCTATCTTCGGAATCTCTCTGTGTCTGTCTGTCTGTCTGTCTCTCTCTCTCTCTCTCTCTCTCTCTCTCTCTCTCTCTCTCTCTCTCTCTCTCTCTCTCTCTCTCTCTCTCTCTCTCTCGTGCGCACACGAGCTTTGTGTGTGTGTGTGTGTGTGTGTGTGTGTGTGTGTGTGTGTGTGTGTGTGTGTGTGTGTGTGAGTGGTGTGTATATGTGTGTGCGTGTGTATGTGAGTGTGTATGTGCGTGTGTGTGTACGCGCACATGCGTACGTGCGTACTGCATAACAAGAAAATCGCGCAACATATGTGGTCAAAGGCGGGGAGGGAGGAGGGGGGGGGGGGGGGGGGAGGAGGGCAGGGGAAAAGCAGGCACGCGGGGCGGAGAGATGTTGGGGGAGTAGGGAAGGGAAGGGGGGGGGGGGGGGCTTCCTGGAATTCTTTCTTGGTTGCGTCTCCGCTTTTCTTTTCTTTTTTACGCCACCCATGCCTTTCTGTATCAGCTAAATATTTAGTGTTTTTTTTTTTTTTTCTTCTTTTTTCCTCATTTTTGTTTCCAACACGTTTCAACACTACTTCCTGTTATGCACGGCATGCTCTTCGATAGGTCTGT